>VZSC01008503.1:8239-71742 GCA_013398225.1 Steatornis caripensis | reverse complement strand
GAGGAACTTCTTTACTGTGAGGGTGCCAGAGCCCTGGCACAGGCTGCCCAGAGAGGTTGTGGAGTCTCCTTCTCTGGAGATATTCAAAACCCACCTGGACGCATTCCTGTGCAACCTGCTCTAGGCTAACCTGCTTTAGCAGGGGGTTGGACTAGATGATCTCTAGAGGTCCCTTCCAACCCCTACCATTCTATGATTCTATGATTCTATGATTCTATGATTAGGTGTTGTTCTGGCTGAACTCTAGTTATGTTGGGGATATCCATTCGTAATGTTTGTTTTTTGCAAAATTGTATAACCCATTTTTAGCAGTCTTCCAGATAGACAGCAAAGATGCAGTTCTCAAGTTACTAGGCTCAGTTCTTCTGCAGTTCACCTGACAAAAAATTTCAGGGCTTCCCTGACATACTGAATCAGAAATTATGGGCATACTCGCTTCTAAATTTCCATGCTTGGAGTTCAGCTGCTTTTGCTGAACTTCCAGGTCTGGGCCAGCCTGGAATTGTGGTCTACAAGATTTTTTTTTCATTATAAATTTAGGCAAAGCTGAGAAGGTGTTGTTCCAAATTGAAGTGAGACTAAATATCAACTTTTCAAAATAATTATAAAATATCTTAACCCTTTCTTCATACCAGTTATTTAAAGAGATAATATAAACCTTACCTGCATGTTAAAAACCCACCACTTCAGCTAATCCAAAGATGAAAAAGCAATACAAATCACCTCCAAATGGTTATCACTAGATTTAGTATGAAAGCACTTTTTGTAATACAGCTATTTTTGTCTAGGAAAGGGGATATTCTGTACTATACGATGCTTTTATACTCAACATGAAAAGTTCATGGGAAGCAGTTTCCCATGGTAGGGACTATACTGGCATAGCTGTTTAAAATCCCTTTTTCGGAAAGCTTTCTAACTTCACTTTGACAAGCTAAATCATCTGCTCCCAAGCAGAAATTGCTATTTATTAAGAGTTATTTCATTTCTGTACAAAATTACCCCCTAACAGTTGGGTGGGAGAGTGCTAACTTGGTCTATTTGCCATAGCATATAGATACATGCATGGTCTATACAGCAAAAATTGTTAAAGGCAGAGAACACTGTAACAGGAGTAGTGTGTTTAGTGATCAAAATGGGAATAGTGTGATAAAAGATTCTTATTCCAACTATGGGTGTATGGATTTTGTCTACCTTCCAGCGTGGTTTTCCAATTCTCACTACAGCAATGCCATGCAGTAGTGTCATTACAAGGTACTGCAAGGAACTCAGCACAGAGGTGTATCTGAGCACCCCGCTTCTTCTGCTGGCATGAGTCAATACAAGGTTAAAAGTGTGGCCATTGTCAAGCTTAAAGAAATCTGTCGATGAGGTGTTAGTACAAGAGTTGCACTTCTCTTAAACTTCATGGGAACAATCCCGAACAACTTCGCTAGCTGAGTGGCCATTAATTGGATTACTGTTTCTGACATTACCTCGGAACTGTTGATAGAACAATCTAAGATTCGTAAATGATTAATTTGCATGTGAGATTTTTGTTTCCTCTCAGCAAATGTGATGTTCTTCGTGGTTTATGTCTCTTGCCTCTGGAAGAATGCCAATGCCAGAGGTCATGGTTAAGTCAAAATTATCACCAGATCATGAGAACTCTCAGTCTCTCTAATGAAGTTGAGGAACATCAGAGTTCCTGCATGCCTTACGCACATTCAATCAGTGTCAGTCTTCTTGGTTTATGTGGGTTATAGTAAGATATAAACAGTGTTAAAAAAGATTTTTTAATAATAGTTAAACATGCCAATTGCACATGTAACAGATGTAACAGAATTTGTTGCCACTTGTTTCCTACTGAAAGTAACTGTTGTCTGTTGTTAGTCATTGCTAAGGAGCTTATTTCCCTTTGGCTGTGTTTTTAGTTCTAGGGTCCATGTAGAGACTTTTCATTTGAGGGTGAAACAATCTGCAGTTCAGCATTACTTGATGTATTTGAAGAGCTATGCTGCCTCCACATCCTGACAGAACAAAGCTTTCCTCAACATGTCTGATTGTCGATGGTGGGTTCCTCAGAGGCAGCTTTGCTCTCAGAGTTCAGGCTTAAACCACTGTAGCTTGTTGAACGGGTTCAAAAACAAAAGAGCTCATTTTTTTGAGAGCTCACCTATCTTACTGAGGTGGTTCAATTGCAACTGCCACCAGGTGCCTGTCCATCTCTTTGCCCAAAGCTACAGCCCCCAAAACAGGGACAGCAAAATAAATTTGTGGCTCTGAAGAGAGCAGAAGTCACAGTCCGTAGCAACAGGAGAAATCCATTATCTTCAATAGTTGAATCTAATACATTAGAAGATGAGCTGAGGCAGATGAGCTACAGGAACAAAATTCCTCTGCTACTTTCCAAAAGGTGCAACAGCCTTTGACAGCAGGGGAGACCTGGGGCTGGAAAGGCTCTCGTGACAAGAAGATGATCTAGAAATTGAGTCACAGCATCCTTAGAGCTGTTTGCTATCATGTTTATCTGCCTACAGTGATAAAGAGTCACCCATCTTGCAAAGGTAAAAAAACTCAAATCCTTATTACAGGGTTCCAAGAGTATGATGATACTGAGGACAATACAAGCAAATAGATTTTCCCTGTGTTACTTTAAACACAGATATAAGTTTGTATTAAATAACTTCTCCATCATATCAATCCACTCACTATATAGGTGGAGAAGAAAGTTACTCATGTTATTGAGGATCATTTTGTCCTAGTCACATTCATGCATTCTACAAGTGAACAGGAGTACAGTTGAAGGTTCAAGGGGATGTCTAGATTATCTAGCTTCTGATTTGAACAACAGAGAACTCACCTAAATCTCACATCCCAATCCAAAAGAAAACAAATGAGTTTACCCACTTTTTCCACATTTTCTTCACTAAAATTAAAAGCAGAGTGTGACTCTGAAAGCAGGAATTTTTTAAATTGTAACTTATTTGACTTGAAGGCTGTTTTCCCATCATATATCTGTCTAGGTTCAGCATAGTAGAATCCTGATCGTCTAGTGGTGACTCTGAGGGCTGATAGAAACACAACTAGTACTAATAACATTTGAAAATAGGTGGATGATTCAATTAAGATCCAAAATAGAACTGAAAATGGTAACAGGAATCTTTAGTTTCTATGTAACAGTTCTATTTCCAAATTTTCAGAAGACAATTTGAGGTAATGCACATGGACTGAAAATGGCAGAAGTTTTATTTTAAGAATGAAATTAAAGACAAAGAGATCATGAAAAATAGAATACTCACTTTGGAGACTCTGACCTGAATGCAATTACTGCATATATGCTTGAAGCAGTAAACAGAAATCAAGCAATAGTGACTGAAATGTATATATTCGGATAGCATGAGTGAGCAAAACGGTAACTTTATTGATTATGCCATTGGTTAGTTCTTAAGAAAGCGATGAAGCAGTATTCTGTGTGTGTAGTGACCCACTTATTCTGCAAACAACCTAGCAGGTGGTGGGCTAACTTCCATCTTAAGTCACTTTCAGTGCAATGAGCTTAATTTAGTTTCTGCTTGGGTGGGCAAAAGACTTCCCATCTAAGCCCAACCCTGTATGTTTTTCTTTTGAATTAAGATGCCATTGTTGTATTGGAAGAAAAATTATTTTTCAACTTCGATTATAATTAATACAATGATTTTTATTTTTTCTAGAATAAGAAAAACTATGCTAGTAATTCCACACTTCATACAGTGAAAATTCAGTTTATTCTCATGAAATGATAGCTGTTATATGCTAGATACTGGTAGATTTGGTGATCTTCACAAATAAGTTTTGAACTTTTTGGTTTCTTGTGATTTGTGACAATTTAAAGTTTGTTTATGTCTTTTTTTTCTATGAGAGATTAATTACCATTTTAATGGTTTGAAGGTTCATGGCAACCATAGATGAAATGAAAAGGAATGTTGTAAGGAATGGCTTGTGCTTTTCTGCAAACGTCTTTTTTGGGTTGAATTAGGGTTACATTAATTCCTGGTGTAATGTCCTAGGTAATGCCTTGTGGCGCTGTTTGAAAGAACTATATGGAGACACATACTCCTCCTGACCGTCCTACCAAAACGCCTGCTCCTGCCTTCTTTGAGAAGATTTGTGCTCCCTGACAGGTCTAAACACACCACTTCTTGCAGGGATACATCCTCATGTCTCTAAAGCCCTACCAAGTTGCTCTTCAGGGACTGATTTCCCTCCCTTGAGGAGTCTGAAGTACAAACAGGTTACTTGCTATGACTTCAGTAGCTATTCAGGGTTAGCTCCAAGAATCCTTCATGATATCCAGAAGGAGGCCACATGGCAGAATCTGTCCAAAAAGAGAACTTTCAAATTCTTATTTTGTTCAGAATTCCTACCTTAAGTACATCTGCACTTTTTCATACTGGAGTGCTCTCAAATGTCTATTGACTTATTTTCAATTTATGAATTACTCGCAAATCCCTTTGAAATTAATTATTTGTCTTCAAGGATCTTAGGTTTGTCTGTATCCTGATCTTTTCCTTCAAGTGGTGTATTTTCACAAAAAAAAATTGCTTAATTTGTAATGACAGAAACAGACTTTTACAGAATTCACTACATTGCCATGGGAACGAATGATTTCCTTCAGAATCATCATGGCCAAACTAACTCAGATGAAAAAGGAACAAGCCCTAACCTTTGCCCATTCTTCAAACATATGTCAAAACTGATTTGTTCTGAATGTTCAAAAAATTGGGAAGGTCTCTGGGATACATAGATGGATTTCTAAAGTTATTTATATGATTAGAAACTCAAAGAGGCACCTGCTGATTTCTCTGCACTGTTTCACACTTAAACACTTAGAAAAATATATGGCTTTCAGGCTGCAATGAATAACTAACAGTTTACCAAAAAAGCCGGGAAGGAATGATAATATTTTAAAAAATAATTTCAAATTTCATTTCATACTTATTTTCTTTTAGGATTTTCCAGTATATTTTTATGTTTTTAATAAAAATACTAATTTTGATCACTGTCACAAAAATGTCCATTTCCTTATTATCAGTAGATCCCATAGAATCTGTGATGTGTGGAACATTTTCATGCTTATTTTTACCTTATTTTTACATTAAGAAGTTACTGTGGAAGACAGTATTAAAAAAAATAAAAGGGAGAAAGTCAATAAGAAGTAATTTATTTTATATATTTTATGACTAGAAGATGAAAAATTGAAATAAAAATGCTGATTTTTGAAAATCAAAATCAAAATCAGAGAATTATTTTTTCCCGTTATTTTTTCTGACATTGCCTTTGAAGCAAACAATATTAATCTGTTTTGTTTCGCAATGAAAGATGTTATTTTATGATCAAACATATTTTTAACTAGGAAGATTTTGATGAACCTTCCTTCTGACTGATTCTTTTCCTAATTTTATTGAGTTTTGAGGTTCCATCCAGCAGCTTTTAGATGATTCATTCTCCATCACTCAGTGGTCTATAATCAAATATACGGTAAATTATAGTATAAATTTCTGTGTTCAGTAATACGGATTTTGAAAGTGTTCACTTCAACACAGCTATTAGAAAATCTGAAGACTTTTGACCTGTACAACTAGTTTTGGGGACTTGAAGGAATCTAGTTCCACAATTAGAGCACGAGTCTTGGAAGAAGAACAGCTAGGTTCTGCCTCCATGCAGTTGCTGTCTCATATGGTAGAAATTCTGTCTTTTTGTGATTTAAGAGTGTTCAAATCTTTGTGTCGGCATTGTAATGAATTTTGCCTTGACGAAAAATGTTCGGAAACTGACCTTAATGTTTCTGTCCCCCATTTCAGGAGTACACCTACATTGAAATAAAAACCTAAAATTTATTAAAATTAACACACACTTGCAAAGGATTGGAAGGTCATGTGACACATGTAAATAAAAGACGCTTTAGAATCAGAAATATTTCTTTAATAAGGGTAGTTTTAACAAATTCTGTAATAACTTCTCAGGAAAATCCTTATAATTTATTCAAGAACACCCTACTGTATATATGGTTGTTTTGTCTATGATAGGTCTTCTAACCAGGTTAGAAGACGGTAGGAAATATTGAGTATAGATGTGGTTTGGAAAAATGCTGGCAGTGCTCACAATTTCACATCCATGTAATGCTTACAGACTAGTCAAAGGTCAGAGATGGGTTCAGTGATTTACTCAGATTATAGATCTTCAGCTCTCTGTTGAAGGTATACACGACTAAGGGAATGGGAGAATAGGTGAGAAGTAAGTTCAGTATCCTTGGCTGGGGATACCCTGAGTTTGATTCCTAAATCCCAGGAATGTTTCTCAGTTTAGCCAATGAATTTTATTTTATAATACATTAAGCACAGAGCGGAAACCAAGGATTCTCACTTATAGTGTAAGGCACAAAGGAAATTATACAGAAGCTGGGCTCTATTACCTGTGTCTGTAACTGTGATTTGTGAGAAGCACAGTCCTACAAGGCTTTGTTAGCCATGTGCAGAAGATTCAATCTCTGCTAGGAATTTAACAGGGGCAGTGTCTGGCTTCTGAGATCCAGAGTTATATACAAGGTGCAAATTCACCTAGTCCAGGACATATCTAGACATGCTCAGACGGGAAATGATAAGTGCAGAAGGAATTTTGCAATCAAAGAAGGAGAAGTCCAGTGAATTTAGGTGGCAGCCAAGGTCCTTCCTTCCTTCCTTCCTTCCTTGATCATCTTAGTGATCCTTTGTTGGTCTCTCTCCAGAATGTCCTTGCCTCTCTTCCAGCACTGGATAAAGCACTCCAGGTGTGGCCTCACCAGAGTTGAGTAGAGAGGGGAAGGATTGCCTCCCTTGATCTGCTGGCAACAATTTGTCTAATGCAGCCTGGGATACCGTTAACCTTCTTTGTGGTGAGGGCACATTGCTGGCTTGTGTTCAGCCTAGTGTCCACCAGGAAACCCAGGTCCTGGTACTTTTTATTCTATTTGCATTTAGCCTCTTCTTTTGGAATGCCAGATTCTGGAGCCTTGCCTTTTTTCTGTGTTGTTTTTTCTATGGTGCTTTGTACATTGCTGTGTTCTAATTTTCTAGACTTCTCTCAGCCTTGCTTCTTATTTGCATAATAAGCATGGTTAATCAACCAAGCAACAGCTAGGTGCACAACAGGCCAGTTAAGAACACAGACCTGAGCAAATCCAACACTTACAAGACAGTGGGAGCATCACCTTACACTATTTACTGCAACAGTGGTATTCAAGTTATTCATAACAGCATCTACAAAAAGGAATCAACACAGCTTTTCTAAAAAAGACGTGTTATAAATATACCAGAGAGTAACTACTGCTAGCTCTCATCCATCTAACACCATTAGAACTCAAGATATTTTGAATGCATCCATGTCATGAATACCTTTAGGGACAAAGGATGACTAACAGCAGGATAGTTTATCTCTTTTCTTCTTTTCAGTCTCTATACAACCACTCAGCAGTTCAAACATAGAGAACATCATCCACCTGCTATTTTGTTTAACTAAACCAGCCATTTCCAAGGAAGTGTTTCTGGTCTGGGACATGAAAATAATCAAATTTCCATGAGGGAAATGACTAACAAAGACATTTAGATACTAGTATTATCATAAAAAGTAACTATATCTGAAGTTTCTTATGAAACAAAATATTTTCCGATAATTCAGCCTGGGTCAATGTAAGAGAATTATTTTAATAAATAGAAGTGGTTTGATTTTGGCTTTTATTATAGTTTGTTCTTTTCTAATTTAAAAAGGAAAGAAAAACTAAAAGAGGTTCTAAATTAAATCTTTCAAATTCAATTACTCAGCTCTTGTAATTTTAAATTGTTCGTATTTTTCTGTGTGAATTTTTGCTGGAATAATAACGTTTCTTTGGGTTGTTTAGATTCCTCTGAACCAGTAATTTAAAATTGCCCCTTCAAAACATTATTGACAACATTGACAAATAATGGGTATTTTTTCACCTTTGATAGATTTCAGCAATTAGCCACCTTAAGACTTCACAAAAGGAAACATAAGTTTATGGAAAATCTTTTCATTAATATTTTGAGATGAATACATCAAGGTATTTCTAGGTAGAACCTACTATTCTATTATATTCAAAGAAGAGAACATATAAAGACATAATGAGAGCAACCAATTTACAATCCTTTTTTGATGCCAAATCATTGGGAAAAAAGTATGTTTTTCCATAAAAAGGTTTACTTATTCTCCCCTCTTCCCATTTTACTGCTTTTCTGTAACAAGCTACTGACTTTTCTTTTCTATACTGCAATGAAGAGTAAAGCCTATCAGCTCATCAACAAATCTCCTCTTGGTTTTTTGATGGAATAGTCATACTAGTTCTTCTTCCTTTCCTGTAAAATTTCCCTCAGACTTTTCCAGTTCGAAAGACCCAGGTGAGCAGACCAAAACAAACAATTACTTCTTTGTTCCTTGTTGACAATAAGCCCTGACAGACCCAGCTGCTCCCTCCAAAGCTGTTTTATCAGGAGAGCTGATAAAAATATAGGAAAATTTTAAAAGAGATTGTTCCCCTTCTTTTATATTAGTAACAGCTGAAATTAGAAATTTTGTAACTTAGTGTTTAAAGAATGAGAAAAGCAAGTAGTTTGTAACACAATAACTTTTCTTGTTTGATGTTGTTAGACTCACTACCATCCTGCTGCGCTTTTGCTGAAATGTCGCTATTTTAATGCTGCACAATACATTGTATTGATAACTCGTAATTTACAGATGGATATTCCAGAGATCTTGTCAATTTTCTATATTGCAAAAATCTTAGCTCAGTTGCTGGCTAGAACAAGCCTCATTTTGGCTGAAGTACTCCAACTGAACAGGTATCACTTCTTCCATATGGCATATGCTTGAAAGAAAAGGTATGCTGAGTGCTTTTGTTATGACATAAAGCTCAAAGAACATAGTCCTTCTCCAAACCTATAGTAAATAAAATATGTTTCAAATTTAATGCCTTGGAAACAATCAAATATAAAAGTATGTATTTTTATTGATCTTCAAAATAATTTTTAGACACACAATCACAGAGACTGAGAGATTGGCTTATCCTGGAAAGTTGAGTGTTCATTGAAATGCCACTTTTCGCAGTGGGAGGGACCAGCAGTTGCTGGCCTTGAAATAACCAACAATACTTTGTTCCTTATCTGATTATTGTGACTTCTTTTACTGCATCACTCTTTAGCTCCTCGCTTAAATATAACTTAAATATAACTGTACTGAAAGTAAAATGCTGAGTTTAAGTTCTACAAACTGTGGAGAGTGCTGAGCCCCTTCAGTGGATAAATCACCACAGTCCTTGGAGACATCCACCTAGAGAGTCATTCTCTTGAGGCCAGGTGACTTAGACTTGGTAAATAATTTTAAGACACCTAAATTAGGTAAAATAAATTTCATGTTCTGTATTTATGTGGTTTACAGTGTATCACAACTGATGGTGTCTCATTCACACTTCTTACTGTCTGCCACTGAAGACAGTGAGACTAGCTGCCTTGAATTTTTCCCAGGAACTACTCTTCTGCTTCATTCTGTGCAATGAAAACTTCTTTTTAGAGTTTTATTCCTCCAGTCTCACATTCCTGAAAAATCGATTATGCTCAACATAGTTGAACTATAATCATAGTCTAAAATTATGTTCTCCTTTGTCTTCTGTGACTGCTTTTGGATTGTGTCTTTCATCATTCATTCAGGATGCCTTTGAGAGGATCTTTCTTATTTATATTTCTGTGCATGCTCCCTTAGGTTATTCTTCTTCAAAGTCAAATTTTCTGTGACTTTAAAGGACAAAACTAGGACTTATAATGACTATACCTGGTGATAAAGCACATACTGAAGGTCCAGAATTTCATTGCAATTTTCCCCTTGGATTTTGTTACTAAATTAAGGAATATAAGATCTTACTAAATTGTTTGCTTGCACATTTTATTTTGAATGAGTTTAATACAGCTGTTTGTGGTTGATGAGTGTAGACCAACATTAAATGTATGTTGATGGAAATGTCTTATTGCAGTGAACAAATCCTCATGAGAAATTTTCTGTTTATATTCAAGCTTTCATATAGACTGCCAAAAATATAAGAATCAGATTTAGTTTAGGTGTGAGGATTAATTAAGGAAAGGTTGTAAAGAATTTGAATTCTTAGAGGAAAGGTCCATTAATATACTGGTGAATCACTTTTGTGCACATTCTATGTAGAAGTGAAATGATCTATAAATTTATTTTTGAACTTGCTGAAGAGTACTTACACACTTTTGGAGAATTTATCTATCCCTTAACACTGGGCTCTTCTGAAAAGATATTATAATTCACATTTTTCTATTAAAGAATAACTATCACATGAGAAGATGAGAAAGATGAGAACAGCTATTTTAGGTCAAAATGTCAGTATCCTTTCGCCAGCAGTAGTTGGCTGTGTGTATGCCAGTGTTGACTGTGTGTGTGGAAAGACCACACAAAACTGTAAGTATGGAGTGATCTTTCACAGCTGAAGCAATCTTCCCAAAAGTTATATCCACATAATCCCAGCCTAAAAGGATGGTCTGTCCTCTATGAACGTCTCCAGCTCTGAATGTTTTTAGAAGGACTATTACAGATAACTGTCTGAATTTTTTCCATGTAGAATATAGGAGAATTTTGATAGCAAAGTTAAGGTTCTTGACTGTTCAGTGGACATGTAGGGTTAAAATATGATGATGCTGAAATCTTTGATGACTAAAATTACATTTGGCTTTAATTAAATCTCAGTAAGAATACAATTACTATTAATCATGGCTTAGAAGAAGTCTTCATTGCATATCACTGTGGTCAATTTTGTATCCACTTCATTCCTTGATCTTCTTATGCTTATAACATAAGCATGAGGACTTCACCTCAGGACTATATTTCTGTATTTGTACAGTGACATTATATATATTAGGATATAATTCTTATTAGTGTTCCTAGATCCTACTCTAGAAAGAAGTATAAGTATTACCAACTGCAGTCAGAAAACTGAGAAGCTAATTTTCACTGATTCTCCCTCACACATTCGCTTTATCCTTTTGCTCGAACACTTTCTTTCTCTTGCTAATAGAAGCCAGCATTTCTTTTAAAGGATGCTAGTACATGTGCAGATTATACTTCAAAAATTCCTGTTCCTGTCAGTTGCAAGAATTTTGTTATCATTTCAGATATTGGCATACTTTATTTATGAAGACAGCTTTCCTATCTGCATCAGGGCCAAGAGAGAAATATCTCTGTTTTATACTTTCTGCATAAGATAGTATGACAGCCACAATGCTCTGAAATATCAACAGGTGCAGTTTACTGATGTATCACTACATTAGGAAGACCAAACAATAAAATTTATTAACATATGTGAACAGCACTGAATCTCATATTTTTTCAGAAATTATTTTAAAAGATCAGTCAGACTGTGTTCAGGCAATGTGTTTTTTAATCTTCTCCTTGCTTTGCAAATCAGTTCTGATCTCTTCCTTGGCTACAGGCAGAATGAGAGGTAATTTTATGGGGTTTTTGGATTTTTTTTCCCTCTGTTCCAAAATGTGGCATAATCTCTTTCCTCTTCTTATTTTAAACTAGAAGTGTCTTGATGCTAAATGTCTAGCTAACTGGAGCATTGATTAACTTAGTTTAATAAACCACCGTAAGTTCCCAACAATGCAGATGTTGTACCTTAGTAAGTGAACAGAGAAAATCTAGGGTATTACCGTGCATTTTGACAGTATATGAATGTGAAGTGGCTAGATGTTCTCCTTCAGAACAGAAGTTACATTAGTGGGTGCAATTATCATGCAATGTTTTTAAAGGAAATTTTGCAATTATTTTTTATTTTTAATAAACATTATTCAGTGACAAGATTCACTAGGAATGAAAAAAAGTATCATTTCTCCAAACTTCAAATAGCTTAATATGACACATACAAACTTCTGTCTTGCAACAGTGACTTTTTCCAACAAAAATTACTTACCTTTCCTTTAGAAAATAGATCTTCTTTGTGGTACAACATATCTCTACTAAGATACAGTGACTTTGAAGAGATATTTTCTTTTTCTCAAATTTTTAACACACTGCCTGCCTCTTTGCTTGTTTCATGGCAAAGGACTAGATAAAAGACATTGATGAAAAAGCTAAAGAATGCTTGAAGAATATGTTCACTAATGTTCATATAGGTGACATGAAAAAAACCAAACCTGTAAACTAGACAGTATTGTTACCACAAAGGTAGTGAAGTGAAATACTAGACTATTTCTCTTAATATTTCTATTAATGGTTTCACCATTTTTTCTTAAATTTGACTGTTATGATGTATGATGAAGAACGTATAAGACATAAAGAGATATAAAAATGAGAGAGATTTTAAATCATTCTTGGTTATCAAAAATGTGTGAAACTATTGAAAGCACAAATGTTTAGCAACTGTATTGAGATTAAAGAATTTATTGTCTAGAAAAATCAAGAAAGAGGAGATATAGGTCAACAAGAAGTGTTTTATGAAAGAAAATACGAATTTATTATTAAATATTCACTGTTTGATTTAATACAAAAAGAAGTATTTATACATCTGTAAAGGAGTGGGGAGGAGAAGACTTTGGTTGGTAGGACGTATACCAGCATTTTCCACCAAAATTATCTGTCATACTTATAATAGACACTAGTACAACTTTCTTAGGAAATATAAACCGCGGTGAAAGTATTTATCTCTCTCCATTAATTAGAGATGGAGCTCCACAACAAGATTTTTCCTAGACATCTACCGGATATCTACCTACTGAATATCTAAAATGAGATCAGAGAGCTCTCACCCTTTATTGTACACAGTGGAAATTATAATGCTTTTAGTTAATAGAGTTCTCTGCTAAAAAAATTGTCATAGAGTTTTGCATAAATTTTTGTCTGAGTTTGCACACAATTAACAGAGGCTTAAGAGAATGACAGTGTACATAACAAGAACAATATAGGTTATTAATTATTAGATTAATACTAAAAACCTTAAAATATTTAGTTATGGTATGAAAAACAGAAAAAAGGCGATTATCTCGTAAAGATAAAATATGTGTTAAAAAATTCTGTCCTATATATCTCATTCTGCAAAATTGTTCCTGAAGTACTGTAAAAGTCTTAAGACCACAGACGGAATCTAAGAACATTGGGAGTATCCAGACAGACAAGTAGATAAATATATTTTATTACTTCTTAAAGAATTCTTGAGCATTACATCCAAAACTAATCAAAAATCCCTCACTTTTTTGCTTCTCTGAAATCTATCATGTGCATTTGGGCTTTTTTTTCCTGATCCAATTAGTATTCTCCACTGTTGTTTAAAATATAGCTCATTTAATATTTGTTACTGCAATATGTAAGCTACTATTACGTAAATGCTACTATGTTCATTTTGATGACTGGAGCTGTGAGTAAGGATAAATGGAGCTATTGCAGACATCATGTAAGAAGTTAGAAAACTGATTTTATGCCACAGAATAGGAAGCAATGGGATGGTAGAAGGAAAAAGTTAAGAAAGACAAATTTAACACCAACTGAAGAAAGCTGAGAAATCAAAAGTAGGTGGATGAACTTACTTTTGGTGAATGAACAGGAAAGCTTATTGAGGCCTTTATGGAATTTTCCTTACATCATTGGAAAAGTACTGTGATGACACCACTCTATGGAGAGTACAATTGCAGATGATTCCTCTTGCTAAGAAGTTGTGAGACTTGGTGCAATCTGAAGGGCATTGTGCAGGAGGTCAAGCTAGAGCATGGGTTTGAGCAAGCAGGTTGCCCGGCTGATTTACAGTGTTGGGATAATACAAAGCAGCAAGAGCATAAACAAGACACTAGCTTGAATTTTCAGTAATTTATTACCTTGGGTGATATACATTGGTTGGGAAAGAGGGTTCTTCTCGTCTGTAAATGTTTAAATGTAATTTTAAAATTGTATGCTACCTTAGTGGTGGCTGTTGACAGTGAAGGGATGTTCTAAACCTCTGCGTAACTAGAGCTGCATGAGAATGTTTGAACTCCTCTGTTTAAATATCTGCCTGGACTTAGCTGTAGACATTAAAATAGCATAAGTCTGCTCATGTTTTTGTAGATAAGGGAATAATTCTATCAGTCACTGTTGCTGTAATAAAAGCCAAATCATATAAAAACCAGCAACACAGCTCATTCCCTCATTCTGAGTCTCCTGCATAACAAATTAATGGTAGTGTGCATGAATAATGAGAAATGCTTCAAACCTGAAGATTCATTTGTTTGGACAAATGGTGTTGACTGTACTGAAGTAGATTGCAACACTGAAATTATATTTGAATAACTAGACTACTACTGTCATTGCTATTGCTATTATAGTTACTACTGTTACTACAGCAGCTGAGATGAGGTCAATGATAGGCCAGCAAAGGACAAGTTCAACTACACAAAATTTAAAATCTGTACAGATATGGCAGTGAAGGTTTCTAACTGGGAAAAATATCAGGATATTAAATAACCCGGTATCAGAAGTAGTTGAGTGAGCAATGAAATCCCCACTCTTTTGAATATGTTGAACCATAAAACTCCAGAAAACTAAACTTTTATCATTTTGGTCATCTGCTTTTGAGAATAAAGTACTGAAAAGAGAACTTTGATGTAAACTGCTCTGCTTCTAAGCCTGAATATTAACCAACTCATTATAGTAATTAATTTGAATTTATAACTAATGGATATTGATACTTATTTCTTTTAAAGCAGTATGTTTCATGTTCAGCTTCACTCATATCTGATATAAGAAAAGCATGACACTACTTTTGCAAGTTTATTAGAAAAAAAGGAATTTTTCCAATGTGATTAAACTCCCCATATATATATATATATATATATATATATATATATATATATATATGAGATAGAATTCAATACAAGATTGTGTTTTATTACAGTTATTCTCTCACTGGTACAGTATGTTAACTGAATGTACATTTGTCCATGTAAATATGCTTTAGCATTTAAGAAGCATGTGATTCAGCATACTTCAAAATGAAAAGTGTTTGCTCTGACTTTTTGGTCTCCTGTTCACAAACAGAGTATTGCATACCATTGCAGTAAAAAACGGCCCTGACTTTTATCTCATTTATACATATATAAATAGGTAATAACTCCTGTGTAGTCAGCTGAGTTACACTTGTACTAAAATGTCTAAATGATAGGAGGATGGATCTTTAGAGCTGTACAAATATTTGCTGGATGTCTGAATTTAAAGTGGAAGTAAATAAATGTATCTTTGTACATGAGCATGCATGGTTTTTACCTTCATTACTAAGGACATCAACTAAATAGTGAAGAGGAAAGGGAGTAAGGATCTCTGTTCTTTTAGATCAAACTTTCTTATGCTTGAAATACAATTTATTAGAACTGTTCCTCGCTATGAAGTATGAATGTTGAGTTTGCTAGGAGTTCAGCAGGGCAGAGGAACACAAAAGTGCAGTTCTCAATCATTCCTGAATATTGACACTAACCACAATATAATAATCTTTTACATTTTGTTCCTATCTCGTGTTCCTCCCAGAAGTGGAAGAATTTGTTGACAAAGAACTTGTTCACAACCCTGTATGGGGTGCTCAGATCCCAGAATCTGGTTTCTCTTCTGGAAGTGAACAATTCTTGGCTGTCTTGGGTCACCCGTGAGGACCTGTACACAGCAGTAGTCCTTAAATCAATGTGATTACAAGTGCACTGAAGAGACTTCTGAAAAGACAAAGCAACATTTCGCCCCTCACACATCATAAGAGCATTTTGCAAAGTTCTGTGGGAACTGTCCTGCACTTGATTTTGTAGAAATTGATATCCAACATTATTAGAACTGAGACACGTCAATGGAAGACTGAAAGGCAAAGACTTCTGACTCACATTGAGCCTGCTGCTGACCAACCACCCTAGATTCTTTTCTGCAGAGCTGCCCTCCAGCCACTTCTCTCCCAGTTTATACTTGTGCTCAGCATTACTCCATCCTAGGTGCAGAGTTTGTAATTTTGGCTTGTCAAATTTCATCCCATTAATCATAGTCCAATGCTCTAATCTATCTAGATCCCTCTGCAAGGCCTCCTGTCCTTCAAGAGAGTCAACAACACCTCCCAGTTTGGTATCATCAGCAAACTTGCTAATGATGCATTTGACTCTTGCATCCAGATCATTGATAAATATACTGAGCAGGACTGGCCCTAGAATTGAATCTTAAGGAACACCGCTGGTGATCGATCAGCAGCCAGATGTAGCCCCATTCACTACAACAATTTGAGCTCTGCCCTTCAGGCAGTTCTTCATCCAGCACACCATAAACTACCTTATCCTGCAGTGGGACAACTTGTCCAGAAGGATGCTGTGAGGGACAGTATCAAAATGTTACTAAAATGTAGAAAAACTACATCCCCCACCTTCCCTTCATCCACTAGGCAGGTGAACCTATCATGGAAGGATACCATATTATTTAAACAGGACTTGCCTTTTGTGAACCCATGTTGACTATGACTGATGATTGGATTATTCTTTAAATGTCTTTCAATAGTACCCGATATAATCTTCTCCATAATTTTTCCAGGAACTGAAGTTAGATGAACAAGTCTGCAGTTCCCTGGATCTTCCCTTATATCCTTTTTTGTAGATTGGAATAACATTGGCTAGCTTTCAGTCAGCAGGGATCTCCTGAGGCTTGCAAGACCTTCAATAGATGGTAGAGAGGAGTCCTGCCATAACATCTGTTAGCTCCTTCAGAACTCTCTGAAGTGTTTATTTAGGATGATACGTAGATGAAATGCCAGACTCTGTGTTCCCACAGCAGGAGTATTGTCTATTTACAACTTCTGAGTCTTTATAGACTCTGAGAATTTCCTTTGTCTTCCTATCTGTAAAAGGGAAGATGTGCAAGTAAATGGATTTGGACATACATGAACTTCTATGGCCATGCTGCAAGTTGGGTGAATGTAAGCCAAATATCTTCTGGAAATCCAGTACAAAGTACTGGCCATAACATTCTGGTTTTTAGAAAGCCACAGTTAATAGTCATTTAGACACTATAGGTGATAACTGACTTTTGAAACACATCCAGAATTCCATGTGAATCTCCTTTATATTTTAGCTGATTGTAAAGGTAGGTGAGATGTGGTCTTCTTAATTCCTTCTTCTTCATTTTATTTTGCTATGAAATATACATTATTGACAGACCCTTTCGGCTGTCTTCTAAGACAACATCTAACAGGAAGTGTTCAAGTAAAGGAAGACTTCTAAATATTCACCTCTTCCTCGGGTCTGTATTTAACTTCTAATTGCATTTTTTAGCATTTATGTCAGCATTTTCCATGCCCTCCCCCTTTATGAATAAACAGGGAAAACTGACAGGTAGTAAGATTGAAACTGATAAAACAAAATACTTCTAAAATAATATACTGTCAGATTGTTGGATTTGTTTCTCTAGTTCAGGAGGAGATAAACTATTTAAACATGTACTAGTAAAACTGTGTATTTAAATAATCCGCCGGCCTATATTCAAATAGATTAATTGCACATGGACCTGTCCAGGCTCAGTCTTGTGAAGACCTACTATGCAAAACCTTTAAAATATTTTAAAAATAATTCTTAATGTAGAAATCCAGTTGAAAAAAGTTGTTAAAGTGATTCACTGGAAGATGTATACTGAATCTAGGAGAATTGTCACAGTAATGTGTTCACTTAATTTTGATTTGATTACTTCTTCTTACTAGAGTATTCAAGTATTTAAATTCTGTATTGTAAAAACTGTTGTTGTTATGTTGTTTTCTTCCTTAACTTGGAGCTGAAAGAAATATGCCAAATGCCTAGGAGGAGTTAGTCTTTCCGCAGTTAATAATTAGGGAACCAACATCTACATCATTGTTCATGAATGTTGAAAATGTAATAGCTATTCCAGATTAGCAATTTGAGTACTGTAACTGTAATGCATTATAGTCATTTAAATTATTAATATTATGACCATCATGCCTTTTTGTTGCAGAAAATGAATTAATTTGGTTGCTTTCACTTCTTTTTTTTTTTAATATTTGACAATATTGAAGGCTTTAATCTAGTAATATTGCCATCAAATCAAAATTCATTTTAAGACAGCTTGCAGTGACTTTCAAAGAACTGCAGAATAACGCACAATCCTCTGCTCATAGGTCTATAAAGTTGATATATATAATAATTGATAATAATAATAATTGATAATAAGTGTAGGTGTCAGGATGTGGAGAAAGAAGATATTTTTCATTGGTATCGATATTAGTATAGCTAGGAGCCCTGGTAATAAGAGTAATTAGAAGTACTCATTTATGAAATGAGTCAATATCTGATTGGGTGGGTATTACTGAAATGTGGAAAGGTGTTTCACATGACCTGAATGTTAAGATTGCTGGTGACACCTTGGAAAAGAATGAAAATATGGGCAGAAGAAACTCCACAGTAAAGATACTCTCTACATCAAAGTAACTGAAAGTTTAAAAGGACAGGAATCAGAAAACATGGATTAGTGTTCAGACTGATAAATCGCAGAGAGGCATATTAATTAAAATCAGCTTTAGAGAACAAATTAATATGTTAGAAGGAATAAACACCTTTTCAGCAATTTTTATATGACATCTGTGGAGGAAAGTTGCTTGATCTGAGTTGATCTGAGAGTTGATCAGTGTTGATCTGAGAGAAGAATTTGATACAGGACACCTTTAATTGTAGGTTTTATTTTGCATTTGTTAAAAACAATTTGAATTTCTAACCAACGAATAACTTTCTGATAGACAAACTGTTGAAACAAGCTCAGTTATTCTATAGTAGATCTATGAGGAGCACTTGATCCTTGCAGTAAGATCTGATGGCTGATATGGACAGTCATGATCTAGCTTTTTTTGCTATGGTTATACAGAATATTAGTTCTGGCCAGTAATAATCATATGCTGTTCTTTTGAATGGTCAGTTTTACAAACTGAAAAGAATACGCAAAATCAGGAAAGAAAAAGAAAAAATATATATGCTTATGTGAATGCTAATTGGAAATTGCATGTAGAAGCAGTAGAAAATAACTTTTGCCACAAAGCACAATTTGGCAATCACAAAAGCTATCTTTGGCTAAAAACAATCAAACTTAACAAAAGAGGTGAAAGAAATAATGGAATTGTTTTTAAAAGGCAGAGAATTTGTGAAGACAATGGGAACAAATAAGTAGGTTAGAATGCAAACCATAGATGGAATAAGGAAAAGGTCCACATGAAAACCTTATGATATAAATGGTTAAGGCTGTGGTCTGATGAAGAAGTGGAGGAAGGAGCAGTGGCATGCACAGGGCTCATAATGACCAGATGTCATCACTTGGCCTTAAGGCCTTTATCTTTAAATGTTCTGAGAGCTTCCTATCCTTACACTTTTCTTACTGACTCACAAATACAGTGAGAAGGAATGTTTAAATATATCAGGACAGCATGAAATAAAGGTTTGGGTCCAGGAAAAAGATATTAAATTATGTGTCACAATGGAAGAAATTCTGAAATATCGACCAGTTACTCCTCCTCATTTTTTTTTTGAGGAAGCAAGGTAAAAGACCTTAAAGTCTCAACACTGATTTGTGACAAATATTGGAAGACAGAATATTCCAGGACACAAATAATTACTCATCAATAATTGAAAAATACAGAAAATGGGATTTCCTGGGAAGTGTTAAAGTGGTCAGCATGAAATTACCATTGAAAAAAATCATAGAGGAGCTAATATTGATATGATCAATAAACAATTGAAGGAGGTTAATGTATTTAACCCCAGGGAATGTTGTTTTAATGAAATTAATATTTTTTAGTAAATTTGGTATTTTATTTGATGAGATTATACATACAGCTGATGAAAGTAACTGTATAGGCATAACAAATTTACTATTGCAAAATTCTTGATTTAATTAAACATGATGAAAATTAGTACTGTACAAAATCAGTGTAGTCCATGTTGAAGGGACTAAAAAGTGGTAAACTGATAAATCCCACAGAGTAACTGTTACATACTGTCAAAGGACAGTCTAATAAATAAACTGCAGAGATCCTGTTTGCAGCTGAATCCAATTCAACATTTTAATCATTTCTCTGGACAAAACTGTGAAAGAATCACAGCTAGAGTTGCACAAAGACAGAGATTTCGTAGCCTACCTTCTTGCTGTTCACTTTAGACTCTAGCCAGTGTTCCTCAGAGTTCAGGACATGATGCACTTTTATCTTGTGACTGAAACCTGCTGAGAACTGAAGTAAACAGGAACTTTACCACTGATGTTATCTGGAGCAGTATCTGGCCCAACTGCTGTGAATGTCCTTAAAGAGATTCTAATTGTTTCTGGCTACCATGGTATCACACAACAGTTGCCAAGGTTGGCTACTTGAGGCTGTTGAAGTAACTGTCCAAATGACAGTTAGAAAGCATAGCATATCCATACCAGGTGCAAGAGGATGGGTGAGAGAACAGGAAGAACAAAAGCAAGAGAGCTTGTGGGTTAACATAAAAACAGTTCAATCGGTGAAGAAAAGAGCAAAAAAGCCAGGCAATGCAAAGTCAGTCCCACAAGAGAACTGATGCCCAGTCAGTCTCTGAGCAATGGCTACTTTGAAAGTCAAAGTTCCCCATTTCTTCTTCCTCTATCTCTGTTTTTTATTTCTGAGCACAATATCCCTCTGCTCAGTTCAGGTCAACTGTCCCAGCTCTGTACCCTTATAACTTCTTGCCCATCCCTAGCCTGCTTCCTGAGAGGCACAGTGGGAAAAAGAGAATGCGTTGGCATTGTGCAAGCACTGTTCAGCAACAGCCAAAACATTTGTGTGTTATCAGCACGGTTTTAGCCACAAATCTGAAACACAGCACTGCTGAGAAGAAATCTAACTCCATCCTAGCCAGAGCCAGTACAGAAATAAAACATGCTATATTTATCACAACACAGATTCATCCCTTGTTCCGTATATCTATCCACAAGTTTATCCAAGTGCAGCAACATGTAATTATCATAAGTTTTCCAGTTCTCCCAACACATGAAATTCTGTAAGACACCATGCATAGTGAATCCAAGGCATCAATATCAGCTCATCTAAGCTTTTACACTGCTTACCATATGTCTGCAAAATACTAAATATGTTTATGCTAAAATAGTGATTCATGTATGTTAAATCCACAATCAGAAATTTGGTTATGTTCCCTGCATCACCACAGAAATGCTAAATACTTAGGGCTGACAGTTCGTTTACTGTCCCATCTTGACACAACGGTCACTGAAGGTCCATGAGCTTCTGCTCCTTTTGCATTTCCAGGACCCACTTTTGCAAGGTGGTGTTTTAGATAACAGCGATACTTTTAGGTAACAGTGATACTGCACTGCTGCTGGCTGCAGCAGGTAGAAGAGTTGTTGAGAATTTTTCTGGGAATAGTAAAGGTAAAATATAATCACGTCAGGAACAAATAATTACTTTCCTCTTTCAGAAAGCTCAGAGGCAATTAGTGAACGGAACTATGGTACTGCATCATATCCTTCTCCACTCAGAAACAGTTGGAGAGCAGTGAAGAGCCCCATAAGCAGCTACTAGTTGATGTGTCTTATGAGAGTCACAATGAAATACATGTTCTGATTCTTCCATGTACTCCTGCAAACACATATAAAATGATGGGGCATGTTTCTTATTATTTTATTAGAAATTCCTCCTTCTGCACTTAATGTTCACTTCATCTGCTTTAGTGCAGGGCTAAGTGCTCATAACTGCCTTCTTGATTGGCCGGAAAAGTTCAAGTCAGATGGCATTACTTCATTTTAGATCTCTATGGTTTGTCTCCCTTTACAGCCAATGGAGAAACATGCGCACTCTGAAGGTGTGGTTCACCTGACCTATTTTAGACATCTCTTTTTAAGAAATGAAGCACTGGAGTTAGTTATGAAACTTCAGTGACCATGATGACTAAATTTCCATGAAGAAATCAGTATTTCCCACTATGTTGGGAGTTTAGAGTGACTAGGTCAGACATAGTCGGATCAATCCTTCTTGGTATGTTATAGCCAAAGTATTATACAGTGTTGTGAAAATTTGATTACTAGTTCCAATAAGCATCTGTTAAGAATTATCAAATATCAGTTATTTGTAAAAATACGGGTTTTTTTTATAACTATTCTATTTTGGGTGTATTAAGAAGATATAAAAGAGATTAATGTAAGAAAGTGACCTCATCCTGCTCCAATCTGATACTGTATATGCTATGTTTCATCTGGTGATATACCGAATCCAAATCTATATCCTATCATATACACGAGATTTTGCTAGCCGTTCCTTATTAAATGTTTTCCACATTGTTTTGGTTCAAATCTGGCATCAGCTACCACCAAAAATCTTTAGATACCTATAGATTTCAAATGATCTTGTTTTAGAACATATTACAGTCCATTGTATTAGCACACTATTGATAGACATGGTAATGCTGAGGTATTAAGCAATCTCATTGGTCATTAATAAAGCTAGATGAAAATAGACTTCATACAAGCTCCTCACAGCACCTTCATCTCAGAGCCATATGTACATGACATATCATTTATTGCTTGTATTATAAAGCTACTGCATCATCATTTGTTCTTATGGGACAGCTTGTGGCTTTGGGGAAGAGGGGAGAGGGAGAAAAAACAGCCATCGGGTGCTACATTGCATTTGAGGCAGATCAATATTATATGAACATTTGAGAATCGAAAGAATTTCTTCAGGTTATGAAAATAGGTTGCAATTTTGAGATGGTTAGACAGGTGGCAAACTGAGACTACTGTTTTATGCAAAATATGTATCTAGTTACACAGTTAGTTCTGTTACTACCTAGTTACTGTCATGTTTTCTGCTCTTCTCTTTGGGCCACCCAAGGTATCTGTGTATAAACCTCGTTTCTGGGAAGGGAGAGTTCCTTAATATATGCTTGTTCAGCAGCTACCAAAAAAGGAATATTCATCTCTGTAAAGATGTCCATGTTGTAATAGGTGTTAATGTAATACAAATAATAAGAATAATGGATTAAATAATTTGCCATAGGTTTGATTTCTGTAGATTGAAAATCAGCAGGTTTTTCCTCTCTTTTTAATATGAGTAAAGTCATAGAAAGTCTCTAAAATAAAATGCATTTGTGTCCTCAAATATAGTGCCTGTTAGGCATTTTACAGAGCTGTGAGAGTTTAGAAAATCTTCCGAAGCAAGTCAGTTTGCTCATATTTATTTTGAAAATGCACTCCACACTCACAGGCTTAGACGGAGCTTAATTACAATCAATGGAATAGTTAAGTTGAGGGAAATGTGCAATAGAGAACAAAAATGAATAGAAAACATATGCACAAGTGCACCTTTGGGCAAATATGTTATAGGCACAATATTGTCATTATGCCTCTCAAATCACATCATTATTTGCTCTGGCATATGTGTAGAAAACAGGCTAGATGGTACATGCTTTTTACATTAATATTCTAATCTATATTTAAACATTTCACGAAACGATGCATTGTAGTAACACTAGCCTACACTTAGCATACGTATAATTTTGTGTACAACTAAAATTTCACAATGTATGTCTAATTCTGAAAAAGCACTGCTATGTAAAAGGCTCTGCTTCTCTCCTTCCCCTCACAGTCCACGTACTTACAACGGTTTGTTCACCAGAGTTCGACTCACAGTGACCAGCTCTTTGCAGATACATTATTTGCTGGTTCCAGTCTAGCTGCACTAGCCATTTGCAACTGTTTGACTGACTACAGCTTTCTGATAAATAAAATGCACACCCAGAAAAGGTCTCCTAGAACAGGTAGTTTCAGAGGGTGAAATGGTCTTAGAGAGCCTTATCATACTCTTTTTAAATTCTGTGTTCTTATCTCTTGGTGCACCTTGCAGTCCCAAAGTCATAAGTCCTGTAATGGGAAACCTCTTTTTATCTCTTTTTCCAGCACTTGCCATGCTAGACATTGAAGAGAGAAGGAGGAGAAGGAAACAGCAAAAAAATCCCCTTGAACCACATTTTCTGGTTACAATTAGAGAAGTCTGAATATTTTAAAGTGGTCACCAACATTTGACTAATTCTGTCTTTGAAAGAGTAAATACACTGCACTGTGCAAATATTTAGAAATAAACATTTGACATTTTCTGATGTGCATTTAACATCAGAAATTCCTGTACTGGGGATGGAAGTCCCTTCACTGTACCAAACTGATTTCAGAAAGCCTAGTCCAGAAAATTTTGGCCCAGTTATTATGCCAAAACTTTCAATTGCCCAAACATGATAGAAAACATCGATAATAGATGGCATGCATACATATAAGAATATAAAGGATTATAAAATCTTGAAATTATTCATGCTGCTTGTTTAAGTTCTAGCAAATAAATGCAGTGAGATATACTAACTAATCTTTAATCTTTAATGGAGGAACTTAATGGATGACTTTTTCAGCTGAAATATGCAGTATGCTTTGTATCACTCTGACTGGGTTAACGAGTACAAAACATATGGGCTCTGAAGTGAAGGTAATGTAAATGATTGTCTCTTGCATGGTAAAGCTGATTAAAAAGTAGCATATATAAATATACTATTGATGCTAATAGCTACCTGAAATGTAAAAAGATAATTTTCACACAAACCAGATGTTCATGATGAATTCTGACGCACTAAACACCTACTTAAAAGATAACGTTATTGTGAAAGAAATAAGGAGGTACCTGCGCTTCCTGGAGCCTCTTTGGAGGCTGAAAACATCTCTTGCTCCTTTTATCTCTAATAACTGCAGAAGCTCACTTGTTTTCATTCCTTCTCCTCCTACCTGCACCTCCCCGTTCTGCCACATCATTTTCTTAGAAACAGTACAAATGGTTCCTGTATGAGTATGTACTCTACCTAAGTATGTGTTATATGTGTATATATGGAGATTTAGGACCTGCACTTATGTCTTTTGTGGCCAAAGGCTGTAAAAATCATTGGCAACAAACAAGGAATGGCAAAACAAGAGACAGGAAAGAATGTAAACACAGTGACCAAAAAGGGAGTAAGGAGGCTGGACATTCTTTCATTTAGAAGAAAGGAATTAAGAAACTTCACATCAAAAATATGTAATGATAATGAGAAGTTTAGTGGAGGTAAACTATGAGTTTGTTTTCACTCAAGCTAGTAACTCAAGGACAGAAAAACAGACAATGAGCTTGGAAGTTGGCAAACTTGAAATGGCTGGAAGGAAACATTTTTTTCACACAAGGAGCAATTAGTCTATTGATCTAATTGCTACATGCTACGATTGGCACTTTGGATTTTAGCAGGACTCTTAAATAAGAATCATAGAGTCGTAGAATGGTTTGGGTTGGAGGCGAGCTTAAAGATCATGAGGTTCCAACTCCCTACCATGAGCAGGAACACCTTCCACTAGACCACGTTGCTCAAAGCCACATCCAACCTGGTCTTGAACATTTCCGAGGAGGCGGCATCCGCAACTTTTCTGGGCAACCTGTCCCAGTGTCTCACTACTCTTATCATGAAGAGTTTCTTCCTAATATCTCATCTAAATCTACCCTCTTTAAGTTTAAAACTGTTACCCCTCATCCTGTCACTACCTGCCCTTGTAAGAAGTCCTTCTCCAGCTCTTTTGTAGATCCCTCCAGTTACTGGAAGGCTGCTATAAGTTCTCCCTAGAGCCTTCTCTTCTCCAGGCTGAACAACCCCAACTCTCTCAGCCTGTCTTCATAGGAGAGGTGCTGCAGCCCTCTGATGGTCTTTGTGGCCCTCCTCTGAACCCTTATATCTTTCCATATCCACATCCTTCTCAGGTTCGGGTCCTTAGAGCTGAATGCAGTACTCCAGGTGGGATCTCATGACAGCAGAGTAGAGGGGAAGAATCATCTCCCCTCCCTCGACCTGCTGGTCTCACTTCTTTTGATGCAGCCCAGGATATGGTTGATTCTCTGGGCTGCAAGAGCGTATTGCCAGCTGGTGTTGAGCTTCTCATCAACCAACACCTTTAAGTTCTTCTTCTCAGGTCTGCCCTAAATCCATTCTCTGTCCAGCCTGTATTNTAGAGTCGTAGAATGGTTTGGGTTGGAGGCGAGCTTAAAGATCATGAGGTTCCAACTCCCTACCATGAGCAGGAACACCTTCCACTAGACCACGTTGCTCAAAGCCACATCCAACCTGGTCTTGAACATTTCCGAGGAGGCGGCATCCGCAACTTTTCTGGGCAACCTGTCCCAGTGTCTCACTACTCTTATCATGAAGAGTTTCTTCCTAATATCTCATCTAAATCTACCCTCTTTAAGTTTAAAACTGTTACCCCTCATCCTGTCACTACCTGCCCTTGTAAGAAGTCCTTCTCCAGCTCTTTTGTAGATCCCTCCAGTTACTGGAAGGCTGCTATAAGTTCTCCCTAGAGCCTTCTCTTCTCCAGGCTGAACAACCCCAACTCTCTCAGCCTGTCTTCATAGGAGAGGTGCTGCAGCCCTCTGATGGTCTTTGTGGCCCTCCTCTGAACCCTTATATCTTTCCATATCCACATCCTTCTCAGGTTCGGGTCCTTAGAGCTGAATGCAGTACTCCAGGTGGGATCTCATGACAGCAGAGTAGAGGGGAAGAATCATCTCCCCTCCCTCGACCTGCTGGTCTCACTTCTTTTGATGCAGCCCAGGATATGGTTGATTCTCTGGGCTGCAAGAGCGTATTGCCAGCTGGTGTTGAGCTTCTCATCAACCAACACCTTTAAGTTCTTCTTCTCAGGTCTGCCCTAAATCCATTCTCTGTCCAGCCTGTATTTGTGCTTGGGATTGCCCTGATCCATGTGCAGGACCTTGCACTTGGTCTTGTCGAACTTCATGCAGTGTGCAGTGGCCCACCTCTGAAGCCTGTCAAGGTCCCTCTGGATGGTTTCCCTTCCCTCCCCTCCAGTGTGTTGACTGCACCACACAGCTTGGTGTCATCAGCAAACTTTCTGAGGGTGCACTCAGTCCCACTGTACATGTTGCCAACAAAGATGTTAAACAGCGCTGGTCCCAATACAGACACCTGAGGAATGCCACTGGTCACTTGTCTCCACTTGGACATTGAGCCATTGACCGCAACCCTTTGAGTGCGACCATCTAGCCAATTCCTCATCCAGGGAGCCATCCATCTGTCAAGTCCATTTCTTTCCTATTTAGAGACAGATGTCATGCAGGACAATGTCAAATGCTTTGCACAAGTCCATGTAGATGACATAGGTTGCTCTTTCTTTGTCCATCAACACTGTAACCTCGTAGAAGGCCACAAAAACTATACAATAACTAACAAAATGACCAAGAGCTGCAATAGCAAGAATGGTAAAGTTTAACAGAGTTTTTCATTGATTGCAGTCTCACATACTTCAAGGCATAAACCTGCCTTTACACAGTGAGAGCTGCAATAAACTTAATCTTGTAGCTTTACAGACCCATTATTTTGTGACTATTTTGTGCATGCCTTCTGAAACATCTAATAGTGGCTGTTACCAGAAGAATACAGGGTAATAGACTGTAAGAATTACTGTTCTGATCAAGAAACTTCTTGTATGTGCATATGTGAGACACAAAAACAGAGAGCATCCCAGGGTTTCTGAAATAAACATGACAACAATTTGCACAGTCTCTCAGTACAGGTGTGATGAAAGTGGATGTGTTTGGAAGACAGCATTATAACCTCTTACTACGATAGGCTTCTGCGAGATTTTTTCATCCATCAAATCAGCTGGTTGAAAGTGTATGCTCCTACTTGCTCCTCTGAGTCCCTGTATTTTCCAGTGTCATGTGGGAGCAATCTGTCAGAGCAACCATGTCATAAAAACACCACAGAGCTAGAGCCTGCCAGTTTGATAAAAGCTGCAATAGGATTGACTAACATGCTGACATAACAAACTTAATATCAGTTGAAGAGCTTAGGAAAAAGGAGAAGGTAGGGGAAGAAACCTGACAAAAGTAACTTTACTGAAGAGAAAAAATAGTATGTAACTCAGCCTTAAAAAATAATACTGTTTTAGGTATAGAGCCATATTAGTTCTGAATTTATTCTTTCAGCTGGAGCTGAATAGTCAGTTTCTGGACCCCTATATTTGGATCTGTCAGGTTTCTACCTCTGTCTGCAACACAAGTGTTATTTCTGTCCACATGATACGGCAGCAAAGAATGTAGGCGGCCTCCAGGAACATTTTGTTTTGTCAAGATCCGCTATTGCATGTGCAAATGTAGGTAAATATTGTTAGTGATTCTGTCTCGTTACATGACACTGGTCATGCAGTGTGTTCTTCTCCTGAGTCCTGGAGAAGTAATGAGCTCTGTCACCCCAGAATGGGCTGAAAAGCAACAAGAATGACTTACTGGAAAGCAAACAGATTGGGGAAAGGAAAGTGAAATGAAATAGAGCAAGTGAGTGACCTTTGAAAATTGATGCGCTGGCTTGAAATTTCCCAGGTAAAAGATACAGTCAAATGACTAAATCTTGTTCGCACATGTAACAGGATGGTCAATTTGTCTGGTCAAATTCAATGAATATTAAAGCCTTATAAAGCTTCTGTGTAAAAGGATTGGAGGTGACAGCAAGGCGGATAATAAAGTTACCCAGAACACAGATCAGTGGCAATTTAGCAATTAGCTCTGTCAGCAGCTCTGGAAGATCTGTAACAAATCATAAGTTTTTAGTTAGCCAATATAATAAAAATATTTAATAGTAAAGGGAAAGTAACAGAGGCAATAAATGTGTTTAAGCATGCCTTCTTACGACAATTACATGATCTGGAGAAAAAAATTGTTTTATGATATATGATATTCTTCTTGAGAGAGAATATTAATATACTGGCAGGTGAAAAATATTTGTCTTTTTGACTTTCCTCAAATCTCATAGATCATAACACTGTTGGTTTCGGTTGGGAATGAAGAAAAGTTATTATGCAAATTGTGCAAACATCAGACTGAGTGGAAATAGAAACAATTACTATAAGCTGAAAAATTCAGTAGAAGTATAAAGAACTGAAATGAAGCAATAGGGGAGGGCAATTCAGTTCACAAGAAATAAGTGCCAGCTCTCAGCTGTAAAAGTACAATTTAGGTGAGCAAGTCTGAAAAGAAAGGAAGAGAGCTTAGTAATTACCATCTTGTAAACCCAAATTTTTCAAGTAGTATGATATATAAAGCCAGTGGAGATCTAAGATAGTTAAGTCATGAAGTAGGGCATTCACATCTTCAAACTTTAGACATCTAATTGAAGCACTGAAATGAGCAACCTAAACACCCTACATAGTTAATGGAAAAAAGTAGACTGCTCCAGAGAGCAATCTGAAGCACCTGAGTTAGGTGCCTACCTTTTGCCATTGACTGACTGTATAGGCTAGATGGAGTTAGATGGTGCGAATACCTCCTGAAGTGCCTTATTACAGCATATCCAGGAATATACCTAGGTGCAAGGTAAGGGCATTGCAGGGCACCAATTACGTATTTTAACAGCACATGCACCACTTCTGACAAAGTGGTATTTATATGTAATACTCACTGATTGCTCTAACACTATCCTGAGGCTATGCACAGCTGTAATGGAAAGGTGGATATCTCCCATAAAATGTCAGGTTAAGGCTCTGACCAGCTGTTTGAAACAACATCCATTCAGTACAGAAGATGAGGCTGTGGCAGAAGTGACAGGGGAAGCCCCATTTTTTGAGATGTCTAAAAATGAACTGGGCTACAGTAAAGGAAAGCCTTGGACTGGGCAAAGGCTGAGAGCACTGCATAATCTGATTCCCTCTCTAACTTGCACAGTTATAGACATCTCACACTCTCCTTTCAGAAAAACGGAAACCAGCAAAGTGCTAAATATATTACTTGTCCTTTGAAAGAACTACAGGGCAGGTAATCACAAAAAGAGAAGGAATATATAGGAAAAGGATTAATATATAGGAGAAGTCTTAATAGGAAAAAATAATTGAAGTGGCACGTACCAAAACTGCAAAGCACACCAAGAGTAATATCTGCTGTGGCAGACTTGACCAAACACAAAAATAACCAGCAGCTTTATTTGACTAGTATAGTGGCACTGTTTGCTCACACTTATTAATGGAGGTAAAATCTGTCTGAATGAATAAAAGAATTCTAATTAGAATTTATTGTGTTGGAACTACCAAGAAAAAATAACCTTCCTTTCTCGGCCTTTCTTTCTTTTTTTTCATTTTCTTTCTTTCTCTTTCTTTTTTCCCTTCCTTCTTTCCTTCCTTCCTTCCTTCCTGGAATTTGCTCTTTTTCCAATACACAGTAATAGGATTTTTCTTCTAGTTTTTCTTACTAATATTATACTTTTGGGATCCATAATACAGTAGCAAATGATTCTACCTTTGTACAGAGGACCATTGTAGGAAATGGGATTGCTATATCCAAGTTGAATGAAGGCTGATTTTTCATGTTAAACGCAACATGTACATCTTGTTTTAATGGTTTACTTCTCTTTTTTGCCTCGAAAACAGGATGTACAGTGTTTGTGAGAGCACATAAACACTTGTCAGGACCTATCAGTGACTGCAGGTTAATAGACATTTCTGTTTTGTATTACTTTGTGGGTAAAGAAGGTCCTCAGTACTCAGCCCTTTCAGACTTGAGATTCTATTCTAATTGACTTTTTGCTGCATTCAGCATGTAGTCTTAAAATGCATCTGCAATGCTATTCACCAGGCTTACCCCCTAACCTAGCATGATTAGGATGAAGGGTTCTGTGGCAGACAGCCAGGACATAGCTGTTTTCTTTTACACTTGTGGAGACGACAGGTGCATACCTCACTGGGAATGTTCATCAAGCATTAGCTGTGCCTAGGTTTACTGAGCAAGGTCCACAACCAGGCTTATCTGGCATCTTGTCTTTGCTTACCCCACGTTGATGGGGTGTCCAACACAGCAGTGTGCCTGCCCTCTCCCCTCCTGCACTCCTGGCAAGCTGAGAATAGGGTAACCCTGCCATGCTGTGGTACCAGCTGGAGCTGTTCTGGCTGGTTGGTGGTGAGGTAAAACCCCTCAAAACATGGGCCCTTGGACACAGTATCAGTGGTAAAATGATTATGTGTGCACGAATGTGGTAATATCACTCACATGGGTACCGCAGGGAACAGGATCCTGGCCTTGGAGTTATAGTAGATTAAAAAGTACCACGTGGTGCTCCTGGGCACCCCAAACTGATTCTTTATGTTAAATTTTATCATGGTGCTGGTGTGATTTTTGTCCAGGCTATTGACACTTCTCCCAAATTAATTCTGAGCTGGGTTCAGGAGCTGACGTGGGTTAGGGACCATTTCCAGTGTGCAGCCTGGATGTGGCCTCGCCATTTAATATCATGGACCAAGGCCCTCTGGGGCAGCTGTATGGGGTGCTGGGAGGACTCCTGGGCATGTGACCTTGCTGGGGCCTGTGGAGCCTTCCCAGCTTCTGCACGCTCAGCTCCTCTGCTGTGCACTCAGGCTGCATTGTGCCCCTGCTCATAACCACTTTGAAAATTGGCAAAAAGTATTTCGCTGTGCACCAGTGCTGCATTACCATCCCCTTGCAGCTCTCGTCGTATGATGATTGGCACCTCAGATTGATGGCAAACAGTAGGATTTCTGAGCAGGAGCACACACAATCTTCAGATCCTTTATAATTACCTTTAGGAATATTTCGAAAAAAAGGAAGTAACAGTAGAAAATTGCTGTATTTTTGTGTAGTACTACTTATATAGCCACACACTTGTAGAGCCCGCTGCTCCTTGTAGCCTCCCTCTATTGCTGCATGATGTTTTACATCCATGTGAGGCAGACAGAGGGTAATGATCTTCCCTCTCTTCCTCATTTTTGGGTTGGGGGAGGAAGGGAATAGCAGAGATCAGGGAAGCAGTGAAGGTGCTGGGAAGAAAAAACACATTACCAGGGAGCAGAGGCAGGGCCTATTGACAGAGAGCAAGCTAAACCTCTCCTTGATTCCTCCTCATTGATATATAGCCCTCATGGCTCTTGAACAAAAGTTTTGCAGATAACCCATAAGTCAAACACATGAAAACTCAGTACTTTTAGCACTGTATGTGTACATCACAATCGTTTTAAAAGGTTGCATAACCAGTGTGTGTTTCAAGATACATATCAAAAGCATCAGCAAGGAGAGACCCTTAGCTGTTGTAAATCAGTGTCACTTGTATCAGTCAACCATGTTATTTCATTATTTCTGAATTCTAATGATCACTTTTTCTTTCACACAGTGCTTTTGTGCAGTGTATCCTTTATGACGATTTGACATCTCCAAAGGCATTAATATTCTTCAGGGAATGTGAGTCAAACAACAAATGCTCTTTGAGTGTACTCACTTATGATTTTATTTTACCTTATTCCTATGAGAACAGAGAAGAGATGGTCTAGAAAGGCCAATTTCCCAATAGTGTTTACATTATGGGAAAATTCCTTGCATTACGATGTTGCCTGAAAAATTCTGAGGATTGTTTCTGCTTAGAAATAACAACTATATTCCCTATAAAACCTTAGAGAAGGCTCTATGGACTTCTCAGTAAATAGTGATTAAAAAACTCTGCCTCTCTGTATCTTACTGAAATATCAAATATGGTGTATTGCCTGCTAAACATTAATAATTACTGTCTTATTGCCACCAATCTTGTTCTGCTATAAATATTCAGTATTCTCTTTAAAAAAACTAAGTTATTTTATGCTGTGGGTCCAAAAACTAACAATCTGAAGGGTGTTTTCCTATTTAGTTATGATAGTTCAAACTAAAGAATTTATGTATTTGTGTCATTTATAAGCATTAAAAAGAATTTCACTGGGGCAGACTTATTCCTCTAAGTCATTGTATTCAATTCCCCCCTTCATTCCTTCATCTTATTCTTGGGGTTATTGTGAGCTGGTTAGTTTATTGCAGATCTTTTTAGAAGTCCTGTTTAAGGATTATTCCTCTGTGGGGCTCCTCATTCATTTCCCATTCTGCTTCTGAAACTTCATTAACTCTTTAATCCTCGAGCTCCTTCCTTCTACTACTCCCAGGCTAGTTTTAAATGACTATGGGTACACTGTAAACAAGTTTGTTGGGAAATGTATATATGTTTCTTTTAAGCTGCTCTTCACAATGCCAATTCATTGGGTCATTCTATCTAAACACCTTATAATGATGTCATGGGGGAGAGTAGGTCTTGAATCTTTTCTCTGGCAGTCCTGTGTAGGCTTTGCACCTCCTGGGTGTGCATCACTGAGAGAAAACAAGCGCTAGCTTGTGTTATCCCTTTCCATGGGATGGCAGTGGATGACACTAAGGGCTCCCACGAGGGACCAAGAGGGACCCCTCTTGCTGAAATTGGGAAAGCCTGAAGTTATCTCCTTTCTCTCCCCCAATGCAAGGGGCTAAACTTGATGTTCACACCTTGAGCTTTCTCTGGCCAAGAAGAACAGCAGGATGTTAGAGCTCAGTCAGTGGCAGATTTTTAATCACTCTGTTGGGATTTCCAAAAATCTGGACAAACACTGTATTCTTTCCGCCAAAACCAGTATAGATAGCACAGGAAATTATAGACTTGTATTTAGAGTACACAGTTGGTTTTGCAAAGGTAGCGTATGCTGTCACATCAAAAAAAGAGATTCAGGACAACGCCTGAAGTCCTGCTGCCCAGTTCCTCTCAGGTCCTAGCAACCTGGTGTCTGGCTTCCAGCAGCCCTACTTGCACAGTAAGGCAGAGGATAGCTGCAGATTCACCATTTGATAGAAACACGTGGCCAGCCCAAGGTCGCTGGCTGTTTGCCAGCGTAAGCCTGAGCTGGGCAAATCTTGGTCTTCCCTGCTGTGGTTGCAATTAAAGAGCAGCACTGGGTCCAGATCTTTCCTGTCTGATGAGTGCATGGGTGTCAGAGCTGCTCTGGCAGAACCTGTTGTATTTCATTCCCTTACACCCTGGGCTTTCTTCAATGGGAGTAAGAAACATGACATTGAAATTCTATTTTGAGGGACATGCTGTGATACACACATATATTAATTGTGTCACAGACTGAAAGCTTCATGTCCAGGTGAACAATCCTTTAAAGCATTTGGCAGCAATAACAAGTACCTCAAGGTTATGCCCTATCTCTTTTTCTCTTTATGTCATCTGTAACAACTGTGGGCTCTGACATTTAGTTAATTAAATTTATCCACACTATCTGACTTAGTTGTGCAATTCCTCTTGAGGACACGAGTTTTGAAGGTAGCAAGCAAGAAGAATAGTTAACCTTGATGAGTCGGTTTGCCATAGTAGTATGTTGTTCAAGAAAAAACTTAGGTGCTTTCATCTATTTTATAAATAATAAACCTCAGGATAGTGCATGGACATGGAACATTTAAAGGATGTCATTACATCTTTGAGGCCAGATATCAGAATAAAAAGAAATTATCACACAATTGCAACTGCTGTTGCACTTCATCTACAAATCTGTGCCTACTGCAATTTTCTTTTAAAAAGTAGTGTTTCTTAATTAATTTTTGTTTAGATGATTCCCATAAATCTGTCTGAAATGGCTTTTACTGCCCCTGATGCTTTATATTTCAATGTGGATATGTAAAGTTGGTTTTGAAATTTTGTTCTGATATTTGTATAAATGTTACATTTTTAGTATTGGCGTGGTCCAGAGCTGGACCCGTGTCTTTGCACAATTGGCCCTTAAATCTACTACTGACAGCAGAATTTGGAAGTAGTCCAATTTGTGTCTACATAGCATTCTATTCCCAGAGTTGCCTTGCAGAAACCCTGCAGACACCCTCTAGCTTGTGCCTAGGCATCTTAAGCATGCCATCAGTGGGCTTGGCATGCCACCTGAGCAGTGTGTGGGTGTATGGGGCACATAGGCCCTGAAGGTGGGTCTCCAGTTGGGATTCCAAGCTCATAGTCTTTGTGGTGAGACTGATGTGGTTTTGGCTTTGGAGCCAGAACTGGCAGACAAGACAGAAAAAGTTTTTAAAGTGATTTTTGTTTTACCTCAGCACCTATTTTAGCTTATCACCTGAGGTTGTACAAATTTCTTGTTTCCATAAAAGAATAATAAATTAATATAATAATAGTAGTAGTAGCAAGAGTAGTAGCAATAGTAGTAGTAATAGTAGTAGTAGCAGTAATAATAATGCCATGAATGATAGTAGCTATTTCTCATAATACAGTGATATTACAATTTCATTTCAAGGAACAGATGCTCTGTATAATTTAAACGTCCAGAATCTTCCTCACTAGAAGTTTTGGTATACAGATTGGAATGCACTCATTTGTGACACTAGTTATCAGTGGTAGGTGATTTTCACTTGTATTGTACTCTTACCACCCTTCAAGAACCATGATTTGATATTCAGGGCTCCATCTCAGATGAAGGGAGGGATGTCGTGGCACAGGCAGTAATTTATTGCAGTCCGTACAGATAGGGAGTGAAACATAGGGCCAAATTTGCTCCAGCCTAGCATGAAGTGCAGCACTTCTGAAAACACAGGGAAGTGGTTGTAAATCAGATAATATTTGGCCCCCCTGGAAGGTAGCTGTAAAATCAGATGCAGTTGATAAAATATATGTCAAACTGCATTGTAAATTTTAAGCGAACCTATAAAGATTTGTGCATGCCAGCTAAATGTATGCAGGCGAGCAGTTATTCTAAGTCTGAGATTAGGCAGATTGATACTGGCTGTCTGACAAATCTCTAGCACTAGATAAGGCTGGAAGTGGAGGGGAGAGAGTTATAAATTGCATGCACCCATTAATGCACTCATTTGAATGTGCAATTTAAATGCTAATTGATGTTAATTCAGCCCAGCTCTAGCACTATTGTGTTCAGCTGTTAGTCAAATACAGTAACCTGGCTGAAGGAATAATGGTAAGGGGCTTGGGAGGATAGTTTAACTAAAGCCAGGGAGCAATTCAATGAATGGGACATGTTTGCTTCATTTCACATATTATTATACCGTCTGGGTAATTAGAATTAACTGAATACAGGCAAGAAAATGAATTGTGACCATTCTGCCACTGCATGCTGACCACACATCTAATGAATGGTATTTTCCAGCTTTTACGCTGCCTGAAACCATTCCATGTTTCAAAATATCTTGACATTCCTTATTAAATGCCTAGACTTAATGACGGAAACAGCTAAGAAGTCCCAAGCAAAATGAAATATTTTCTTTCAATTGGAATTGAATGCTCTTGCTGACTCTTTTTTTTAAAAAAATTTACTTTATTTTAGTCTCCTAGGTGAGGAAAAAAGACTAGTTCACAAAGATTTCTTTGCAAAAAAATGTGGGTTAGTCATGACCCTGAAAAGCAGTTCTTTACTATGATATTTATTCTTAAGTAAACCCATTGTATTAACTTTAAGTGAAAATTTCACTCTGAATATATGTTTCAAGTGTATCTGCAGCCTTATGGTAAATTTAATAAATATTCTAAATGTGTGTTGAAATGCTGCTGATCCACCTGTTCCTGTTCATTTCCTGTTACTCAACAAGCTATTAATAGTGAAAAAAAGTTTCAAATTGCAAATTGCTTGTGGCTGATAAATATTAAATTTTGTGGGCTGTTTGGCCTGCTTTATTGTCAATATAAGAGGTTAAATGTAACGATGGAGGTGTTAGCATTTTTATTAAGCAGCCAGAGAACAGATTCGGCTCATGATGTGTGTTAATATCACCTCCATATGCCATAAACCTGACGGGTCAAATTCTGGGCTTTCTGCCAGATGCTGTGCTCAGTTACACTGCTGTGAACCTGTGCAGGGGTGTAGTTTCAGGGGTGAAACAAGGAGCAAAATGTTGCCCAGTTTGTTAAAGTCTTATAAAAGCTGGAAGTGATGGAAAGCCCAATTCTTAACTGTTTGCACCTGGGAAAATTTAAGTTTAAAATGCTAACAGATTGATTGCTATGGATGGATCGTCTGAAATGGTGATGCAAAGCCATTGGCAGAAGGACACAAGCACTGCAGTGTGTAACTTTCCATGAAGGGCTTGATTTGAGCCCATTGTGTGAACAGACTCTTAACTGCTCCAGTGGCTTTTGAGAAGGACGCAATTCACGTAAAGCTGAAGATTTAAAAAAATGACAAAGTAGCCTTGCAGAGAACTTCATATGGGGATAATTCTGGGATTTAAGAAGTACTATATATAGGCCCATTGCAGAGGAAATTGAAGAGGGGAACTGCGAGACAGAAGAAAGGGACAGACAACCCTCCAGAATGACATCACCATATATTTATCCAAAATAATGTCTTTAATTCATCATTCGCAGTTGGAAGATCATGGTCTCTACAGCTCATTTTCTGTGATACAGTAATGTTATACAGGTCAAATATCTCAGCCAACTGTTTTACTACTGAATGGTAGTATAATTTCAAATGATTTTTTAAGACACATTGCTGAGTTCATACCCTTTTTTTTTTTTCTCCAGGAAGGTTGAGAGGAATTGTAGGTTGGGGGGATTTGTTTGAAGGTAAAGCGGATATGAGATTTTAAATTGCTTGGCTTATTGGTAGTGGTTTATCTTAAATTGTGCTGCTCCACTGTATTTTTAAATTATGTCAACGGCACCTAGACCATATGTAATGAAAGGAAAATAATGATGTAAGGGTGTATCTATCTATTGCAAGAACATTCTCACAATGTGTCATCAGAACCACATGGTCTATAGTATCCAAGAGAGATGATAGGCCTAAAATAACTGGTATGAAGAAGTGGTGGTTAAAGTTGTCACATGTGTCTACAGTTGGGGACCTAAATCCAGCTCCAAAAGCTTGTGAAAAGATTGTCTGGTTCTTGCAGATTTGTGACTGCTCAACACCTCTGATGCCATTCTGATATCGAAAAAGAATTTCAGAGATAGTGAAAGTTGTGTCCGGAAGTAAAACATTTGGCCTCGTCATGCATTTAAAAATATATATGCTCCCGCCTGGAGTCACTGGCCATTTTTTCATAGTACGCTTGTCATCAATTGCAGATTACGAAAAGTTGATAACTATTGAGATTACCTATGTAATAAGGGAGTTTTTCAGAAATACTTTCATAACTGATTCTTTAGAACATGAATCTGGATTAGATGCTATAACAGTTGTCTTCATTTATTTTATTTTATGCATAAATCTTAGTAGTTCTGCAGTACTTACTGTCACTTTTGGTAGTAGACTAGTACATGAAATGACTCCTGCTACTTTCCTTCCTTAAACCAGTATTTTTTTCAGATGCATTTTTTTCCACAAGTTAGTAGTAAATGTTTTCTGAAATCTATATAGAGTTATGTGCCTTGCTTTATCTGAGCCTACTCTTTTAGTGGTACATATACTCAAGGAACTCAACTAAATGTGTCTCACAGCAGTAGTGAAATGGCTCTCTGTGTCATAGCTCCCACAGAGAGGAGCTCCACGGTAGTCATTAGTAGTACAGGAAACATCAAAGGTAGCAACTGAGACCTGAGCCTTCGCTGCAAGAGGAAATCAAAGCCCAGTGGCTCTACCACTGCTGGCTGTTTCAACAAAAAGCAGGCAGTTTTAGAAAAGATCAGTAGGCATTGAAATGGCAGGATAAGTGGTAGTGAACCATCTACATAGAAGATGTCATTTCTGACCGAGGAGTTGGACAATGGGTTTGACCTGTATGGATGTGATTTTTTCCCAGTCTTCATTTTTCCTGTGTTTTCCTCAGGGATCTCCGACTGTGGACAAATAGTGAAGATAATGCAAACAAAATTAAAATCTAAAATACAGGTGGGCGTGAACTTGGCCCATAGGTGCAGAGTGGTGAAATTAGCTGTTGTGAAAAAAACCCACCAGCCTTCCTTATCAAGCCTTGTATCAGTCACCTTCCTTCCCTAATCCTGACTGGAAGTCACACATGTGGACTCTTTCTAAGCAAATTCTTAACAACACACCTACAGCTGTCTCATTCTGGCTGTAGCACTTTGCTAAAATACTTTGGATTTCTGTGGGGAATGTGTGCACTATTTCTCATACTGACATCTGCAGTGGAAAACCAAACAGTGACTAAGCAGAAGCTCAGAAGGAGCCAATAAAGACTGAAAAAACACCCCTGGGCCTAATCTCGCATATACTGTTCTCAATGAGGCCAGCCGCTTTAACGGGTCAGGGGAATAAGAGGATTAAGTTGTTTTCCAGGAGAAGGGCTGAGATGTTGGATAGAGGCAAGTGGTACTTTTTGTAACTCTTGACTGTCCTCACATGACACATTTTGCAGTGCCACATATTAGACTGTTTTAGTTTCCTAAAGAAAATTTCAAGTTCTCTTGCAGTAGGAAGTAATATTCAGTTTTTCCCTGAGGTAAATTATCTTAACCCTCAAGGCCTATCACCAATACAGAGCTTTGCTCGGTTAGCTACAAAAGCTTTCATTTAAGCAGAAAGTACAGTCAGAAAGTGGAAGGAAAAATAGAGAGCTGAAATTTGGAAGAAGAAAGGAATGAGTAAGTGTCCTCACAAAAGAGGAGTGCGATTGAGAGTCAATTGTCTAGAATGATACTTTGGACATCCTCACCTCCAAGAATAATGGGGAGAAACACAAGGCTTTTAGCACTAGGCAAGGATCACACCACAGCTTACATGGCGCATTTATCATTATTTGTGTTATGATAGTATCTAGAGCAGGAATAGATGATCTCTGGTGCGTGGTGCCACAGGCTGGTGCCTTTTGAATGGTGTGAGGCTGGGTCAGCCCAGGGCTGAGAGATGGGGGTCATAAGCTCTTATGAAAGACCAGGGAGACAGACGGTGTCCCTCCTCAAGGTCCAAGTTTGGCAGAAGTTAGGGGTGGCTTCTCAACAAAGGCTTGCCTCTTTCAGAGGCAGCGCCTCTTTGCTTTCAATGATCTCCTCCCAACAGGCTCAGGTTCTTATTTTAGAAAGAAAAGGCAGCATTGCATGCCACCTGGAAATTTTAATAGTTCACTTGTTGCCTTAAAATACAAGGTAAACTGGCATAGGGGAGATTGGGCTGGATCTCTGACCCAAGGCACCTATTCCACAGTGGGCAGTGTTAGTTGGGGCATCAGCGCTCTCAGCATGATGACAAACTCTCACTTTGTTCAAAATGGACACTGGAAACTTAGGCAGAAAGACCCATAGGCCCAGGACCACTAAGTAAGTAGGTGCCTAGCTGCCAGCGATTTTGAAAGCTGTGTAAGACTTGCCGAAGGTTTTATAAGTGTCCTTGTAACGTCAAAAACAGAATCCAGTTTTCAAGCCCTAAATTAGAGCATTAACTCCAGCTCCATGTATTGCTAATGTCTCTGCTCCTTTGTGGAATATGCAGAGACTTCTTCTCAGTTGACCTTTTAAACAAATCTTCCGGAGTAGCTTTCCACAGGCTCCATATTTTTGTGAAAATATTAAGTAAAATTAAAAAAAAAATTCAACTTTCTCACTAATTGGCATGTTTCAGGAATTATTAAAATAGGACACTGAATGATTCCTAAAATGTATTTTTCTCCTACCTGAAAGCCAAAGCTAATAGCAGATAATAAGAATCCAATGTGTCTCATTGTTAGCTGTCTCAGTAAAAGCTGTTCCATTTGCCCTCCAATCATTTCTTTAATCATACTTCAGAGAAAATTGCACATAGCTGGGTTCATTGAAACATGCTGTAATATTTTGTTAATTATGTCACATAAAACACAGCAGGCCAAATTTTTGAAAGAAATAACAGGTGAATAATATTCCTGTCTGAATTTTGCTAAATAAATGTAATACCTAATTTTAGTAGTGCTGGCACAGGGGGTAAGCCCCTTTCTGGGCCGCATTCTCACCTGCGCTCCTCACTAGTGTAAATGAAATGCATATATCCTTCCTTTCTTGCTATGCATTTTATTTTCAGGGAGACCAATTTTCCCAGTACTAAATAGCGTTTTGTACAACAACCTTATTTTTCATCTTATGGATTCTTGAAAATGTCCATACCACAGGATGTAGAAACTCAGAACTTAAAATCTGCAAATCAATGCCATGCTTGTTTTAGAACATGATTAAGGGATACCTGAGGTGATACCAGCACCCCCGGTAAAACCAAGTCTAGAAGGGCAGAAGACTGGGATGCTGGCCCTGAGCTGCCTGGCTTTTTGCCTTTGGTGCTGTGAGTGCAGCTAGGGCACTGCAGAAGTAGGGCCATGCAGTACTGTACTTTCTAGTTAAAGTCTCTCTGCCAGCAGGGATCAACTCTTTGCAGTATGCTCCTGCCTTTACTTCCCAATAAATACATGGCTTCCCTTAAGCAAGCTAAACAACCACCTTTCTATTACTTTGATACCAACTTTGGTGGGTTTTTCCTTGATGCTCTTGTCCTCATAAAAGATAGCTCTGCTCTTTGTTTACTTATCCTGCTCTGTTTTCTACTTCCTTGCATAGTTAAGTTGCTGGGGTGCATCTTGGCTGCAGAGAAAGGCAATGATGTCCCACACCATGTGCTGGCCAAAACCTGCATGAGCAGCTCTTGCTGACTCCACTGTTACAGTCGCACATCTGGTGGCTCACATTGCTCTGCTACCCAGCTGAGCGGACACTCTTTGGGAAATAAACAGACTGTGAAGTGCTATCAAGTTCACATTTCTGTCTCTCCTCATCTGTTCCCCTCCCATCCCTCCCTGCCTTCCCTCCCCTTCCCATCTTGCTTGTCTATCCACAAGCCTAAATCCAAGAAGGATCAGAGCGATATTAAAGTTTCTTAGTTTCACTTAAAACTGCATTATCAGTCTGCTGAAGGGGATGTGGTAAAACAGCAAGGGACTGAAGAATATGTGGTGGTGAGTGCAAACTGGGGATCAAGGGATTAGCAGGGAATAGGAACAAAGGAGTTTGAAAAGGAGAAAAATCCTGGGAATGAGCTTCAGGGGAAAGAAATCAGCCAGAGAGGAGTACTGCTTTGTGAGGGAAGGTGCCATTAGCCAGAGGATACAAGCTCAGGAAAAAGATGTATGAAAAAAAAAGATCAAAGGAATTTGACAGGAAAGAGAAATGTGGTAAAAGGAGACCTGTAGTAATAGCAATAATAATTATATGAATAGTTCAAATATACAGAATAAAACAAAGACACAGAAGTGAAAAAGATTACACATATAATAAATATTTAGGATGGCTATACTGGGAGATACACAGTTTATATGTGGATTTAACCCAGGAATGTAAGGGAAAAGGAATGGACTTGTAAAAGAGGAAAGAAAAAAGGAACAGATAAACAATTTATGTTTACAGATGTCGCCCTGCAAGACTTTATTTTACACACTCCGTTATGTATTTGAATAGCCTTTGACACTGGAAAAAAAAAGGCAACAGTAATTTGTAAGTCTTACAAATCAAAGTCAACATGTAGTAAATGCTGAAATACTGCAGTGAAGATCACTGATAGAAAATAAAGTTCAGGCGTAAGGAGGAGACGCTGAGTAGGACTTTCTTTCCTGAGTCAGTCCCTGCACTGGGTGTTTAGAAAGAAGCACAGATGGCTTTAAAATTAATTTTTAAGTGTATTTTGACATTTAATTGAAGGATTTCCTATGTAAAAGTTTGATTTCTCTATCACACAACACTTATGAAAGTTTAAGCGGAGCAATTTGAAATGTCAGGATAATAAACCATGAAAAATAGTGATAAATATGCAGCATCTCAGGTTTTATTACAGACTCACATGACTATGCATTAGAAAAAGTAGTATGAATAGATAGCTGTTGAGAGAAGAGCATCGAGGCTGGCAGTGAGATCTGCAACAGCCTGCTGATTTGGCTGCGAGATTAATATCTAAGCACTACTATATAGCACTAACCAGAATTTACTGAATTCTGAACATTAAATTTTTGAGATTAAGCAGGTCATATGTGAACAGAGATGTTCCTGCTGGCTGGAGACATTTCACAGAGCAGGAAGAAGTAGAAGAGTATATGGATTATGGAGAGTACACCTCCTCAAGGAGGAGAGTGGTGTTGGTTGGTTGCAATCAACTAGTGGCTAACGCTAAGTTTTTAGTCTTTAAATTCATTAAAGAAGCAAATGAAATAAATGTCTATTCTTAATGTTATTTAACTGAAACTTCTATAAACTTAACCATGCCCTTGAAGTCGTGTGAGAAATTAAAAGTGCTATTTCTTTGCTAAGATGTTACCTTGAGTTATGTATCTTAGATGTTGGTGGTTTATTTTGACTTAAAATTACTACTGAAAATGGATTAGAAAAAAGGTTGTAAAAATGTTACCTTTCAAATGACATACCCAAATTATCCACAGTATGCTGATACCCTTCTCGCTCCAGCTCTTGTTATTGAATCCCTGTCCACCCCCACCTTGTACTTCCCAGATGTGTTCCTCCTACCTGTTAAACTTCTGCTCTGCTTTCCACATGGCTCCAGGCGTGATTTAAACTTATTTGGTTGCAGAACCACTTGATCTTCCCCCTTTCCATATATACCTGCACCCTGCCAGCTCTTCAGAAATTGAGACCAGCAGAAGAAAACAGATAGATGGCATCTTGGCTTGGAGGTAATGTACTGTTGAAAGGGTGAAGCTTCCTACCTTGCTTTTATCCTTTAGGATGCTTGCTTGTATCACTGTGGACTAAGTTCTTCAAATGGGGAAAGTAGTCTTTCTGGAAAAGACAGTGTAGTTAAGCTTATAATCAGAAAACTGATCTGCAATTAGTAAAATTCAGTGTAGATATGTGATTAAGAAAATATTACTGATCTTAGAAAACTTCTCATCCGCTTGACTTTTGGTAGCACATAGAGGCTGGTCCAAATCACATAGAGTCACATTGAATTAGAAGTATTAGAAGAAGCTTTAAGCTTAAGATTAGGCATCTGGCCGCAAGCTTGTATACGGAGATCAAGCCATAAAGCTTAGAAAGCAATTAGCTTGTCCTAAAATATATGCTCTTATCTGCTTACTGAATAACTCTCTAGACTCTGTTTATACTGACTAGGACCTTGGAGCTGCCTGCTGCCATGTGAGGTGCCCTCATCAGATGTCACACTGCAGAAATCTGCAACGATACCTCCCATCCCCACCTCCCTAGGGTCTCTCAGATGCCACCAAGCATCTATGTCCAATCAGCAACTGAATCAAGGAACTGAGACACTGCACAGTTAATTCTGTGTCTTAATTGCAACCTGAGTCTGCACTTCTAGTCAGTAATGGGACCCGTCACTGTTTATCAGTGCATCACTGCTGCAGAAGCATCTGTCCAGTACGTTCAATGATTTTCAGATATATTTTGTGCTCACAGAAATAAGTTCAGTGTATTTATCAGGGACAGTCTTGTCCTCGATCAGAAGGCATTAATTTCACAGGAAAATAGAACAAAAGGCAAAACCAATCAGAACTATGCCAGGAGGAAATGTGAGGATTCAAAGTAACAGGGAGTGTAGCAGAAGAACAAATGGGTGCTAATTGGCTGTTTTTAATATTAGCCTGAAAATGAGAAGCTTTGTTATTGCCAAGTAATGAGGGCTTGGAAAAGCCTAATTGAAATGCTGGGAACATAAGATTTAAGGTGAGACTTGACATATTTAGGGAAGACATTCTCTGAGCTCAGCAATCCTATATTCAAAGAGTCTACCCCATCCCCTTAAAAGCTTTGCTTGCAGGCATTTCCTTCCAGGTGTATTAGCAAAAGGCCCAGGACCTTACTGTCAGATACAAAGACGTTAAAGAATAAACCGAAGAATGAAGCATACAGGCAATTCCCATTGCCCCCAAACAATTGTGACTTATCCCAGCTGATTCTAGCACTACGGTGAAGTGGGTGAGCACTTGTGATAGATCAGAAAGCTGGCAAGCAGGTTAAAGAAGACACATGTTAAAGCATGAGATGTGAAAGCTGCTCCAAACAGCAAAAGAAAGCAGGCTTTTTTGCAGGTAATGTTTAATGTACATGACAGGTTTGGCAGTGAGTCCCAAAACAAGGGTATTATTAGTCTACATTTTGTTTGCCTAGTAAACAAATTAGCCTGCTATGATCCAAATGGGTAAAAACTATGTAGCTATAATAAAAACTGATTCATATCTTTGGTGTAAAGTAGAACAAAAGAGATCTTTGTTGAATTTCAAATGAAATTTTTATTGGTAAAATCAACGGTGCCACAGGCCTGAATCTGTATCAATATGAACTCATATGCAACAGCTCATGTCTCAAATAGCTGTGAAACGGTGTAAGTTGATACAACTACTACAACATTCAAACTAAATAAATCATATGGAATAGAATATATGAAAAGAAATACAACAGTGCAGTAACATCTCCCTCTTCCATACAGAGGTGAACAACCCACAAGGGGATTAATTCTTCTAAATCTCAATTTCAGCTCCTCACATGCTAGCTTTTAAATGGCTCCCTCACCAGGGAGGGAGTCATTTACAATACTTAAACTCCTTCCATATGTCATTCTTTTTTATATGGCCGTTCTAATATGTGGTCTGGTTACCTAATAAAGATGACCTGGAAGTACACTGGAAATATTTTTTCTATTTCCCTGCCACTCTTTTTTTTATATCCGGTATTTATTTTGGGAATTTGTTTATCTCTTTGTAAAGGTATTAGAAAATATTTTTTTTTCCTTCCATAGATGAGTACAGGAGGAACAAGCAATAAGAAACCAGATGGTTAAAATAAAACAAATATACTATTTTGTATTTAAGGATGAACTCCTTGTAGCAGCCTTTCTGCTTAGTTGGGAATAGATAAAAAAAGTGGTTGCATGATAATAATTAGTAATGTATAGGATAAAATTAGCATTGATAGTTAGTATTCAATTACAATTTATCTTTCAGTTTTCTCTCTCCTATGGCTCTTCAGTTTACATGTCGCAGTCTTGTTCCAAGCAACTTCAAACTTTTTTTTCTTGGATGACTACAACCCTTGATGAGCTGATTATTGGTATGCTGAAATCATTATAATTTAATATTATCTCATTTTCCTCCTGTGCTCCTCTACCTGAGGCAAACAGATAAACAAGTAAAAAGAAGTCTCTTATTACCCAGTCTTTCATTAAACTGTGAAATTCTTTGCTATGGAAATCGTGGAAAGTATAGTTTTGCCTCTATTGAGAAAGACATAACCTAATATCTGTAGGGTTATTAAGCACAATGGATTGTGGCATCTTATCAAATGACATCTGAGCCAATCATCTGAACACCCTTCACAACAGATGGAGAGAAATAGACCATTCAGGGCTCAATTCATCTCATCTGAAAATAAGTGTATGAAATAGGTCAGGAGAACCACGTAGTGCAAAGGCAACCTAGGGTGGATACCTCAGGTACAGACCTCTGCAGAGCCATGAGGTTAATCTTACCCTACAGAGTACTCACTCAGGAAATTCCTGAAGCACAGATCAATGGAAAATAGATGAACATACTGGTGAAATATCACCATCTGCCTGTCTCATTTTTATATTCCTCTCTCAGCATTCTTTCTTGGACACTGTTGGAAGCAGGGTATTGGAGCACATGAACTTCTCTCTGGACAGAAACTGCAACTGTACTGTCCCTTACATTCTGCATTGCAAGGATGGCTAATGTTTGGCTCTTGAGCTGTCCAGATATAACTGTCACACCATATGACTGGCTGCAGGACATGTATTCCAGGTGATATGCACCTCTTGCTGAGGCTGACACTGGTACCTGGAGGCGCACCTTCCCAGAGCTTCCTGCAATGAAGTGATAGGACCCTGCAACAGTTGTCCTCTTTGCAATACTCCTAGATCCCTCTGCTCCCAAACAGTTTGTGCCTCATGGATTTTTGCAGTATGGAATGTACAGTATGCTGCTGCTAGTGTAAAGAAGGCTGACCAATCTTAGTCTACCGTGTCTGGTCTTCTGCTGAGATGGTGGATGTGCTGAGGCAGGAGTATCCTGTTTTTCTTGTGTACAGTGCAGTACATTACAACAGCCCTGACCCATGTCTTAGCCTGTTGCAATAGAATATGTATTAACACATCAGAATTATGTGTCTAGCAGCAGCTGCATTTTCCTTTTTGGGATACATCTTTGTGTGCTTGTTCTGCCCAAGTAGGAAAAGCAAAATTTCATGAACGATGAGGATGGCAGCAGGATGATGTGCCTTGGGCTTAGCTGGAAACAGAACAGACCTCTGGTCATGAGATCTCCACCTCTAGTTTGAAAGTTCTTACCTTCCTCATAGAAAACCCACAAATAAGTTTAAAATGTTGGGTGTCAGTTTGAGTTGGTCTTCAGGATGATGCTACTGCAAAATTAGGTGCTTAAGTAAAACTAGTTTCCCCAGATAGCTAGCCACCAATTCAAAATCATAACAAGGCAGGCGTTCAAATTTCAAGCATATACTTATTTAAGTCAAACATGATTGAAGTATACAAGCATGAGTTCATGTCCCATGGGCTTAAATAGAACTTACAGACAAATTTAAAGCTAAGTACATATGTAAGGCCTTTGTTCAGGTGAAACCTTAACTGCATAATTTAACTTAACAAACTGGAACACAGGCAGTTCCACCTGAACATGAGGAAGAACTTCTTTACTGTGAGGGTGCCAGGGCCCTGGCACAGGCTGCCCAGAGAGGCTGTGGAGTCTCCTTCTCTGGAGAGATTCAAACCCTGCCTGGACATGTTCCTGTGCACCCTGCTCTGCGGGCGCCTGCTTTAGCAGGGGGGTTGGGCTGGGGGATCTCCAGAGGGCCCTTCCAACTCCTACTATTCTGTGATTCTGTGGTAAGATATTCCTTAATGAATTTTTTAACTAAGAACCACTGATGATTTTTAAAACTTTTTTTAAGATACTGACTTTTTAACATTCATATACACTGGATGTTTTTTTCCTGATTCAATGAAAATACAAGGTTCACCTTGAAGTAAACACAAAGCTGCAGAATCCATGGAAACTGTTTTATGTGACCATGAAAGTCAGGCTTTGATAGTGGGAAAATATTGTAAGTTAGATAGTGTGAAAGGATGCATGTGTCTGTGTATGAGAGTGGGAGAACTGTGAGGATGGATGCAGGTGATTTGGAACTGTGTTCACGTTGGAAAAATATTTCAGAAAATATATTGTCTTAAAAGTTGAAGTCTGAGACAAAGAGAAAAAAAGGCCAGTACTTAAAGCACTAACTGTAACAGAAGAACAGATGAAAAAGACAAGCAAGCAAATGGAGAGCAGAAAAACTGAGGGAACTTGAATTCCTGGGTCTCTTATATGTCTGGATTCTCCAGTGGCTATTTCTAAGTTTGGCCTTTATGTTTTTTTTTTTCTGGACGCTTTCTGTATATAAACTATTCTTCCAAGACACTAACTTTATTCATAAAGCTAAAAATAATAGATTACTATTTAGAGATCTGCTTTTATGAAATTTGGATTAAATTAGCTAGTATCTTAGAAGCCATTGAGGGTAGGTAAGTAGACAGGTGTATATACAGCATAAGCCTAGTTTCCTCAAGAATTCAAATTATTATAAGAGCTAAGAAGCTGATGTACTATTTAGCCCTAAGAAGTCATTCCACATTGTGTATCTTGTGTCTTCAACCAATTCGAGTAGGAGATAGCTTTGTTGTGAAAGGCGTGAATTGATCTCAGCGCTTCTTTCATAACAAATCATACTCTTTCCCAGAATGACTGCCCATTCACTGTGCTATGCTTGCACAGAGAAGTTGCAGATTCCCAGCTCGATTACTTCTAATAGTTCCACACTAACAGGGTCTGGTTTGATAAAGTGAAAATAAATTGCACTAAGTATTTTGTCTCACTTAATCTCAGTACATGTGATTAAAATGAAGTAGATTTATCATAAATGGAGTGTAATTGCTCTTTTTCTTTCTTAAAATACTAGAACTCTACCAGACAAACTGGAACTCTACTAGAACTCTACCAGACAAAATTTTGGTCCTGGAATCTCTCCTCCTCTATCCCACAGCTTGTTTTGGGAGCTGTTTCTTCTGTCTGGGGAAAAAAAAAAGGAGTGGGCAAATTTCCTCTGACTCTGCAGGAGGAGTAGGGCATGAATCAAAGCTGGCGAGTTTTTGAAACTGTTTGTGATACATCATGCTTTCATCAGATTAACATGGAAAATGGAGCAAATGCTTTCAGTGACAGCAGTGCAAGGAACAAGTAAGAGAATAGTCTAAACGTATAGCTTATTGCCTAGTATTTAATAGTTACCTGTGGCAAGGTAATGCCGGCCAAGTCTACTCCAGTGTAAAGTCCAGTGCTTTCTTTAGTGACAACTCACTTTCCTTCAGACCTTAGGTCACAGTGGACCTCTTTTCCCAGGATATTGTGAGCTTCATCCTTCCCAGTGGGTATTTTCAGGGCAATTCCCACCCAAGCTCTGCAAGACTTTTGCACTGTGCTCATTGCCCCAGCACACGTGTAAGAGTCAGGCAGTGCAGCTGGACAGGCTTCCTTTGTAGTCCTGAGTCCATGGCAAATCTGTCCTTCCTGAAATATAACTGCAGAAAGCCCAGCAACATCTTTCCCCAAGAGCTAAAATGCCCTTCTTCCTAGCACTGGTGAATCTGTTCTGAGTGTGGCCATGTCTGTGTACCTTAACACTACTGCTTTACACCAGGCTCCAGGAGTTGTTCCCATTCACAGATCCCAGAATAGCCCTGGCTGTTGTGGCAAACAGGCTCCCCCTTCTCTGAATCCCTCATCTCCCATCCATCACTGCCAGCAGGGGCAGAATGGGGCCCCGGGGTCACTGAAATCCCAGCTGCCCTGGAGCTTTCCCCATGAGGTAGGTGTTATTCTCACTGCATTTGGAATTCAAACTGCTGTGAATAAATTCCAATTGCTTCCTCAATGGCTACACATGTCTTAGATTAATTTTTCCTTAAAGTCATGTTCTGTGCATTTCCAGCTGAAGAATCCTTAAATATACTCAGTCATTATTTGGGAAACTATAATTTATAAAACATTCTTTTTTTTGCATTAATTGTTTTCTGTAGAAATGTTTGGAACCTGTTGTATTCTCCTCTTTGTATTTCTGGAGATTTATTTTTAAAAATAACTAGTTTTCATCTTCTTTTTCCTTGTAACAGTAATTCTAATTACTGTAAAATACTAGGAAGTTATCTTGCTGATGATTAAAATTATGCAACTATCTGAAGTTTTAAACATCAAGTTTACCTATGCCATTTATTATGGTAGATTTTATTGTTATTTTTAGAGGTAAACAAAAATCAATTTGTATTATCTGATGTTCAGATCTTCACTTGTTCTCAAATGAGAATGCCCTTTAACTTGGCAAACTTAGATGATGAACACATCTAAGGTGTGAATAACAGTAATAAATAACAATAAGCAAGTTTAGTTTCAGTGTCAAAGTTGTATCAAATCTCTAGTTAATTATACATGGCTGCAGGCAAAACTTGCTGTTCAGCGATATTTACACAAATAGCAGATAGACGGATAGTTAACATTAAAAATATGACTCTTGTTCCAGTATATGTTTCTACTTGGCCAGAAAATGTAAAATGCAGGGTATGAATTACTTGGTGCTTTGTGAAAGTTCTATAAAATTAAACACTTAAGATGATAGGTAAGAAAGAAAAAATGGATAGATAGTATGTATGCTATATATATATATAATATATTGTTGTGTGAGAATGGAACAATAGATTCTGTACATAAAACTTTATGTTCAATAGATGTGCTGTTATGCATTCCAATTACATCTTTCAACCTCTTTCAAATACTAGAACTTCTCCCACCTCTTTCTGCACAAGGTTGTGACCTGTTTTGACCAAATGCAGTACTCCACCCCACACACATCATGCTCAGTATAAAGCTGAGGGATCACAAGGGTCACTCCCTCTCCTTTCACGGCTGGGGGCCTGAGGGCACTGATGGGCTTTAACAGCCCTAAGCAGCCTCACCTGGTGCTTCTGCCCACATCTGTGGCCCAGGAGCCTATTTAAGCCCAGCATGGGGCTGTCAGTGAGGTCCTGGTGATGTGGCAGGATACTGCTCTTCAGCTCTGCCCAGCTCCTTGTTCCAGTGTCAGAGGAGAGTTCTGCCCAATTTTTCTGCCTTCAATCCTGATCTGTGCATTCCTGGATCCAGTTCCTGCCTGCTGCTGAGTACAGTCTGGGACTTCCATGGGGTGTGCCCTGCAGTGTCCGGGTAATGTACTGTCAGTGAGATGGGAGCTCGATATCGGTTTTTTATATATTTCATTATTATTCTTTCTATTACTTTTATTATTGTAGTTAAATCAAAGCTGTTTTAACTTTTCCAACCTGTAAGTCTCTTTCCCTTTTTCTATTTCCCACCTTTTGAGGAGGAAGGGAGTTAACAAAGAGCATCTGTCCTCTGTTTAACAGCCAGCCCAGCTTTAAACTGTGACAGGTTGGTAATACCCCCAAATTTAGCTTCACTTGGTAGTGTAAAATCAAGCTTTTCAAATGGCATGTTACTTAGAAAAATTCTCAAACTTCTCTAATTTCCCTGCTTACCAAACACAAATTATGCTTTTTTTCTTTCTTTGTCTGAGAAGTCCTGTAGAAGAAATATTCATACTTAAAGGTAATGTTTTTTCTATTTTTTAAGTTTTTTGAGAAAGTCCCTTATCACTCAGATTTTTATTCCTTGCTGTTAAGAGTACTTAACTGTAAAGCGAATAGTATATAGAAGTCTTGTTAGTTGCTTTTTGAAGCATTTGTTGGCTGTCTTCATGATTTTGTGTGCCTATATCTGTAGCTGTACTTACACACCCATGTGTACAAGTAGGTGATGTGAATGTGTAAGTGTATGTATACATATATAACCTAATATTACCATAGTAAAACTGGTAGCTCGGTAATTTACTGTTCAAATAGCTAAAGACTTTGTCAGTCTTTAAACATGAGTGATGAAAACATTCTATGGTGGCTTTGTCTGGGAACAACTCATGTATTTGTTTATTTGTAATCTCTACCCAAAGCAGCTCAGCAGAATGAGTTACTTCACTTGATGTAGGTTGGCAAAAAAATGAGCAATTCTTTCCTTCGGACAGTTTAGCAATATTCTGAAACAATGGATTTTGTATTTTTCTTATCTCAGGTATTTAAAACTCGTAAGTCTCAATCACAAAAATCATTAGCTGCTCTCAGAATGATGAGATCTTAAAACATACAGTACATGGTGGCTTTGATCCCTTCTCCACCCTCAGACAAGGAGGTAAGACATGCATGTACATGGCGCAAGACAAAGACTCTGCGGCGGAAACTCATTTTAACTGTGGAGTGGGAGGGAAAACAGTTCGTTGCCAGTAAACTGAGATCTATTTAATGCATCCAATCCTTCCCCTTCTACATTTCCTACAACACTGATAATATCCTGGGCCCAAAGCACAATCTCAGAAGCTGATTTTGTCTTCAAGTCTTAACACTGATTCTGCTCCTTCATCTTTGCGGGTCTTCCTATCTGGGGAAAAATACAAGGTTAAAAAGAACACAAGCTTTAACACTAACTGCTTTGAGAAACAAATGAAAGTCATATATGAATGCATACATACAGTATGCATAGATACATACATACAGTTTTGTTGTAAGGTAGAATATTATGTAATTAAGATTGCTATATACCCTATTCCTGCCATCCCGACTGATTTGAGGTGGAGGATCACAGTGCCTGAGACAGTAGACTTGGTATCATTTGGACCAGCCTGAGAGCTGCTTTCCTTGTGCACGGGGCTAAATCAGCACTTCTCCTTTCGCACAGCCAGAACTGTACAAATGTACAGCCTAAACGCTTATCTTTCTGCAGGATAACAGCCCTGAAAATAAATTCAAAGTCAGCAAGTTCCAAATCCTCTCTATGTTTATATATAGTTGCTGTGGTGCTACTTCTGTTTGACTCCAGGTAGAGCTCTTACTTTCACCTGGCATCTGCGGGAGCTATCCTCTATGATGGGGTCTTGTAATGCCCCTTGCTGGAGAAGTAAGCAGTGACCTCTGACTCGGAGACTAAATTTGACATGGTTGAGTAAGCAGGAATCACAATATTTTCTTTAGTTCTTACCGGGATGCTGATGTTTGGCTGCTGCAAACTGTTTCTATACGTTCACTGAAGATATTTTTTTTATTCTGGCAAACAAGTACACACAGCTATTCACGAAACACCTTTAAGGTGAAGGCTAGAGTGGAAATGGGCTTTCCTTGCAATGTGCCTTTCCTCAGGTAAACAGTAAGAAGTGCAAAAAATAGGAAAATTAACTTGCTCCTACTCTTGGTGCTGCCTGGCTCCTGCCAAGAGGGAAAAGAAAACCTTCCAACTGGTACAAATCCTTTTATGGTCTATTTTCTGCACTGCTAGAAGCAGAGAAATACAAAACACAGGAGTATTCAGAGCAGTAAAGAAAGAGGGAGTAGAAGCCTTAATCTACTTCTCTCCGGTTTCTAACTGAAGTTCTTGATGAATGCCGGTTAGTCTTCCTCTGGGTTCCAGCTGTTCCTCTGAGCCTCACGAAGATGCGACAGCACTACCTGATGATTTGATATTTGATTTTCCTGCAACCATCAGATGGCTTTTCTTTCCCCTTAGATTGAGAAATCCACTTCTTCTGTGCAAAATATGGAACATCTGTCAGAAAAGTATCATACTTGTCGTCACAAAAGATGCCTAAAATTTGATTGCAAGGACACTTGTGTATGAATAAAATCGCTCAAGTGCAAAAGTATTAACCAAAGTCTTCTATACCATTTAAATGATTGATTGATGGTGATGACTGATTGCTGTGCGTTGAAGCCTGAATCTCCATCAGGCATAAAAGCAGTATTCTGTCTGGTAGATAAGAAAAAGGTTTTGCAATATATAGGCCGGATCTAGTGAGAGCATATGAGGTCTTTTGACTGGTTTTAGTCTGTATTTTGCCTTGGAACTAGAATGGAGTCTGTTTGCTTTACGCTATCCTCAACACTGTGTTGGGTGTGACTTCTAGCAGGCAGAACAGGGCATCCCATAGCCACTTCCCCCCTTGTTGATCTCGCACCCTATGGGTCATTTACAGGAGAGACCATCTATGCGGTTGTGGTAACATGTTGTTGTGAAACCAGTCAAATAGTAACAGCCTCAGGAAACCGTTCCTCTGAGACAACCAGTCAAGCCAACTTCACCTTATCAGACATTAAAAATATCATCGGCTAATTCAACTGTGTTTCTTAAAAGTGGCTATGCTGTTAAACTGCAAAATGGAGAGAGATTTGGGTGATTTCCACTTTCTAAAGTTAGTGTGGTGGATGTTACAGCAACGTAGATCTAACCCTTTTTATTTTATTCTCGGTGCACTCTTTGTGCTAAGGGGAAACACTGGAAGGCCTGAAATACGTATCTGTTATTTATGGCATGTCTGATAATTTTAAGCTAGGAGCTTAGATTTTTTTTTTTGAAAGTGTTCTGCACACTTTTGTGGCTAAAAGGAGCTGTTGAGTTTTGGGGCTTTTTTGTCTTGAGGGATGCAAATAGTAAAATGGCAGTCTTTAATCTATATGCAAAATTTATTCAGGATATTAACCTGTACGATACTTCATATATAAATTCTATTTTCTCTAGTGCAGTAGGACTGTATTTAGTACAACGTAGAACATGAAAAGTCTTCTTCCTTAAAGTTAATCCATAGGCCACAGAGCCATTTTTCCAATGTATTTGAATTTGAGTTGTCCCTCTAATCACTCTAAATCTTGTAAAGTCCCTTGGCTGGATCTTTTAGTCCCTTTATACCGGCTAAAAAATCATGTTCTCTAATTCAGTGGGTTCTCAGATAAAATGTGGGTTGAATTGGTGAGATGTTGCAAAGCTCCTTAGTTCAAAATACAGACTAGACAGAAACTTCTTATGGTAAATGTAGCAACAAATGCTTCAAGTGAAATAAATGTTTCCCTTTGGAAAACTCAGTTAAGATCTAAAGTCTCCTGCATACCTCTTTGCCAGTATTGTAGTATATTCAAATAGAAGGGGACAGTCTAGATATCTGATGATAAATTACTGGATGAACCCTTTATAAGTGCATTATTTCATTCTCTTTGTCAATTATTAAGTGTTCAAGCTGTGATTTTATTTATATTTTTACAATGTTAGTGAAGCATTACCTCATTAAACTGACGGTACTAGTAAGAATCACAATGTAATTTGTAAAAAGATTTTAAAAAGTGCAATACACACTTGTCTGCCCTCAGTGTTCACCTCTTGGTTCAGACTTCCATCAGTATCACTTACTATGGTTGGCTGAACAAAACTGAAGAAAAACAGAGGTGAGGGTTGACTTTCCTTTCCCCCCACCCCCCAAAACTCATGGAAGAATAATGAAAGGACCAATCCCACAAGCTGCAAGTGACTACTCACTCTTGTGGGATGTGAAAACCTAGGATCAGGCACATGCCCTCTCTCATTCAGTCTCCCCTGTTGCAGCTGTCTGCTTTCCACTGTGGGTGCTGGGTGTTGCAGTCAGATTGAGTACAGAGTATGGGAGTTAGTCTGACCTAGCCACAGGCGACTCAGACTCAAGCCTGCTGTCCGTAGAGTGCCCCTGATCCAGTAAGTCTTGCCCACCAATCTGCTTCAGGCTGTCTCTTTTTCTGTCTCTAAACCCCACTCGGGACATACAAAAATTTTAACATGTCGGTCTTTTCAACAGAAACGCCAAATGATGATCACTTCTTTCTCTACTTTATCATTTGGTTATCGTCTGTGCTCTCAACCTCTTCATGTACTTTCTTAGCTCCTCACTTTTTTTTGCAAGTCTGGTTGCTCCCAAGCTGGTGTTTAGAATAATTCTGCTCTGCTCTTCTCTAGTTGTTTCCTGGAGAAGGTCTTCACCTGCTGTTCATTGATGCTGTGCTGATCTAAATAAGGGGTTTAAGTATTATCTCACGTGATGAGACCAAACTGTATACATTTCCTGAGATTCTTTTGATGTCTAGAAGCTGCCAGTATGAAAACTAGGTAATCATGTGTAATTTACCATGCTTGAAATTCTTGAAATTGTGTCACAAAATTAAGATCTAAAATCTCATGTACATTTGAGAACTGCACATCATCTTGTAAATTGCTTGGAAATGTATCAAACACAGGACTTGGCATACTAGTCTGCCTAAATCCTGTATGTAACCTTCTGCAAAAATTGTAAAAAAAAATAAACATTTGATGCATTAATGGTGAAAGAAGTACAGAAAATTTAAAACTGGGTGAACACTGTAAAAGGAATAGAGTGGTTTGAAGTTTATTTGGATCCAAGGTTTTAATGTAGGCTTATATAATAATAGCAATAACAAAATAATAATTGCACTGTATCATGCCATTAAAATGGATCATTTTAATGATGCATTGAGTTGTAGTAAGTAATTAATAGCTCACTATTACTTTGTTATTTAGAAGATAATAATGTTATAATTCACACTTTAAAGTAATTTGAAGATGAAATCAATAAGAAGCAAGTATGCATTTTTATCCCTTTGTATTATCACGTAATTTAGAAGAAAGGGGCACATGAAGAGAATAATCAGCAGATCCAACAAATTGTTTTAAAAGCAGTCAACCTCTTATAAGTAGAGAAGTTCAGTCTGGAGGCCCTTCTGATGAAATAAACACAGATGTTTGAGGCCTCTAATGGGAGATAGATGTTTATATTCTGTGGGCATTGACACTATTAACTTCAATAGTGGGCAATCTCTTGAAAGACAAGTGGCTGTCAAACCCTGCTGTGAATCCTGCAGTGACTTTTCTCAGAGAATTGTTTACTGTTAGTGGGATCCAAAACAGAGATTTTCACGAAGACTGACAGATGATAGCATTTTTGGTCACTGCTAAAATGACAAGACCAATTCATTTCAGTAAAGAGAGTCAGGGGAGACATTTCCTTAGAAAATGAGGTTAATATTCTTCCCATAGAGGAGCAATTTCACATACAGAGATATGACTGGAGGCTGCTATATAACCCATGACGGTTGTGTTGGTATCTAAATTATTTACGGAAATGGAAATGCTAAATTTTTATGTAAATAAAAAGGATGAGAAGTTCTTACAAAGCAAATTATGTTAATACTCCTGCTCTTCATCCATTACTTTTTTTCTCTCAGAATGACTTTGTCAGAGTCTTTTGAATAAACGGGAGTTTTATGATGACATTAGCACAGTCTGGATCAGATCTATAGAGTCTTATAGTATATTACACAGAATATGATTTACTAAAAATGTATTGAAACAGTTTTACCCAGCTTGCTTTAGGAACAAATGAAACTCATAGCTTTTGAAATTGCATGCATCTCTCTCTCTGTCTGAGGTTCACTGGTAGGTAGAGACCCTAAAATATGTGATTTATGTTCACAGTTAGATACTTAGTCATTTAAATAATTGGATCTGTGCATACAATTTACCACAACTGTAAAATATGTATGCATGATTTTGACAGCTCTAAAATGAACTGGCAAAACATTGTTATCCTTCCATATTATGGCCTTTTCAACATATGATTTACTCATTTACAGAAGACTTGTAGTAAGCAATTAATATTACTATGCTGGGAGCTGCAACAAAGCTCCTTAAAAGTGTCGGTCTTAACATTTTAGTGCATTCAGGATAAGTGAAAGGGCAATTAGCTGAGCCTCTCTTTCAGAGTAGCTGAAACAATACAACACAGTGTCTTAAACCATGAGACTTCTCTGGAGCTCTGGTTACTCTGCCAACTTTGCTGTGGTCTGACTGCAAACAGAGTGGCAAAGTACTGGCTTTTGACTGCAGCTGTACTTCAACATGGTGCAAGGGAAGAAATACACATGAAAACCAAAGAGACTCCAACAACATCCAGAGAACGATTTTTGGTATGAACCTGAGAAGAAAAGGCAATTGAGAGAAAGATATATTGGTCTGGATGCTGATGGAAATTGGGTTTACCGTCATGAGCAAAGAAATATTTCTCTATTGTTTGTTTCTTTTAATAAGAAAAGTCTGAGGTCAAGAAAATTCCTCTTTGCAGACACCTTCCATAAAACTTGCAAGTTGATAATTGTGTCCTCAGTATGTGTCTGCCACATTGCCACAAAAATGAGAAGGGTCTGATTCTGGTCTTGAGATGTCTGTTGTGCATTATTCCTAATAGCGTAAATACCCATTTTAGCTTTCTACTAATCGACGGGCATCTTTGAGTGTTATCAGGATTTACTTGCCAGAAAAAGATCAATTCACTCAGAGATCCGTTGGAGACTGGTTATTTGATGAAGAGCAATCCTCTCCAAGGCTATGACTGCGTAACCATTTTTTGTGTCAGTGCCAGCTTGAGAAAGTCCAGTCTTTTTCCTCTGTTATCTTGGACAGTTGTTAAGACTCTAAACTGCATCAGCTGCTGGGGTAGCACAAATGTTTGTGTGGCAATATGGCTAGGCTAGAGGTACAGTTAGAATCTGGCAGATGAAAAGTCCCCCTTTTTTTTGCTTAGCAATTTTACTGCTACTTCAGTTTTGCTAAGACAGGGCAGAGTTTGTGGAGAGAAGGGAGGAATAAGCAGCTGTGGGAGGAGGTGACTTTTAGGCTGACTTAAGTTACTCTTCTGCAGCAAGTGGGAAATCAGAGCCTGCCGTGAAGCAGTGGGATTGCTGGCACACCTCCTGGGATGTACAAGAATTGCACCAGGAGTAGAAGGCACCCAGTAAACAAACTTCTCTACACTGAGCACTGTATTTTGGAGTGTAGGTAACTTAGAAGAGTAACTGTTTCCAAAATCACTTTGGCAAGGATAGTTTTGTTTTCAGACAGCATTGTTTTGCAAAGATACAACACTGCAGTGCAGTTCATCATAGTGCACTGTTAGCAAGGCCTCTGCCTGTTTTCAAAAGTAAAGGCAAATGATTTTGCTCTGCACTTGTCCGTTAACCTACACTTGTACTAGAACACAGGGAGCTTGTGTAGTAGTCTGTGTAAAATTTGGTGTCTGATTTGTGTCTCTGAATATGAAACATGTTGTTTTTTCATATTGCAACCTCAAATTCTGGTAGAGTGGACAGTTAATTATTTGTGGAAAGGTTATGACAGTTGTAAATGAGCTTGGGCTGTTGACGAAGAGAACCTCCATCTGCCCTCCTGTATAGTGTTTCTGAATTCAAAGCATCACCAAACCTGATTCAGAGACATACTAGCTACTGCTGCACTTCAGTTAAGAAGCTGAGGTACGGAGTTTATAAATCCTGGCATAATTTTACTGGGATGCGTGTGTTTCACTTCTGTACCGGAGTAGGTACAACCATACTGTTTTGTTCTGGATCAAGCAGACAGTGACCTGGGTTAGTATCATGTCTGCTGTAAGAGCAACAGTTCTCCCAAACTCTTACCTTTCTTTTCTTCAATACAACAATATTTTGTAACTGGATTTTCATTTTCTCAATGTTTTTGCATTTGCCACACTTTTGCATGTCCTTGCACCCTAAATCACTGAGTGTGAACTGTACGGATTCTAATAAAATTGCTTTCTTGTGTAGAAAATACTGGAAAACAAGAATGTTTCTGATGGCTTCACTTTCATTTACACAGCAGGCAATAAAACACAATCTAAGACTAGAGTATTTCGGGAGCAGAAGTTTAGGTAGATCTATTCATATCATAATAGTGTAGTCCTCTGCCTTCATATTTATTCTGTTCCTGAATATTGTATTTTTAAAAGAGGAAGAAGGAAAAAAGAAAAAACCTTTTATTATTAATTTTATACCCATCATTATGTGAAGAAATAATATTTCTACATGTGATACTAAAAGAAAAAAAAAAATCACAGTTTTAATTACATGGAAAGACTTAATACTATAAGGTTGCTGGGCAGTTAATTATCAAATGTGTCCTTGCAAGTATTTGATCTTTTTACTGGCATGGGAAGAAAAAACAGAATCCAAATAGAATTTGAACAGATAAACCAAGGAAGTAGGCAACCTGCTGCTGAATTTCAGTTAACGGTAAGAAAAAAGATCAATGAAAATAAGATGTTGTCACTTCAGGCTTAACCATTTTAAGGCCCCTGAGTAAATAATGCTGCGTATTTCATCAGCACATCGGGCCAAAAAATTTTTCTGATGAGTAGAATGTAATTCATTATTAGGTAGCTAAAAAGTAAGTCTCAATTAGGAAAGTAGAAGCACAAAATCTTTCTTGGAAAAAAAAGACTGGTTGACAAATGATCTATAGTATGTCAAAACCTCAGGGTTATGCCCTGTGTCATCATCCTTTCCTGGGCTCAATACAGTAAAGCAGTACCAAGGCACATTTTAGGATGGTAAATACCAAGATACTTATGCTATAACAGCAGTATTCGTTATTAGGTAAGTGATCCAAACACTTTACCTTTTGGAAAAAAAATTGTTTTGAAGCTTGATTATCTGTCTGAAATGAGTCTGAAAGAGTAGAAATTGAGCTTTTCTTTCTGCATTTTCTTTAAAAAAACATTCTGCTTCCGGGAGATGAGATCTGCCCCTCTGCCTGCAGATCCATCCATTGGGCAGTGGGGTGATGAGGGCAATGGTACCACAGGAAGGACGCTGTAGCTCAAACCATTTTTATGTGAGCTGGGAAAGTGGCTTCCCTGCAAGGAAGACTGGTCCCTTACACGGAAAGGAAGAACTATGAACTGCTTATTCATTTAGGTTTCCCCTGTATGTGTGAATCGCCTTTCCATTTTAAAAACCCTGGAAAAATCAGTCTGTATAATGAAAACCAGGGGGGGAAGGAGATTAATGTAGACCCAGCCTGCCAGAACTGGATGAATAATTTATTCTTTGAATTTTGCTCGCCTTTCTTTTTGCAAATTGCCTGCAAACAGTTTACCCTTTTATTTCATTTAGTATTATTTGAAATTATTGCTGAATAATTTCTGCAGTTAATTCCTGATCTGCATGTCATTCATGAGCAGTTGGTTAGCAATTCCTGTCAAACATTCAGGCTGCCTCAGCTAATTATTGTGGGATATGCAAGCCATACAAGCCAAGATGAACAAGTGTTTCTCAACATAATTTAAGACTGTTTCTCCTGTCTAACAAGGACCTCCTCGCACATGAAGAAGATTAATTTATTTAGTTATTCAAATAAAATACAGACTGGAAGCTTTAAAGAGCAAGAGTAGTGAATGGATGAAATGTAATGTTTTCTTATGAGCTAAAGACTGGTAGAAAGATAGAAAGTATTAGTATTCAACTGCAACCTCTAGGATAAGATCCACAGACCTACATCTCTCTTTCAGTCCTATGTTCTTGTGTTTAAACTGTCCTCTGTCTCTTACCAATCATGGGAATATCTTGCCCTTGGCTCCCATTCAGTATAGTTATGTGTAGGCCTTACAGTCCCTAAGATTCCCTTAAGACTTATCTGTCTTGCATATTTTGTCGATCTCTGTAGACAGCATCACCATCCTAATGGTCGCTCACATGCATATCACTTGCAGCACCTCCTGGCTTGTTTCATTTCTCATATTCTGTCTCAAACTGGCCAAATCCTCCTTCATAGCATCTGAAGAAAGGCTCATGGTAAAAGAATCCCATCATCCTTACCTGTCTTGCTCTATCCTTGCCTGTCTTGCTCTAAAACTTTTTTTCTTTTGTGGTTAACAGATTTGGACTTACCTAGTGATACTAATTCAGAGTTTTGCTATGAGCATTGCGGCTGTAGCCTGTTCTGTTTCCTTCCACCACTGGCTCAACTTTCTGTCTCATTAAGCACAAGTAATGGTCCTTCATGTCCTATTTCTACTTCACCTATAATTTCTCAGTCATTTGGATGCCCTATGATGCCCGCCACCTTCAAAAACTGTGATTAATCTTTGAAACAATCTTCTCCATCTTCTTGTGTTTTCCAATGCTGCTCTGTCCTAAATATAGGGAGGTGTTTCCCTTTAGCATCTGCAAAACTGAGTCTTCATCATCCTGCAAAACCATTCTTAATGTGTATGTTATGACTACTACCAATAATTTGATTAATTTTCTATAGTTATTCTTCTTTCTTACCAATACTCACTTGCTTTGTCATGTATTACAATTGCAAATCCTGGGAGCAAGTCTCACCTATTTGTTCTTTATTCATACAGCGTTTAGCACAATGGGGCCCCAGCTCAGGACTGCGGTCTTGGAGTCATACAGCTGGGAAACAAATTAAACTTTACTTACACAGAAAGCAAGTTGTTATTTAATTTAATTATTAGTGATTTCCAAGAGGAGATTTTGAAGTTTTAATTGATACTACTTTGTTAATTAGGTAAGTTTCAGAGGTTTGTACACCCCTGAAATGCAGAAAATTCAGTGATTCAGTCAGCAGATGACATTATCAAGACATTATTTTAGAAGTGATGATACACCTGTCTGGACTTCTCACAGCTGATTTCTGAATGAAATAAGACCACCTAGGAAAAAGATTCAGGTCTCAAAGTAAGAGCTGATTAGTACTCTGATCTGATATTGAAATCCCCAGTTTCCTGTGTGTAATTGCCTTTCAAATGCTCAAATGCTGAAGGTTGAAAAGCAACATGCTGTGCTCATAGAGATCAGTGTTTGCAATGAACGTAGAAATCTTCAAATTTTGACTTGGTTTATTGCCATTTCACCTACATACAAGGTTCATAGTGAAAGCAAGACAGGTTATTAAGTGTTACAGTACAATTTATATATTAATTTTAATGAGACTATATTTGCCTTGACCTCACACTCAGACTATTAATTGTATTTCAGATTCTTTAATTTTCATGTGTATATGTATATAAGACAGCTACAGGTGGTCCTCATTCACCAGTCTTGAGAGATTTACAGTGAAAATGTCTATAGCCAATTGAGAGAAACAGGAATTTACTGGGATGTAATTATAAAATACTGATTTTAATTTTTTGGATAAAGTGACTTGCGTTTAATCTTCAATGAATGTAGAGGGAACCCAGACACTTACATCTAAGGGAAATCCTCCCTTTATCCTGCCTCTGGTTACAATTTTACCAAGCTTTCAAAGTTCAATCTCTTTCCTTTTATGAGCTTCCATGTTTTTAAATGTTTTCTGTTATAGTTCCATAAACATACAGGTATCAAATATCCCAAATAAAAGTGCTCGTTTCACAGAATGAACAAAATTCTTGTCTTCATGTGAAGGGACACAAGGTGATAATCTTTAAGCCTATACAATTCTTTTGTTCTCAAGAATCTCTGGTTGCATCTTGACTTTGTGTCTTTATGCTTCTGTAGAAAGCCTTGACTGAGACCTTCAGCACCTTCTATGTAGAAGATGTTATTGTCATGATTATTTATTTTGCCTTCACTGGCCCAATCATGTGCACAGCAGTCCAAAGACAGAATATGCCAAGCTATAGAGTCTGTTATTAATTTATGTAGTCACGTAAGTGTGTTTATCTGCAGGATCACAAACTTAATCAAATAAATTCACCTGATTATTGATTGTTGCTTCTAGCTTTCTAGACCATCAGAATTACTGTTACTGTCTTTATAAATTAATGAATAGGAAACATTAATGACTATAAATTAAAATTATGTTTAGAATTAATAAGTGTATTTCACAG
>VZSC01008502.1:596925-637598 GCA_013398225.1 Steatornis caripensis | reverse complement strand
CAAGTTGGTAAGAATAAGGGAGAGAATCTTTCACACGGAATAATTTAAAAAACAAACCAAAAAATCCCAAGCTAACACACGCGTATCACCAGTCCCACCACCCCTAGTTGTCCTGTCCCATACCCTACCCACCCCCTCAAAAAAAAAAAAAAGGGGGAAATAGTCACAGTGAGGATTTAGATTTGGGATGTCTTCAAAGAGATTTTTGGAAATTAAGTAAGTGTATGCTCTTAAAAATTGGAGGGGAAAATAGTATAATTGCTAAATTTTAACTACAGGAAACTCATGGAGTAACGAGGCCTGGAATATGGGGTTTTGACAACTATAGTCACAAATAAAGTGCTTTTTGAATTTAAGGTCTGTTGTAAGCATGCCTCGTGTCAGGAAAACCAAGAACTATGGGCAAACAGACAAAGTCTGTGGAAGTNGGGTTTTGACAACTATAGTCACAAATAAAGTGCTTTTTGAATTTAAGGTCTGTTGTAAGCATGCCTCATGTCAGGAAAACCAAGAGCTATGGGCAAACAGACAAAGTCTCTGGAAGCNGCTTTTTGAATTTAAGGTCTGTTGTAAGCATGCCTCGTGTCAGGAAAACCAAGAACTATGGGCAAACAGACAAAGTCTGTGGAAGTTGACAAGACTTTGGAATAATACTGGAAGCATTTTGACCATACAGGGCTATTTTTCTTCTATATTTTCAGAAATCTTTGTTTTCCAGTCTCTGATGAATGATTCTTATGTTGAATTTCCAAGTCTTGTTAGAAGCATGCCTGATGCCTTCAGTTTCCATTGATGAGCAGAGTTTCAGCTTAAGAGTGTTTGGCCCAACTTTTGGATGAGCAGTAGTATGCTGAATAGGTTTCGAAGACCACCCAATCCCCACTGCAATTCTTGGTTATGCTAGAATGCAGGCTATGTGCCTGCTTTTGTATTTTATTTAATTAAACAGGATATTCCAGATAGCTGATATTCAGCTTTGCACTTGGAAACTGTTTCTGATTTTACACATGAAGCTTGTTCTTAATCTTGAAGCATTCCTAGCATAGGTGTATGCTACCTTTATGGATGGTACAAGACAGAAAAACCATGGTAGACCAGTGGTTTTGGATGACAGTTTCCTAGGACTGTGCTACATGAGTAGTGTCTGAAATCTGCTCAGACCTTGAGGAAACTATCACATTTGTGAGAAAGTTAGAGCTGGTGAAATATTATGTCGGCATGCTAAATTCAGGTGTCAGATTCGCTCCTGTACTACTGAATCTGAAAATGAGTGTTAGTCAGTTATGAAGCATAAGTTGAGGGGACGAGAGGACTGGGTAACTTCTTTCAAACCGTAGAAAAGCCTATGGTCAGCCTGAGTGCTAAGGGCTGTGACTGGCTTGTCTGATTTCATCTGCTGAAGGCCTCCGAAAATTAGTTTACATCTATGCAAAAAAAAATCAATGTAGATTGAGCTGTAAAGAAGGCAGAGCCTTGTTCAGGGTAGGTTGCCTACATAATGAAATGCAGCCCCCGAACACACAGACTGTTGTAGGTGCTTGGGAAACAACAGCAGTTTCGTGAAGCATAGCTCACAGCAAAAGGCAAACTGAACTTAAGAAGACGACAAAGCTGGGAAAGTAATTTCTTTACCCACAATCTTTCACGAAAAGGAAAAAGCACAGTTTAATTGTTCATTCTTCGTAAAGACGTCTAAGAAGAACGACCATGCTACTATTTTCTGTGGAAAAGTAAAGAGCCAGAAACAGTATCTTCACATAATTAGTTGGGTATGTTAGAACTTCCTGGTTCTAACAATAGCTTTACTGCATTTAAGAAGGAAAACAAGTACCTCAAGTCGGCTAAAACCTCCATCTGGCCCCAAGGGTAAGCGTGTGAAGAAATCTGTATTAAGTTGTTATGTGAGATAACAGTTTGTTATCTGAGAACTGAAGAGTTACCCTTTGCTGAGCATGATTTGCAATAACTTAAGTTAGCTTCTAACCCCCACTGAGCTTTGGTATGTGTCCCTGACCTGTGAAATATTCACTAGAACTGCATCCGTGTCATGTTCGCTATAGCACACTTGCTCTGTGAGATTTAAGGGGAGATCGCTAACTCAGAATACTGGAACACAAATTTTGTAAGTTTCTTTCCAGAAGTCAAGAAAACCTGTTAGGGCTGCATAATATTTTCACGTGAGGTTTGTCAGTGTCCTTGCTGAGTGAATTCATCCTGTTCTCATGAGAAGAAAATTGTAACTGAACACAAAGAACTGATCTGTAAGGAAAGAAGGTACTACTTTTACATTACGACTCATAAAAGTAGAGCTGTAGTATTTCAAAAATAAAATGGAACAGGATTCTTGCTGAGGCTATTCATTAGAAATTGTATGAATATGCAAAACAATTCATGAGTTATTGCATAGAAGTCATTCCAAATAGTCCTCCTGTTATGGTAAAGTGAAATTAAGAGCTGGTTCAGCAAAGCCATACCTCATTTTTTTTTCAAATTCTGTTTAAGCAGAAAGGTGGAAAGTAGACAATCAAACCAACTTGAAACAGGGCTTATTACTAAAATGTGAGTCTCAAAAATGAAGCAACGTAATGTTTGTGTGTTTTATAAAGACCAGGGCAGGGACTTCACGTGAAGGAAAATGGGCAGGAAAGACAAGTAGGAAGATTAGGATAATAAATGGCTTCAGTGTTGCAGGTCTGTGGGGTTTTCCTTGTTCACCATTTGCATCTTGCATTAGCTTACCTTCTAATCATTTGAATAGCAAGAATCTGGTTTTTTTAAGTACATGAATGCTGAGGAAATCTGGCTTTCTGAGGAAGGGATTCTGTTACCTGGCTTACTCTGAGTTTTCTAGAGTGTTTTCTGCGTGAATGTTCCCGAATGAGGTACAAAGTATGATTTTTTTTTTTATTAAATTTATTTTTTTCTGCTTGTCAACTTCTAAATTGAGGATGTATAATTTAAATTATTAACTATGCTTCTGTCTCAATCTGTGGTTGTTTGAATTTATACTTTAACAAGAATCTTACTCTAAACAAAGAGCGACTGTTTCATTTACCTTGTGTCTCAGAATGTCAAGAGAAACGTCTTCTACAGNTTTTTTTTTATTAAATTTATTTTTTTCTGCTTGTCAACTTCTAAATTGAGGATGTATAATTTAAATTATTAACTATGCTTCTGTCTCAATCTGCGGTTGTTTGAATTTATACTTTAACAAGAATCTTACTCTAAACAAAGAGCGACTGTTTCATTTACCTTGTGTCTCAGAATGTCAAGAGAAACGTCTTCTACAGATTTTCATTACTCTGCTTTGGAAAACATGTATGTACCTATGTGGCTTAATGAAACAGGCTTCGAAGCCATGCGTATATTCAACAGCATACACACATACACATGTATGGGGGCAGTGTGCGTATCATACCCGACAACTCTGGCTCTAATAGATATGCAGCAATTAAATGGAAACACAGAAATTTTCTTCAGCATTTGTTCTCTTTTTTTTTTTTTTGCTTCTGGGATGGACGCTGGTAGATGTCTTAACTTATGCTGTAGGCGGCTGAATGTGTGAGAGTGATAGCAGAATTAGACACAGAAGCTTCTTAGAGTAATTGTCTTCACAGCATGTGTTGTTTGCCTGAACCAGAAAGGATTCTTTGGGAATGCTTCATGGGAATGATGGGAGTCATTTCCATCTTCCTGAGATACAATTCAAAGCCCACTGTGCTTGAGCAGAGTTCGGTTTGAAAGATCTTTTATGTTAGCAGTTTGACCTGGTATTTCTTAGGCTGGCTTTCTGAAGTAATCTTGTTCTGGTGTGCTGACTTTCAGCTCATCTCCTGAGGGAACTAAAACACCTGGAATTTAAGGGTGTTTTGCATTGTTTTTTTGTTTTCTGTGGTGTGTGTGTGTGTGTCCTGCTATAAAATTACCACTGAGGTTATGCTGAGCTCGAAAAAGATAGGTTTTATTCTTTGCTGATCTTGGGGGGGAAATCTGCTACCTGTGTTCTCAATGAACTGTCAAGTCCATATCTAGGAACACTGTCTTAAGGCTGGAGTTCCTGGACATTCTCTGTGCCATTCGGGGAGAATCTGACAGTATCTGAGTACAGATATGCTATCAATGGGAACATTTTAGCCTGCTGCTGGGGCCGGCATATGCTGATCAAATCTCTTCCACTAATCCTGTTGTCATGACATCAGTTGCTTTTGAGGTCAGTAATTGCTATTGGGATTTAGAATGAATGCTGGAGTCTTCAAGCAGGCCACCCTCCTGTGCCTTGACAATGCTGTCTTCTGTAGTATTTATGGCTGGAAAGAGGAAGCCAGGGAGTAGAGTGGTAGAAAGTTTTTTTCAGAGTGATTTGAAGGGGCCTTTATTTCTACTGGCCAGAGAGTTTATTTAAAAAAACCCCAAACCTGTTGTGAGTATCCTACCAAAACCCCTTTAAGTCCATACAGGTTTGTCATGTACTATTTTTGAAGAGCAAAAGAAATGATATATGTGTTTCTGTGCACAAAACTGCACACACACAATCCCCAAGATCTCAACAGAGGGTGGAGGAAAGGGAACCCTCCTCTTGCCTGATGAACTCTGAGGCAATGCTCACAATACAAGAGGGTCACAGTTTGTAACGGAAACAATATCAGTTACAGCTGTCAGAAGATACAATTGGATATAATAGTCAAATTTTCATTAACAGTTTAATTAAAAAATAGATACGATAGTTAAGCTGTGTGGTGCTGTAGAGAATACATCTGGATGTAGCTGATGGTATTAGGTTGATTGTTTTACAGAGGTTTTTTGCAATGGTATAGGGGAGAAAATTTCTTATCGTAAAATGTCTGGATAGATCTATAGCTTAAAATTTTGTAAAGGAATTTGTTAAACTCGTCCTACTGAACATTCAAGATCCTGCAGATCTCTTTCATTAAGTTTCCACTTAGTCATTTAGGTAAGCCTTGACTGATACAGCCACTTCCTTTGTCAGTTTGTTACTGCATTTTTCAATATATTAATTGCTGTTAAATGAAGTTTTTAAGAGAGCAAACCCAATGTGTAATGTGAATATATGAGTCAGTAATTTGCATCTATATTTTGAGACAAATACAACTTAAGTACAGCAGTGCATATTTTCAAAAATAAAGTATATGCTAGTCAACAGTAATCTTAGTCTGTATAGACTTTTCAGGAAAATAGTAAGAGCACACACACCCTCCAAACACCCCCATGCCCCGAAACACTCTAGTGGGAAAATATCTTTAAATGATAAAACTTAGAAAGGTTGTTTGCCATCTACCCCTGAAATCTGAAATGAAAGGAAGCTGGTCAGAACATAACTACACATCTACTAAACACATCTGCTACTTCAATTCAATTTTTTGTTGAGCTAAGGCAGTTCTCTGAGGATCACTGAGGAAGTGTCTTCAAGATTCTCTTAAATAAATGGCTGAATCTGGACAGCAGAGCCTCACTTCAAAGTTGGTTATTTTCTTTCTTTTTTTCTCCACCTTTATGTTTAATGATTTGAGCCCTGGTCTACTCAACCAGGAGGAGGAACTGGTGGGAAGGCCTCTTAGTGTCAACAAAAATAAGAACTTATTTTTGGTCCAATAAGCTTCTTAATTAAATGTGAAATTCTGTTTCAGAAATATAATGCATACAATGATGGTAAACGAAACAAGAAACACAATTTATGGAAGACTTGAGAAAGTGATGAGAATCAATCTATTTGGCTCTATACTCCTACCTTAGGCATTTTCATGAAAGACAACTTAATTTGAGACTTTAAACCTAATTTTAAGTAAAATGTTTAAGTAAAATATGCCATTAGTATACATTTTAGTGTAGCAGAAATAAATATTCTGCTTTAGAAGCCTGGAGGGCAGAGTAAAAGGAATTCAGGAATATACTCAAGGTAAGTTGAGCTTTCTAGATCAGTTTTCCCCTAGTCTAAAATACTACAAGTTTGGATACTCTGTATGTGTAGATGGATTGGGACACCGTCAAGAAAAGGAAGAAAACCCTGCTGACCAATATCTTTACTGCACATCGGAGCTCATGGTTAGTAGCCTGTGTACTGTTCCTACTTGTACAGTTTAATTGTGGTTTCAGGCGTACATATTTTAATCAGTGTTTACTGTGTGATACTAGCTTCAATAACCACTTCTATTCTGTAATGCTATTGTGAAAGTCTGTAACTGAGCCCATGAACAAAAAATACACAGAAACAAGTGCTTACCATAGCAGCCCACATCCTGTAGCACTAGAATGTAAGAACTAGTAAAGAAGATTATTTTCTCGAATTCTCTCTGAAACTTGGCTGTTTCTTAACCACATATAGATAAACTTCTGATTAGAACATTTTTAAAATCCTGTGCTTCTGTGTTCTTTTCAGAGTGATTAAATACAGAAAACTGCAGAACTTTCTACTGTTTCCATATGAAACACAGTTTCATGTTAACATGAAGCATCTAAACCCAGGAAAGAATTCAGTAATTTCAGTTTTCATATGCATCTCTGTATCCCTTCTCACCAGTGTAGCCATAAATTTCTGTAAACTGTGCACTTAAATTCTTAGACCAGTAGACTAACAGTTCTCCGGGACAATGAATGCATATATAGTGAAGACCTGCACCTAAATAGATGCTCTTAAATCCTGTGTAGAGCAATTGTTATGAATACCTTGTTTTCACGCATATGCTGGGGTTTCTTTGTTTCTGGCCATTTTCAACATTTTCACAAGAAAAGAGATTAAGTAACGGTAACAGTTGAAGTGTCTTGATAGAATTACGGTTGCTTGTTTATTCTAGTATATTCATCCTAGTATCAGAATCCTAATAACCATTTGTGGTTTTAAATTTAATTGTACTGTATGGCTATATTGAAAAACAGTGCTTTTGTCCTTTAATTTTTCAGCTATATACAATTTCAAAGGCACAGGAATACCACAACTACCTCTACAGATTGGTGATGTGGTCCATATCTTGGAGTCCTGTGAAGGTGAGTCAGTTGCCTTCAGACTGTAGGTTTCTCTGAGTGAATAATTTAATCCTTGTATTTTGTGGCAATTCCCCGTGTTACATAAGTAGTTGTCTAATGCTTTTATTTGTATTGGTGGTGGTGTTCTATTTTGAGGAAGTACCTCTTCATTTTTGGAATCAGAAATGCTACAGTACATGTGGTTTTTTTGGGAAGCCATTACCAAATGAGGAAGTAAGTCATCAAGGTGAATGGAGTTTGTTCATGCCAGCTTGTAATACACCTGATGGAAGTTACATTAGATTTGATTGAAGGTTTAATAGAGTATACTTTTGTCTCTAAACTAAATATTTGTTGCTAGGAGGTACTCAGCACCCTAGCCGTCCTATAGTATAAGGTGGAAATCTAGTATGTTAAAGTAGTCTGTAGGTCAGCATGATAGAAACATTTCTGAAAACCGTACAAATGAATGAACATGCTAAATGGCAGAAGTCCAAGTCAAGTCATGCATGATAGCCAATATGCTGATCTCAAACTTACATAGTTGGTATGTAGAGACATCTGACCAACTGGCATAAGCATAAAATAAATACAAGCAGTGGAAGAATTAGCGGACAAAAGATTTTGTACGTTTGTGAAGCTGAGTTCAGTGTTGGTACTGTAGTAATGGTATATTCCTCCATAATGATTTGATCTGTACCTTCTTAATCTGACTGAATTCTCTCCCAAGTCTGCCAGAGCTACTGAAGTTTTTATTAGTATAAAGCAACAAGGGTGCGATTGTTATTACTAACTCAAGAGTTAGTATCTGCAAATGTTATTCTAATAGTAATTTATTTTCCATCTGCAGTGGTCGTCTTCACCAGGTAAGAGCTTGAAAGAAAAAATTATGCAGTGCTTCAAGCTTTGTAAAATGTATTGTAAAATTATCTGCTTCAACCTACTTCCACTGTCAGTTGTATCTTATTAACTGCAGTTATGTTAAAGAGAAAGGCCAACTGTTGCATTATGGAGTTAGACAACTTGGTGTTGAAAGGCACTTTGTATGTTGTGGTCATAAGTCTGCAAAGAATCTGAAGCTGTTTAAGCCCAGCTCATTCCACTTCATAGAGCTCCAGTTTGTTTTGCATGGAAACAACAAAGTATTTGAGAGAAAAGCATCTGAGAAACCATACCTCCAATGTTTTGGAGCAAAAATAATATTTTTTCTTCTATTTCTAAGATAAATTCAGTATCTCTAAGCATCATTAAAAATATTGATGTCGCTCATTAGACTATTTGCCAACAGATGCATTTCTCAGTCATAAGTGATGATTCATGTTCTTTCCTAAAAAATGAAAGGTCTACATAATTCTTTAAGCCTCCATTCTAAATATTTTGGCTAAGAAAAAATATGTTGGCAAAGCAGAAACCTCCTCTTCCCTATATTGTCTCTGTTAATTGCAGGAACAGCATTTCAGGTTTCTAATTCCTGTGGTACATTTGCTGTCAGCCCAGCCAGGCAAGTCAAGTGGTGATCTTATGGCTTTCCTTTTTCATTTAAAAGTCTTTTCTGAATCCTCTGCCCTTAACACACCATGTCATTAGCTTGCTTTATGAACTACATCTGTCAATGAAGTGGAATCTTTTGTATTGTGCAAGTGAGGAAGTTCATCTCTTATCAGATACCTTAAAAATATGCTGTCAGCTGCAGGTGGGGTAACCAGCAGTTAACAGTTTGGGTTTTTTTTTCCTGTGCTCATTTAACATGCTGTTTTAGTTTGCAGTGCATGCACAAAATATTTGCGGAGAACATACATGTGTAGTCACAGCAAGTAGGATGAAATAGATTTTACACACCTGGTTGCAAATTAGAGACTATGTGCAAATAATTAAGTTTCAGAAGTAAGTTGGAATTCTGTTGTTCAGAACATGCTGGAAAAAATCCCAGTGCTGATAAAACAGTAAAAAATCTGTACTGAGTCTTTCTTCGAGGTCAGTGATTCTCCTGTGACTTTTAACATTGCCTTTCTCACAGTACGGTTAGGGGTTTGGGATTTTTTTTTTTATGCTTTGCTTGTGTGGCTGAAATAACCTGTGCTGTGTTAGAAATGGTGAGAGAGAAAAAGTGGTATGGATGAGATAATATCTGTTCATGAAATTATAGTAAGAAAATAGCTTTTAATCATAAAATGTTTTCTTTGGGGTGAAACAGAAGTAATATTCAACAGAGTTGAATACTGTTGCTGTGCAGGTAATGTTTCAGGATGGAATGTGTGCGCAGTGGCTTTTCTAGAAGATTATTGTGACTTAACTGGGGCATAGATGGAACAAAGTCTGAATTAGTATTTTAATTGCCACTACTGCAATACTGCACTCCTTTCTTTCAGAAGCGTTTTCTAGTTATGAACGGAACAGGAACCCCATAATAGCCCTTCATTTTCTTGAAGTTCTAACCTGAACTTTACACTAGGAAGCTCCTTTTTTGAGTTGAGTCCAAAAGCTGTAATTCCTCATGGCAGAAAGACGGCTTACTCCTCTCACATTCAAAGAAGTTGGATATATAAAACCATGTACTGTATTGGATTGATACTACACTTAGAACAGAATTGGAAGAGCTTCATGGGCTATCTAGTATAGTGAGTGATCTTGGTTGAGAGAGATACACGCGTGTGTGTGTTACATATAACATTACAAAACAGCTTACCCTTTTTATGTGAGTGTGGGAGTGTTAAGTTCTGTGTCGGATTATCTGTACTTACTATGCAAGACTGGAAAGTAGACCATATAATCATACTTGCTAATGTGCAAGTCATGCTAAATATGCTTCCTGACATTCGCTTTACTTTCATCTATGCATTTTTGAAATAACTATTGTTTTAAACGTCCTATGGTAGCTAGTTCTTACATGAAAAAAAAAANTAAATATGCTTCCTGACATTCGCTTTACTTTCATCTATGCATTTTTGGAATAACTATTGTTTTAAACATCCTATGGTAGCTAGTTCTTACATAAAAAAAAAACCCCATGACTTTACTGTATGCTTTTTTATGCATATATTTTGTCATACTAAGTGCAGTCTTTCTTCCTTTTAGATTGGTACAAGGGTTATCTAGTAAGACATAAAGGATCAGAGGTAAGGTCACACTATTCATTCCTGAGACTACTTTTAAGAAATCAACCTGTGATGTGGGTTTTTTAGTATCTCTTATCAGATAGTCCTATTCTGATCTCTGAGGTCTGCTATCTCTGTTCTCTTTCCTTTCAAGATGAATAAAATGATCAGCATTTGTCCTGGACAATGTTGGAAAATATTAGAAGTGAGGACTGGGAGAAGCAGATCAATGAACTAAAAATTACTGTGCCTTCAGGTTAACAGACTGATGAAGACATCATTTGAAAAGACCTTTCGAGTTAATTTACTGCTAGGTGTGTCTGTTTCTGCACTTTTCTCTAAGGATTCTTTAAGCTACATTCAATTTAAACAATTCCTATCAGGCTTAAATTCTTAAATATATCTCTAATATGTAAAAATCATATTAGTAAAAAAAAAAGTCAGTATTCTTATACTAAAGGACAAAAGCCACAAATGAATACTTTTTACCCTAGGTACGATGACTCCTGAGCTAGGTAGCAAGAAAATGACTTTAGTTTCAAATGCACTTTTCTAGAAGAAAAGCATTTTTTGAAACTTTTTCTTGGTATCAGATTTTTTTAGGCAGAGCAATGCAAAGGCATTTAAAGTTAGAGACTCATGCCTATACCACAGTAAAAATGTTTGGTGGAAGTTGCTTCTCTGTAGCATGGGAAAAGGATGTGTAAAACCTTCACAGGCACTTAAAAAGTTATATTTGGGGAGCAGAGGGACCGTACTTGGCAAAGAATATGCCATCAGAAAAAATCTTAATGGTCTAAAGTTCACTGTTTCTCCTTTTTCTTATTTTGTATTGAATGGCTTGTAGGTATTAGCAATAACTTGCATTCATGTAGAGCAACCAATTTGTGTCTATTTTTTCAATCTGTATGCGAGAGTGAAATATTTTAGTTTCCTTTTGGAAGTATTAAATGCTTGATTTATTTTTTCACTTCATTGCTCAATGACTGCACATTCTAAAACACATTGGAATGGATAATTATTTGTGATAAATACGCATAATCGTTTTCTCCAGATTTCTACCTGTTGTTTCTCCTGTTCTATGAGCTCCAATACAACTGCATAGTACACCTTATTTGCTTGCTTCCATTTCTAGCTTGTCACAGATGAGGTGGAAACCAGGCTAGTGATAAGGTAGTTCACCATAAGTTCTTGATACAGCCTAGTATTTCAGTGGAAGATACCCAAAGTAGTTACTGTCAGCTGATTGAACTGCAGTAACTGAGGGTGGATGTGAGAGAATGCGTAACCATCCTCCAATCCAGTCCAATACTATAACTGTGTTTTAAATATTCCTTGGACATTTCTTTTGGCTCAAAATGTTTTTGCTGTTTATTCTAATTAAAATTTTAATTTTACATTTATTAAAATTTACTCTAAAGCTAAAAAAGGGAAAATATTTACCAGAGCTAACAGTTTTCTTTTAACTAATTCTTAATATTGCTAAATTGTTTCATCAAGGTCAACACACATAACATGTTTTAAGAAGTATTATTCATTTCCTACACTAAGATTTCACTGAATTTCCTATTAATGGGGACCTTCTTTTTTACTTTATTTCTTCATGGAAGAAATCTTTTGAAATTAAATCTTAATGAAAAACTGGAAGTCATAAGACACTATTGTGTTTTGATTAAGATGCAGTGCTAAAAGAAAATGGCTACAAAATCTGACATCTTATTGAGAGAAAGACTTTGTAAAATACCACATGTGGGCATCAGTTACTGAATAGAGAAGAATTCAAGAACCTAGCTTAATTACCAAGACTAGATTTGCTAGTTAATATGGGGATTATCATGGATAGATTGATGGTCAAATATTCCTTTAGGATGACTTAAAACACTTCAGCTGTTGTAGAGCAAGGACACATCACATTAGATCATATTGTCTGGTGGCAATTTTTTTCTACACAGATCAATTAAATAAATGTTGAGAATGTCATGAAATGCGGTGCCTCCTTTGCTACATCTTGCTGAGCATCTTACTGCATGGCCCTAGGTAGTTCAAAATAGGACCATAATCTCAGTTGCAGTGGTGCCACGTGAATCTAGAAAGGCTGAGAGTTTACGGCTTTAGTAAGTGTCTCCCTTCTTTGTGCGTTGCAGATGAAAGACTGTTCTTTGTTCTTAAAGCAATTTTAGTATTATGCGCAGTGTCCTTGGCTCTAACGCTTGGCTCAAACTAAACTTTGAGTTTATTATCCTTCATATCAGTGGCCATTCTGCTATTCATCCTGAGTGATTTCCTGTCTATCAATATTTCCTTCACTAGACTCAATGATCTTATATCTGCGTCTCTTCTTTGGTTTGGTAATCAAGCTGATCTCTAAGTTTGACTGCTTTTTTTCCTTAGAACTAGAAGTGTATGGGCTGATGTTTCATTACTATATTTACACTGTATGTACTGTTTTCTGGGGGAGTCGATGGGGGGTCAGGGGTGGAAGATGGTGTTTCTTATGACAAAATGTAATTGTGTGCATTCTATGTTTGCAGAGAAGGATATGACAAAACCTGTATTATTTGTCTGTCAACCAGAAAGGCATCTAGCTGAACAGAAAACTAGATAGGCAGCAGTTAATTTGGAGGTTACAGTTAATAGTCATAGTTTTTATGAAGAAAATTTAGAAGAAGTGGGTTTTGGAAATCTCTCAGTTGTTACTTAAATGTTCTTGAAGACTAAGAGCGGATTGTAATTTTTTTCTTTCTTTTTCAACAGGGAATATTTCCTAAATCTTTCATCCACATCAAGGAAGTTTCAGTTGAAAAGAAAAGGTATTTAATTTAACTGTTTTATTACATTAAGGATCTTGTCTGCTAAAGAATGAGTTTTAAGGCATTTATATGCCTTAAATACAGTAACTATAATATAAATCCATGAACCTCAGATACCCTTTTTTAATTTTCATTGTGTTAAATCTTCTTCTCTTTCCTAGACATACGGAAAATATAATACCTGCTGAAATTCCTTTAGTTCAAGAAGTTACCACTACTCTCTGGGAATGGGGAAGCATCTGGAAACAGCTTTATGTGGTATGACATTATGGCATGCCATGTGTGGCCTGTTAATTAGTCCTATCTATGCATATCGAGGCCTTGTTCAAATTGGTGTCTTTTCTCAGATGCATGGCAACATCCGTGAGGATTTAAGAAATTACTTCATCACTGCTTAAATAATTACCACTTTCTTCGATGGCTTTAAATTAAAATGCTGACTTACTGCTGAGGAGCGGTACAATTTCATGCCTTTAGTTTCAACCTTGAGTATCCTGTACATGATAAATTTTTCATAATTGTTCTTTGTAGAGTTGACAGTTTTAAAGATGGGAGTATCAAACGTAATTAAGATGCATTTGAAAAAGATTCACCATGTTCTTGGGATGCTTTAACAAAAATTGTTCAAGGCTTATGGGGAGCATGTAGCAATTAACAACTGACAATTTCAGTAAGTCGGTCATTTTACTTTCAATATCTTAATTTTACATTTCTTAAAGAAAATTTCTTTTCCCCCTTATCTTGGAGAAAACCATTTTTACCTGTGAGCACTTTTACCAATACATAGAAGTACAACAAATTTGGAGGTATTAGTGACACTGTAGACACTGTAACTGCATTCTCTTACTTTTCTCTTAAATGTCTTAATACCACAGTCAAATGTTGTTGTTCCTGGCATGCTCTTACCAATATCTCATACAGAGGTTAATTGCTTCTATAATGTTTTCTCTTGATGAGACTTAGTTAACAAATTATAAAGCAGCACAATTAAATAAAACAAAACTAATGTAGTACCCCATCCTCATACAAACTGCGTAAATTTCATGTCATTTCTTTACAGTCACAAGGGAGATTCAGTCCTCCTTAACAATTTGTGGGATGAATGGAGCAAGGAAGCCAGGCTCAGTACTTCGCCCAGTTCTTGCTCCTGCAATAATTTAGCATTAAATATGACACATCCTTTAATTGTCAAGACCAATGTTTCACTTCAACTTGAACCTTGAAACCTATTGTTTTCTTTTGTATCTTAGACAAATAAGAAAGAGCGGTTCCAGCAGGTGCAGTCTATGATGTATGACTTAATGGAGTGGCGTTCGCAGCTTCTGTCTGGGACTTTGCCAAAAGATGAGCTCAAAGAACTCAAGCAGAAAGTCACTTCCAAAATTGACTATGGTAACAAGTAAGTGGACTACGTTGCTTCTGGAAAACATGATTTATTTTGAAGTCCCCAGCTAGGACAGAGATGATGATAAAGTTTTCCTGTTTGCAGTTTTGTAACTCATTAATGTGAAACGTAGACATATTGAATCTTCCTTTCCAACTCCTCCCTGTTACTCCTGTGATAATAGTAGATACCACGTTGAGGCTTCTTGTAGCAAATAACTTTTTCAAAATACTAATTTATTTGTTAATCATAGATATATGAACTTGTCAACTGTAAAGATTTGAGGTCAGATAGCTGGCCTTTACATACACGTAACATCAGTGTACTCGGCACCCAAAACTTGACCGTCCTTCACAAATACAGCCTACCTCTAGTAGTGTTATGCTACCACTTAAAAAGTGGTGCTGAGAGATCTTAGTGTGGTGAATGAATAGCAAAAGTCTGAAGAGCCTGAAGTGTACAGAGCTTTTGCTAAAGGCACCACGTCACCACCCTACCCCCCACCTCCACATTTACTAGGGAATTTTCAGGCAGAACTCTGATTCTGGTAATAGAAGTGAAACTACCAGGGATAGAATAGTTACTTGGCAAAATGCCTTGTCTGCAACACAAAACGCTTTTGGCAAAAACGGGGTTATCTGGGGTTGAGTGTTGTTCCACCATCTGATAAAGGGGAGAAAAAGCTTCGTAAACAAATCTTCATAGTATTGGTCTGATAGGCATTAGAATCTGTTTATAAACTGTATTTAGCTATTGCAAGCGACTGTGGTTATTGTGGCCTGAAGGCCTATATGCAGCTGAAAGTCTTCAGTTACCTGTGGCTAGACAAAAACAATGACAATGAGATGTTATGAAACTCTTAACTTTTTCACTGTGATTTGGATGCACAAATTTCTGATAAATTGTATTCTTACAGAACACAGTGGGAGAACATGTATTGTATGTGGAGCTGAATGGCCACTCCAAGATGGATTTCACTTTGAAATGCTCCAACCAACGAAGCCTAGCTCTGATTAAGAGAACACTAACATTTCTTTGCTTTCAGACTTTCGTTTTCACATTCTTCTTTCCAAATTATGAGACAGCAAGCTTCTTCCTTTGGAGGAGCAGGGGATGTTTAAAATGGTTTAGGATTGTATAGAGGAAAAGTGCGAGTTGGATAGTATTTGTAAGCACCTGAAAGTGTTGGGTTGAGTTGTGATGTGTGAAGGAAACTTGCCAAACTATGGAGAAGGAATAAAGTGGAATGACAATGGAGGTTGTGCGGGTCATTGTGGGAGAGGAGATTTAACACCAAATCAGGAGAGGTTGTGGGATAATCATGTAAGGTGATGAAGATGGCTTGTGGTCTCATACAGACTGCTTCAGACAACATTAACAGTGCCATAAGGGCAGCCAGTACGCTTTAGAAATTGTGAAAGGTACAGTCTGGCATGAAGGAGACCAATTTTTGAGCTGGATGGAGGAGTGAGATCTTGGAAGGGTAAGAAAGAGTATCGCGTGGCTGAGGTGATGCCATGACACTGTGGGCATATGTAGGATGTATGGAGGTAAGACTTGAAGTTTGAATGTTGGGGGTGGGGGGGGGCGAGGGGAAGAGTGGAAGGAAAAAAGGCATGATCTGTATGACAGCAAAGAGGAAGACAAGTAGTAGTTATTTAAGTAATGAGGCTAGGAGAGTAAGAGAGAAACATAAAAACAGAAGGTAACAAAAATCTACGTGTCTTGATTACAAAGGCTATGCATTAAAAGCAAGAGATTACGACTGCTTCAAGCCATTGAACATGGTGAATCTAATCTATGTGATAGGTATTTAAATGCTTTGGTGACATTACTATAAATCCCTAAAATGGTTAAATACTGTGCAACAGCTTGAAAAGAAAATTGTGGGGTTTAGTTAAATGTTTCTTTAATCAAATACTGTTGCATGTATTTAAACATTCTTTGAAACTTGAAGTAGTTCCTTGTGTGGTACATTTCTAAGCTTTATTTTAATAGAGTGAAATAACCCTGCCATTATGTTCTTTGTATTTTCACAGGATACTTGAGCTAGATCTAATAGTTAGAGATGAAGATGGGAATATCTTGGATCCAGATAAAACAAGTGTCATCAGCCTGTTTCATGCACATGAAGAAGCGACTAATAAAATCACTGAGAGAATTAAGGAGGAAATGGTACGAATGACTGGCCAAACTTTTGCTATAACCTTTGCTAAAACCAAAATGAAAAACCAGTACAAGGTTTGAAGGATGTAGCCTTCTACGATAAAAGTTGATGGAAACTTTTGCCTGACTGAACTATGAGTAGATTCACATTCATGTGTTATAAATACGGCTAAGCCTCAAATTGAGTTAATTGCATTCGTGCACTGAATTCAGGCTGTGGGCTAGGCCAAAAGCCTGTGTGCAAAGCTGGTTCTAAATAAATTCTTGGATTCTTAAATACAAATATGTCTCCTCGTTCCATCTGTGGGCTAATCAGTAAGTTGATTCGTGTAGTGAGTTGTTACATACTAGGAGTTCAGGCTGCAAGGTATGACTAACCAAAGCTCTTTTTTTAGAAAATCCTGTGACAATACTAGTTGTTTGCTATGTGTTGCTGCTTGTTAGTTAGACTGGAGTTGAAGAATTTAAGCTTGCTAAAGAAGAACTTCTGGATACCAGAAGCTAGCATGCCTAAGCATAAGTATCTTCCATACCTATGTCATTTCTGCACCTTCTAACCTGCTAACTTTCTAGCTTGATAGTAAAGGATGTTGATGCACTGGTGAAGCGTGGTCAGAAACTTATTTGCTAGTCGTGTCTGCATTATTAAGCAATGTCTTTCAGAAGCATGTATAGGACAATGCTTACGGCTGGGAACAAGTATTTTTATCTAAATTGTCTATGATTTTTCAAGATTAACTGTTACATATGATAAAAATTGAAACTGCTTGTAGTATCCCACCATTTTAATTCGTGGATCTAGCTAATGACTTCCTTCCTTCTGACTAGTCAAAAGATCAACCAGATTACGCATCATACTCCCGAATGTCTTCATCCCCCACCCACAGCCTATATGTCTTTGTGCGGAATTTTGTTTGCCGAATTGGAGAGGATGCAGAACTCTTTATGTCCCTATATGATCCACAGAAATTAACAATCATAAGGTAAGTTTTCTTTTTTTTTCTGTTGCAAAAGAATAGCAAAAGGAGCTAGCCAAAATGAAGTAAAACAGTTGTCAAAACGCTAGTAACGCAGAGAACATATAAATAAAAAGAAGAATACAACAAGGGAAGAAAAGTGTGGACAGGTCTAGTTACTGGTGGCTACTAAAGAATTCTAGGGCAAGGGATCCCAAATATTTTCATAGGTAATTCCTGGATTGTACATTTGACAATTTTGGAGAAGCCTGAAACCACTTCAAAGTTAAGAGATTATTCTTGATGGGGAATGTTGTGGTGTCCGGAGTAAAGTGCTGAAACAGGGAAGGGGACAAAATGGGAATAACTTATAAATTCAAAGATAGATTACGATTCTGTTGAGTATTCCCATCACACTGATAATGGTAATGTTTTCTCCAAAAAAGGTACCTTTGTCTGATGTTCAAGTTATTTTTCAAAACTTACTGATAGTATTTTGTATAGCATTCTTCTTGTCTTTTTAGTCTGGTAATAGATTTAAACAATCACTACACACTGTTGTCTGTTATGCAACCTTTGTTATGTGCTCTGGTTTTTAATGTACTGTGAAAGGGAAGAATCTTTAAATCACATGACAGTAAGTTATTTATCTTCCAAACAGTGAGAACTACTTGGTGCGATGGGGGAGTAGAGGCTTTCCAAAGGAAATTGATATGCTCAACAACCTTAAAGTAGTGTTCACAGTAAGTGTTTTCCAGTTTATCTTACTTCATATTTGCAAATCAGATTTTCTTTTCTCTATGGTCACTATCAGAACTGAAGATTGAGCAAGATGAAGAAGGAAGCAGAAGTAATCTTAGAAACAGAGTAAGATCAGGGAGTACTTTGAGGCAGTGACAATACTTCTGTGTCCTTTATCCAAATCAAATTGCTGCCTCAAATTTACTGGTGACTTGGTATTTTTTATCTGCTGTACCTCTTGATTAGTATTACTTTATTTATCTTACCTCATACTTTCTTAAAACTTTAAACTGTTAGGTTTTTCATCCTTTTTGTGGGCTTGGTTTAGTGGTAAGTTTTTTTTTTTTCTATTGATTACTGAGGCTCAATTTATTACTGGTAAGTGTTGTTTAAATTTTACAACTTGATTCTTCCTCAAGTAATATTTCAATTCTTTTCTTGTTTGTATCTTAGGATCTTGGAAATAAAGACCTTAGCAGAGACAAAATTTATTTAGTTTGTCAAATTGTCCGAGTTGGACGGATGGATCTCAAAGACAGTAACTCAAAGAAATACACACAAGGACTAAGGCGGCCTTTTGGAGTGGCAGGTAATTAATGTCTCCTGTGCTATATCTGAAGCAGGACCTCAGTGATACTTGCCAACCCTGGAGCGTGGAATCTCTACCAAGACCTGTTAGAATATAAAACAGTTATATCAGCTATCTTCCATATTTAATTTTTTAAGTCCATAAAAACCGCACCTACATTAGCATTTTAGTTCAGGCCAGAAACGTGCTTTTGAATTTAACTTTCTAATAATTCATACTTACTGCTACACAGTGCAAAGCACAGTACTAGAGTATAACAATAGAATTCCTTGCAGATGAAATAAAACCAACGATTACGTCCCCACAGCACCACCAATGCATTCATACCTGTGTTCGCAGGGTTAGATCAAATGTAGTCTGAAGTAAATCTCCCTTTAGAAAACGTCATGTTTGTAGTATGGATTTTGCACTAAATGTTCTGCCCCACGAATCTACTCCTCGTGAAAAATCTATATTTACCTTGAGGCACAAGAACATTAACGCACTTTGCTCATAGAGAAGAGGAAATATTTTGCAATGCTATTATGTTTTAATGATTTTTTCTTTTACTCTCCTAGTCATGGATATTACAGATATCATAAAAGGAAAAGCTGAAGGTGATGAAGAAAAGCAGCATTTCATTCCCTTTCACCCGTAAGATAGTCACAGATATGTTTTTTTATAAGCACATAAGTATTTCTGTATCTCTTTGGTTGTAACGATCTGTGAAATGTTTCAAGAAAAAATAATTTTTCCTTCAATAATTTTATTATGTAATAGTGCTAATTAAATAATTAACACTTGAAAAGGTATTTAAGACTTGACAGGGGTTACACAGCATGTTAAATGAATGTATATTTCTACGAACATGCTCATTCGGACAGCTGGTACCATGTCCTATTAAACAAAACTCAAGTTAAATAACTACACATATTCAACAGTAAGCTTTACAAGTATGGACAACTAGTAATTTATGTGCTGGATTCTGTTTGAAATTTGAGAAAAATCTAAATAAAAATTGGGTTTCAGTTAAAAAGTAATTGAATTGTCATACATTAACTGTCTTCAAAAGAAATGCCAGACCAGTTGCCTAAAAATGTGATACTTGCAGATCAAATGCATAGATGCCAGTATTCACCGGAAACATGTTTGTGCACACTGCTACTATGTACTATGGAGAATAAATTAAATTCTGAAAGACCCAAGTATGACATACTGGTTTATTATTTCACTTGTTCATATTTTGGTAAAACATGTTTGGTATGTGAGAATCTGTTTCCAATTTCAAAAGTAGCTGAAAAAAAAAAATCCAAATTCACTCATTGTCAGGCTGTTTATCAGGGAAGGTGGACTGGACTGGTATGTTGGTGAATGCGTGCAAGTTGTGTGTTCCTTCAAAACAATAAGCTTTCATATTGGCAGTCTGTCACAAAACGCCGTTTCCAAAGTTGTCTATTTAATCTTTTTCACTTCAGCTTAATGTGAGTGGTCTGCAACTCAGAGTGAGAGATAATGACATCATATAACATATCATAATCAAGTCAAGTACAGCAAAGAGGACTGAGGCTGTTTGTCATCTCTGTTCTGAATGGTGTTTGATATATCTAGCACTTAATTCCTAGTAGACATTGTTTTTTTTTCTCCTGCAGGGTAGTTGCAGAGAATGACTTTCTACACAGTCTCCTAAGCAAAGTCACCGCATCAAAAGGAGACAGTGGTGGACAAGGTACAGCCATTTTTTTTTTTTTAAAGTAAAGTAACTAGGTCTCTTTGTGGAACTTAATTTTATATCATTTACATTTTAGAGAAAGGCTTTTATGTTACAGTTGTAGTACCATCATGGAGGGTGGGTCACCTTTGAAGCTGGAAGTGAAGAATCATGAGTTTTTTGCAGAATCTCGGAGGCTACTTAAATTAGTAGCTACAGTTTTGGATTATAGAGCTTTTACTCTCAGCTAAAGGACGCAGAGGAAGTGAATTTTTACCACTGTTTTGGTGCGTAGAAGAGGCAATCCTCTGAAGAGAATTTTTTTTACCCCCTCACCATAAATATAATCTATTTTTTTTCTCTTAATAGGTCTCTGGGTAACTGTGAGAATGCTTGTTGGAGATGTGATGCAAACCAGGAAGGACTATCCACATCTTGTAGACAGAACCACAGTTGTTGCTAGAAAGCTAGGATTTCCTGAAATAATCATGCCGGGTAGGAGGTGCTTTGTTCTGTAATAGGAATGGATTTTTTTTTGCATTCCCTAGGTTAATGAGCATCAGCTGCAGCCTTATTTACTTCTGTAATGGGTAACTCAAAGGCTCTTTAGAATTCACTCTTCGTCGTAAATTTTGCTCCAATATTAAAGGCTTATATATAATAGTGAAATCCTTGGAAAGTATTTCCTAGTACTTAAACAGAAAAAACAAAATCAAAAGAGTGAGGGATAATCCCAGCTCCTTGTACGTGGCTTTCTTGTCTTCTAAATAGATTATGGTAGATGCTTACTTGAATTTAAAATTAACCTTATTTTTATTGTAACTTATCACTGTCCTTTAATAATTATAAACATATGAGTTTAGAATCTCTTGATTATTTTGATTTATGGTAAGATCTTTTCCAATTGAAGTCACTCACTGTCTGCAGTGCTTGTTTTTAAAAAAAAAACAAAACAAAACCAAAAAAACAACACCTGCCCACCCAACCCTTCAATTAAAATCTGGATACTACTTTTTTTAAAAGAAGTCTTTAATTTGTTCACAGGAGAAAATTAAAATATGAAGCTCTCTAAAGATAGAGAGGTGTATTTGGGGAAAATTCAGTAACGGCATCATCTGTCAGCTCACCAGCAGGTGTCAGTGCAGGACGAGAATTGCTTCAAGTCAGTTTGCGGGCTCCCATTTGGTTCGTTTCACATCACATTTAATAGTATATTCATATCCAAGAGTAACAGAGATGAAAATTTACATTCAGATGGAAAATAGGACATTTTTATCTATTTCACTACGCTAAAAGAGGTACTCTTGTGAATTTCAGTTCACCCTGTGCCGTCACAGAATTTTCATTGGCTTCTAACCTTTCCATTCCTTTTTTAGGAGATATAAGAAATGACATTTATATTACATTGCTGTATGGAGATTTTGATAAATACAATAAAACAACTCAGAGAAACGTGGAAGTGATAATGTGTGTCTGTGATGAAGAAGGAAAAGTGATGCCAGTAAGTCTACTTTTTCTGTATGATGGACATAGAAACATGACTTACATTATAGAAGTAAGCCTTAAACTTCTTACAGATTTTTTCTAAAGTACCATTGTGCAAAAACTTGCTGTTCCCTCACTTGTGTTACGTTGTGAACACCTTGCAACTGGTTTTTATGATGTTTAAAAGGACGTATCTATTAAAGTCCTATAAATGCCTTGCACAAAACTGTAACGAGAAATAACACGATGACCTATTTTAGCTGTGCCAAGGAACAAATGCTGTTTCTTACAATTACTGCGGTCTTACTCTAGGGTTTTTCTTCTGGAAATTCCCAGAGGAATGCAATTTGTACATTAAAATGTTAGAAGTACCATTTCTGCTACATAACAAACCCTTGATTTGTGCCAGGAAGACTATGTCATTGTCCCTTAACTGAAATCCATGGCAATTAGCTAAGTTTGTGACAACAGAGCAGTGTGGACACTGTACATATGTAACATAAATATTTACAGTGTCTTTTTGCTTGTCTGTTTCTGTTTTGGGGAATTCCTGTCTTTTCCCTAGGGCTTTTAAATTCCAATTGAGTGTTCGGGGAGATTTTTGGCCTCTCTTTTCCTGAGGTTTATAGTGTCACTAAATCAGTACTGTGATCATGAGGGTGAAATCGTAATGGTGTTTCTTGAGATAAAATAAAGATGGAATAACTCATTGTGGTTCATGACTTGCTGAAGTAGGTTTATGAACTACAATTAAATGTTTGACCTGAAATTTAACTTTAAAGCTTGAATGAAGGAAATTCTAAACCCACGTAACGCTTATGGTCCACAAAACAAATTGTAACCCTGATTAGAAAACACTACCTGTACACATGAAAACACCTAACCACATGACTTGCATGTACAGAAGTTAACTCTCCTGTGGAATCAACTTCAGCCACCTCTGTTCTGTCTGCCTATTCACAATGTGCTTAAAATACATATACCAAAGTATTCCTTCAAGGAATTCACCCATTCAATGCATTAAATCTTGCATTCCAATACTATCTCTGTTCAGTTCTGCAGATGCATCCTTTCTCCAAATACTAGGAGAACGTGGATTTGTCACTTTGTCTATGATCTGAAATACATATTCAAAACACGCCTGCTTTCTGTGGGCAATAGGCCTTCAACGTGTTTAAGCAACAATTTTGAGGAGTTAATAGAAATGCTGTCGAATGCAAGTAATATCGGAAGTAACTGGTTTTCCCTTTTAGTGTCTAAAAAATAAATGAATAGCAATAAACTTTATATAAATGTCAATGTCTCCAATTATGCATGAATCAAAACAGGTATATGTTCACTAAACAGGAACCCGGTTGGCTGTGTACAGGTATCAAACTAGTTTCATTTGAAAAGCCAGCACTAGTTTTGCTGTTGCAAGTAAACAGCTTTTTCTTCTGAGTGAGTGTCACAGAAGACATTCAAAGAAGTTGGTGCATAAACCTTGAAAAATCTCCCCTCTGGCAGATGCGACGTACCTTTCCGCAGTTAAATCGCTCTGACCAGACCTTACAAATCATCTTCAGGTATCAGCATCACTGCCTTCTTGTCACAAGGCATCCTGGTGTTTGAAGCAGACTTCTAAGACTCACTGGATTTTCAGCAGGAAAATCGCACCTTTGCAGTAGTTAGCGTAGGCTGTATAGGGTTAGTTTCATCTGTACCTTCAGCATAGAACTTAGTATGTTTGCTTCTTTCATGCACTTCAGTTTCATGTCTGGTGCCTGCTGTCAGTGATCTTGCTTCTCCTATTATCAGTGTTAGCAGTTACTCTGCGTGTACAATCCTCAACTGCAATCAGCTAGGAAAGACAGACGTAGGCAAAGCCTCTTCACAGATTCACCAAACAAACTGAATTCCCAGGTTACAACAGATTTTGAACTTGATCAAGACTTGAAATTGGATCTGTACTAGTTCTGACAGTCATTAGAGAAATTCTAAATGCTGAAAAAATGCAGGAGCGTATACTGTTTGTGACCCTACAATGTTTCGATTGGAAGTCATCTCTGGTATGCAGGCAAATGCTTCCGACAATTCTGCTGGGATAGAGTATTTTAAAGTAAATGGAGAACTAAAGAGAATAACGAAGATAGATTATTTTTACTTTGTGTCTTTCTACTAATTGAGATGAGTCAGTCTTGTCAGTTTGAGATGAGAAATCAAGTCCGTACGTGTTCATCACCCAGCTCTTCTCAGAGCCCCCTGTGTAACCCCTGTAAAATGCAATCTATGGGTAGGTCCAGTATAATTATGGAAAATGTTTATTTTTATTATGTTCAGAGGCTTGGAACATGCAGTATCTTCATATTAGCGCTTCCCCTCTGCTGGTGCTCTCATAATTATTTAATTTTGAATGGTGCCATACCCCAATTCAACAGTGCTTGTTCAAGACAGGTCTTCATGCTGCACGGATGTGCTGGTGCTGCAGCCGTAGCTTTCGTGGAGCATCTCCAGTCCCCAACGGCTCCAAGCTGGAACCGTGCAGGGCCTCGGGGTCAGCCCAGCCGAGGGGGTGCGTTAGGCGGGGAAAGGTTTGCCTCAGCTCCGGGCCCCGAGCCAGAGCCCCGGGGCCTTACAAGGCAGCAGCTGGGCCCACGGCGCTGCTCCCAGCCGCCGCGGTGCTTTTAGGTGGAAGCAGAGGCGCCGGCCAGCGCGCTGGCCCAGCCCGGCTCCCGGCTGCCGCTGTGTAAGGCGCTGTGGCGGGGAGCGGAGCCCGGGGCTGGCCTGGCCGACGGTGCTGCGGCCGCCATGGCTTCGTACCTCAGGGAGCCCGCCTCGCAGGGGTAAAGCAGGCGGAAGCTCGCGCCAGGCGGCCGCTCGGTCGCGCGCGGGTCTCGGCCGAGCGCCGAGGTAAAGGTGCTGCCGGCGGCGGGGTTCCCGGGGGAGGCTTGCGAGCGGCGCCTTGCTGCTTCGGGTTTGCGCGAGTCATAAAAACGCACAGACGTTAATGAGCCACTAAGCACTGTTTCTTCCCTTCTTTTTGTCAGAATGCTGTTTGCTTGGGAGCGGGGGACAAACCCGTGAGCGAATATAGATCGGTTCTTTACTATCAGGTCAAACAGCCTCGGTGGATGGAAACGTTAAAGGTATGGTGTGGGTACTTTCCGCTTGCTGTATCTTTGTTTCTTGGTGCCTTACACAGAAAAGTCGCACAGCGTCACCTTTTTTTAAAAAAAACTTGGTCCTGAATACAGCTAGAGGGATGGAGCCTTAGTCATGCACCTGTTGTTAGAGATACGTGATTACCGAGGCTTAAATCGTGGCCTAGAAAATGATGTTAAAATTTTGTTTAGCAAAACAAATGAGGTTATCTTAGTTAACCGTACACCCTAACATGGCTTAGCAAAAATGAAATATTCACCGTTATATTGCGGTGAAACAATGGAGCTTCAATTGCATGTTTTTTTTTTTTTTTTAAAGAAATAAAGCACCAAAACAACCTGAAAAAATCTCCAGAAAATATTACAGTTTTAAAGAGAAAAAACTGTCTGGCTTTAGAGACACACCAGTAATTATTTAATCTACCTTTAATGTCTCTTATTGGAAAATGCCCAGAAGCTTCCAGAAGTACTTCTTATAAAGCATGACTCAGGATTGCTAGCAAGCATGATTTTTTTCTTGAGGACGACTGTTGAAGATGATATTGCCACGTATGACAAGCGTGCAATTATTATACTAAGGTGTGTTGCTGAGATTGTGCAGAACACAGAGGCAATAGAAGTGTGATTTGAAGCAGAAACTTGTCGTGGTTCTGAAAAAATTGACTCATTCTGGGTTTTGCTTGCTATACTAGTTTCTTTTTAAAATTATTCTGTAATTCAGACTTTTATACAGAGTCATTAACAGTGGATCCTTTTGAAAACTGTAGTTAATGTGAAGGAGTGTTACGCAGTAAGATTTGTAAAGCGAAGTTGTGAATGAACACAAAGGAGTACAAGTCTTTAAATTTTTTGAAGTATAAACTTGATAATATACAAATTTGTACTTTTTCTTGTGCAATGGGTCTTTTTTATTACACGTCTGTTATAAATAGGGATGCTACTTTAAGAATAAAGCACTCTTGAATTCCTGGGATTCTACTCAAGGCTTTGAAACTGAATTTAATCACAAAAATATACTTATTTCCCCAGAGTTTTCATACGTTTTTTACCTGTTTATTAACAGGTAAAAAATACGAAAGTCATCAGGTTTTGTGTATAAAACGTGGAAGTTTCATAGTGCAGAGATGTTGCATAATTCTATATAGTTAATAGGGTGAGTAATGAAACTGCAGTATATTTATTTTCTAGCGTCCAAGCACCTGTGTGCTTTAACTTGCTGGGTTCAGTGCTTCGTTTCTTTGGTGCTAGACTTTGAGCAAAGTCTGAGGAAATTACTTATCAGCCACCACTTCTGCTACTGTGATCAGGCTGAATAGTTTTAAATGGTCTGCATTACGGAGCCAGCAGAAGTGGTGCTTATGTATTCTAAAATAGGAGCCCATTACACCTGAAATCGCCTTCTTCCTCTGCCCCCCATAACTCTATTGATTATTTTCTGATTTTACAAAAGGTAGCAGTCCCTATTGAAGACATGCAAAGGATACATCTGCGCTTCATGTTCAGACACAGGTCATCTCAAGAGTGTAAGTAGGGCATTTTTACTCTATTGAATTTTAATTCATTGCTGGATAGTCAACTGAAAATATTTTGCTTTGCAGCTAAAGATAAAGGAGAAAAGAATTTTGCAATGGCCTACATAAGACTAATGAAGGAGGACGGAACAACTCTTCAAGATGGCATCCATGATTTGTTAGTCCTAAAGGTATTGGATGAATTTTTTTCCGCTTTCCCTCACAAGACACCTTTTTTCACATTGTTGTCTTTGACCGAATTATTTATTTTCTTCATGCTAGTTTAATTTTATTATTCTATCAAAGATAATATTTATGTTTTTCATCTGAATAAAAAAATGATGTAACTTGTTCTATGGTCAGTAAACACTGCTCTAAATTTTAATTAGAGAGAGATGTTAACTAAGCATAATGAGATATGGTTATTCTTCCTACTATTTTTACTGAAGGTTGTGCCTTTGACCTTCTGTAGTATAGAGGGGGTCATGCTAAAGCTCAGTACCATTATTCTTGCTGAAGGGTAGGAAAAAGTGTTGTTTTGATTCATTTAGAATCTTTGTCAGGGAATCAGGGAATGTAATCTTAGGGAACTGGTTGTTTGAAACTGCTCTGTGTAGTTATTCAGGTACAAAACAGAAAGTTTCAGGAATTTGATTTTGGCTGTGAAGAACAGTTTCGGCTAGCCCTGATTGGACACAGGTAGCATTCTTGACTTTGTGAGCTAATGAAGGGAACAGATGTTTCAAGATTTGTTTTTTGTTGGTGATTTCTTTTGCCCTTGGGGAATATTCTAGCAGGAACTAAGAACCAGAAATCACTTCCAATATGGAAGAAATTTTACTCTGGGTATTTCTTAGTGCTCTTTTCAGTAAACTAATTTGCTGTGGCATTAATGGCAAGTGAGATGCGTACAAGTAAATCAAGCTGTTTAGGTAGTCCAACAAAGATTAATGGCAGCGTATAGTTATTTATCTTCTCTGCATTGATACTGACATTGATAAATACTTAGACCAAAAGGAAAATAATGATCACGTTGTGTGACTGTGTGGTTAATGTTGGTTATGAAATTCCTGCGTCAGCTTGGTAATTTTTCCTTAAGTGAAAGCATAGATGAGAAATGCTAAACAGAGTTGACCTAGTTTATATTTGGGAGAAATAGGCATATTTTCTGACATATGCTTGCCTGTTGTAGTATTAAGAACAGTAATTCTAAACTGTAAGTGGTTTAAACAGTTGTACATTCGGCGTCTGAAAATAACTAATTTGAAAACTGCAAAGTTTAAACAGTGTGCTTTATTTTCACTGCCTTCAGGCACTGAATTTTTTGAGACACTTTTGGATTAAGATTTCAAGCCTTTTCCCCATTGTCTGCCTAACTTGTCTCAAAAAGAGGAAGTCAAGATTCTCTTCTGGTTCCAGAATTTCTGAGTAGTAGTTATTGGGCAAGCTTGAAACAATCACAGAAGTTAGTAATGCTGTCTGTTTTGCCGCATAAGGATTTTGTCTTTTGTCTGACTGTCTCTTTACAGTCAGTTTTTAACCTTCTTGTTTGATAGGAAGTAGAGACTGCACATCTGCAGTTACTGAATCAGATATAAACTGAAACCTTTAGAAAATCATTCTGGATTATGTTTTTTGTAACTCCTTGTTTATGCACAATGGTAGACTAAGGGTCTGCAGTTGAGTCAGATCTGTCACAGTCATGTAGCTTTAAGTGACAGAGCTCATAAACTCATTGAGGCAATTTTCCTGAGTAGTTTAGTTGAAGAAAAATTACATTCTCTAAAGAGTGAGGAGGAGGGTTTTTACTATTTGTCTAAAAACTGCTGTCCTGTCTGGCGCATGAATAAAAAGTTGATACATAAAAAAAAAAAAGTTTGTGGGGGTTGTGGCATGCAACTTGATTACATAGAGAAGGGAAAAATACCTGTTGGCGCTCTGTTTTGTACATTCTACTGAAAGGAATAAATTCCATGGTATCTGTATCACTTGGTTAGTACAGCATATTGTTTAATTTGAATTATAATCCTACCATGTACTGATCTTTTATGTTAAAGGCCCAGGTATTAAGTTATAACGGGCATACCAAAATAGCATGGCTATTCTTTCCCTATTCAGTCCCATTTTCTATTCTTAAATTGTGTGCAGACATCATAACAGTGTTGTCCGTATCCTGTGTACAGTCTTCAAGGTGATGCTCAACAGTCTATTATGTTTTGTAGCTATTGACATTTTAATGAGCTCTTACTCTGGCGGTGATGTCACCCATCATAGTTCCTTACTGCACCTTAAAACACATACCTTTAATTTCTATGTAGTATTTTCCCTGTGGGTTCATTGCAGCCTTTCTGGCTGGCTAACACTGATTCTTGGTTTACCTGTACGAACCACGCTGGGACTTGGGTATTCATTATTCTTTAGTGCATGCATTTATGTCCACAGAAACGTAGCTTTTTGTTTACTTTTGTAGAAAGTACAACATAAGTCTAATTTTAAGTCCAGTGGTGTGACATATGTAATAAATGGTTTGTTGTTTTTCAGGGGGACAGTAAAAAAATGGAGGATGCTAGTGCTTATTTGACATTACCTTCTGCACGTCAACACTTAGAAAATAAAGGAGCAACCATAGTCAGGAACTCAAGTATTGTAGGGGGTCTTTCAGTGAGCTCACGAGATGCATTTTATATTTCAACTCTGGTTTGTTCTACAAAGTTAACTCAGAACGGTATGTATCTTCTAAACAGGTAGAAGTTTTAGGAAGAAGACTTTTGCACAAATGATAAATGGCATTTTAAATTTTAATGTCTCTCCATTTATTTTCTATTAGTGGGCTTACTAGGTCTCTTGAAGTGGCGTATGAAACCAGAGCTGCTTCAGGAGAACCTGGAAAAACTGAAGATTGTGGATGGAGAAGAAGTTGTGAAGGTATATCTTTATATAGTTATTCTAATAATAAGCTATTCTTCATGTCCCTTCATAGCTTGGCAGAAAAAATGCTACTTAATTTCAAACAGTAAAGGAAACTGGGAGGTCAGTTACAGTACATGTAGGAACTTAAAGAAGCCTGTCAATTATACTTTCTTTTATGAATGTCATTCAGTGTAATGTGTTTGTTAGGGATAGTTTGCAAAAGACATAAATAAAGCTCTTCATTAGAGGGAGCAAGGAAGGAAGCACCTGGACAGGGTTCTTCATAGTGTTAGCCATCTTTTTTCTACTTATTCCTCCCAAATATCTCTGGCATTGGCCACTATGAGGCTGTGGAGATCTGCAAGATTACTGGTCAAATTTCCCTGCTTTCACTGGTAATTATTTATTAGAATTCTTTTCTGCATTCTGTTGTTTTATTTCGCTGGAAATCTTGTGTGTGAATGGAGAATTCAATACCTAGAGTATTATTTGAAGTTATTGCTGCCTTGGTCAGGTATATGTCACAGGTAAACTTTAATTTTGAGCACACATGGAAAATTTTTAAAGCGTGATAGGATATGAAGACAGTAACGGTAAAATATTTTCCACAATCTCTGTTTGCTTTTGTTTATCTGAAACATTACAAACAACTCTTATTGCTTTCTTCACAGTTCTTAANTAATTTTGAGCACACATGGAAAATTTTTAAAGCGTGATAGGATATGAAGACAGTAACGGTAAAATATTTTCCACAATCTCTGTTTGCTTTTGTTTATCTGAAACATTACAAACAACTCCTATTGCTTTCTTCACAGTTCTTAATAATAATTTACATGTTGATATATTAAAAAAAAAAAAAAGTGCATATGGACCCGATGAAGTGCTTTGTTGATTTAATGAGTAGAATATGAATAAAAACTTGGTCCTGTTTTGGAAAGCGGCAGACTCCAGCATTCAGATTAGGAGTCTATTACATTTGTATTATTCCTTAAATATAAGCATTAGATGCCTCTCTTGAGAGGAGGAGGGGGGAGAACTTTAAAAAATCCTCAAAACCAAACAATAAAACCATAACCTCCACACATTTTTTAACCAAACAAAGATTTGGTTCCCAAGTCACTGGGGTGCTTTCCTTTGATTTAAAGTGCACTTTGAATCAGAACACAGAAGTAGGAAGTGTGTTTTTAATATTCATGTGTATGTATGTGAAAATAGCAACTATTAATCTGTATCACTAAAGAATTAGGAATGCAGCTTTAGGTAGTTATGTCGTTCATATAATGTTTTTAGCTTTTCCATAAGCTTTGAGCTAAACATGTGTTATTGATCGCTCATGTATCTGAGGATGTAGATTCTTAAAATTAGAGTAACTAAAGCCCAAATCATCGGAAATGTTTTCTGAATTTAAGTGGTGTTTCAGTGAAGGCCTTTAAAATTCTAACTTGAGAGAAGCAGGGTCTGCTATCTGAAAACTGACTTGTGAGATGTTCATGTTGAATCAGTTGCCAGTTTGTCATTTCATGTTGTTCTATAGTTTCTCCAAGATACACTGGACGCCCTGTTTAACATCATGATGGAACATTCCCACAGTCAAGAGTATGACATCCTTGTCTTTGATGCACTGGTAAGACGCAGCACCAAAGGATTTTTATTTGTCAAAGTAAAGAATCCTATAATTCTGAATGGGCTATCAAGTTGTTTATTTTGGGGAATTAGTCTTAAAATCTCTACAGAACAGATGGAAGATTACTACTTGACTGAAAATCAAATTTCTTTAAAAACTCTTAAGTAGTGGATTATCAAAAATTTTCAGAAGGCTAGTATTTAAATTTAAAATGTGACTTTATGAAAAATGCTAATTATCTCCATGTCTGTTTAGATATATATCATAGGACTCATTGCAGACCGTAAGTTTCAACATTTTAACACTGTTTTGGAAGCATACATCCAACAGCATTTTAGTGCAACACTGGCGTACAAGTAAGTTTATTTTATCTTCTTCTTTCTCTTTTTTTTCTAAACCTTCACCATCATATTAGAGAAAGTAAGTGCTGTTTGTGACTTGTGATGTAATTAACTGTGAGTATTGTTTTGAAGCTACTGTTTGCTTATCTGGAAACAAACCGGTCTGTGAGACACACATATGATTATAAGTATAGTTAATTGACAAATAGTAATTGATTTGAGATTAAATGATTCTTTGGCGCTGGTTTTCTTGCGTCTGAACTTTGCTGTGTCTGAACACTTCAGCTGTATCCTGCCAAATTTGTCAAAAGATACTTTGTTGTAAAGCTAAAGGCTCTCCTTTTATGCATTCTTGGCCTTAACCTGAAATACCTTAAGCGAGGGCTCGAGTATGTCCTTAACCTGTTTGTATAGGTTTCTACGTATTCTTCTCCAGCAAACAAAATAATGGGGAAAAAATTGTTACGGAAGTGTAAAGTCTTCATTTGAAGTTCACAGTCTGATGTTGCACCAGGAGGGCTTCAGTGAAGTGAACTGGAATTTTGTTATTTGTTACATTATCTGCTGTGAACTGGAGTCTTAGTGTTTGTTACCTGGTCATGCCAGCAGGCAGGCGGACAGCCTTTTGGTGTTGTGGTGGTGTTTTTATTTTTGGAGCTTCCAGGTAAAGTCCAGATGGGAAGATGTGGGTTCATAAACGAGAATAAAAACTGTGGAGACATGTTATACAGTGAATTCAATACCAAATTTCTACTTCATTTAAAAAAGGTTTTGCAGATGATGGTAGGATAGAATTCCTTTGAATCATGAAGAAAGATAACATCTCCTGTTAGTGCTGATCTCGGGGAAGTGCTGTAACAGGATAGATGTATTTTTTCATCTACCTGAAGTCTTGTTCTGGCAGCTTAATGGGGTGGCGGATTGAAGCAGAACATTAATTTGGGATATGAATAATACATGGAAGACCTTAGCTGAAGGTTCAGAATAGTTGAGGATATCTTGTAGTATCCTGTGCTCATGTGCTCAGTTCCAACTCAACAAGAAATGTCACACAGCTTGTGCATTAGAATATGAGTTTGCTGGAATCGAAAGCCGGTAGTGCACAATCAATCCTTTCTCACATTCTAGGAATGTTGAAATTAGCCTTATTGGGCTCAGAAGGCTCAAGTGCAAACTACATTCTCTTTAATCCTTCACTCCGTATGTGATAAGCACATGTAATTTAATGCTTTATATTGTTGTGAAAGAAGAGAAGGTTGTGTATGGAACTTCTCAGTATAGCCTTATTTGCTTAAAATATATCCAAGGCTTACCTGAGCGGGAGTTTCTGATGATTTAATCAAAGTGGCAGAGGCAAAATAATATTTATGATGGTTCCCCAAATTGTGAGTTTTCTTGGTGTCATTGGTTCCGTGCACATCATGGAAGGTGTACTCTGTTTCAATAATATGAAATAAGTAACTGTGGCCTAACTCATAGTTAGGGCAGAGATGCTGCATACCAGTTTGATATGGTATTTTTGCCAAACTGTTAGGTATTTATTCAGTTCCTATTTAATCATCCATTTGCCACCTAGCTGTTAGAGAGTTCTGAAAGAACTTAACATTGGCAGTTGAGGGAACTTGAGTGGACTGCCCCTGCGTAAAAGTTGGATAAGTTTTGTTCCAACTTGGTAGACAACTATGAATTCAGAGAAGCTGTAAAAAAGAGTACATGGAAACACACAATGGATGTAGTGGCCAGAAGACTGAGAGACTGAAGGTATGGTTTTTTGGTCCTGAAATGTAAGTTAGGATAGTGCAGTGGAGCTGAGGATGTGTCTATGAAGTTATACAGAAAGAGACAGAAACACACACACATGTGCATATATATATATATTCTGTGCAGTAGCAAGGAGTTCTTGGAGCTATTACTTGCATGCGGGTATGTTCCAAATATCATAGTGATCACTTACTACTATTTCATCAGTCCGGTTGGTGCAGTGTTAAGTTTCATCAACATGCAAATGCTATTTGGTTTTTGTTGTTTTGTTTTGGTTGGTTGGTTTTGTTTGTTTAGGGTGTGGGATACTAGGTTTCCATTTTTGTAGTGATGTAAGGAAAAAACCCACTCACCCTTGTTTTAGTTGTTCTTATGCCTACATTAAGATCAAGATTACATTTATTAATATTAGTTTAATCATTTAAGATGAAACTATAAATTAAGGGACTTATTTCTAGATGAGCTTTTGCACTTCTTTAGCAGTATGTCTGTTTAGCAAAAAAGTGCATTTGAATACAAAAAGGAAGTGTTTATGTAATTTAAATCCTTTAAGCAGATATTGCTGTGTACCAGAATATTGTAGTATTTACATGCAGTTAATTTAGAGCATGTAGCAGTGTTTAATCACTACTTAATCTAGGTAGCTAAAAGTAACATTTTGTGTTACCTTGTGCCATGTATATTATAAACTTCTGTAAAAGTGCTGCCAGGATTGTGTATAGTTACTCTGCTGTTTTGAGTCTTCAGATTGCTTTCTTGCTTGCACAGTTAAGAATTTGCTCCTCATTTGTTTATACTGATAGAATGTATGCCACATAAATGCAGAAATACAAGCAATACATTTTGGGGTGTGTGTGCTTGATCAAGCATAAACATGTATTTAGAGTAGCCAAAAAAGTCAGAGAAATTGATTTTTGTAAAAAGATTATTTTAAAAATATTTTTTAACCTCAGGAAATTAATGACTGTTCTGAAGACTTATTTGGATACCTCCAGCCGAGGGGAGCAATGCGAACCTATCCTAAGAACTCTGAAAGCACTGGAATATGTTTTCAAGTTCATTGTTAGATCAAGGACGTTATTTTCACAGTAAGTACCCAGACTATTGCCATTTAACTAGCAGTCCAATACCAGACATGGAATTAGACCTGAGAAACACAAAGAACTGATTCCAGAACAGAACTGTATTTTTTGTTTTTATGAATAAAACGTAATAGCTGGCAACTGTCCTAAAATACAGACATTGCTGAGATATTTTTTGCAGAGGGAATCTTCAAAAAATCTTCTTTCTGATTCATAGTGTAAGCTGAGAGAGGTATTTAGTAATAGCTGGTTTCAAAGGGTGATTATTCTTTGCATTAGGTGGTTTGGCTTAAGACCAATGGATGGCCAAAGGTTGTGACAGATGGCTTGAAGCTGGATGCTTGTCCTTGAGATTATGGTGTTCAGCAGCTCAAACTGTGCATAGAACAATGTAATTTTCAGTAATCATTGCCCAGATGAATTTAGAGTTTCAGATCTCCTGTTAAGGAATTTATAGGGAAGGTTCAATGGAGTAGATATGTATAGCTCAGCCAAACAGATGAGGTTCAATATTTACAAGTGGTGTTCAGGTTTAGGGAAAAAGGGAGGTATGGAGAATGAAGATAATGAAAGCTGGAAGGAAGAAAAACTACTTTATGGTAACTGTGCCCCCCACTTCTTCCCCTAGCCCTGAAGGACCCTCACCATATCCCACAGACCCCATCTGCATCCTGTTTCCTGTCTTCTTTTCAGCTTCATCTTTTTCCATTTATCCTTAGCTGGTTTTCTCCTAATACTTGTTCTGTTGTCCATATGCTACATGGCTGAAGGAATACAGTGGCAGAAGATATGCAGTGGCAAACTCAGGACTATAGGTAGACTGAGTGGTTGGATGTTATGTTTGTGATTGGGAGCCAACAGAACAGAAAGGGATTCTGTTTTGTCTGTCTTTTGCTCAGGGGGAGCTCTAATACAATTTTTGTCGGTTATTCCACTGCCCGTTTTTTCAAAGAATCCATGTACATTTATAGTTTTGTAAAATTAAGTGTATTTGATGAATTATTAAATTTTGGTTGAAGTAGGAGTAGATTCAGAAGGTATTTGCTGCTGGTAGGCAGTCCCTTAGAAATATTCTTGTCTCTAGGAATTTACTATTTATAGATGGATACAGATAAACAAGGTGAAAAGTATAGAAGGAAGGAGATGGTGCTCATGAGAATAGAATACAGCTAGTAGTTGAAAAGCTTTAAGTTTTTTTAAATAAGTGTCATGACAACAGGAAACATTCAGAGTTTTGGGGAAAGAAGCATTGTGTAGAGGATTATGGAAAATTTATTGTATGGATGAAGGTGAGAAGGCAGAGTTTTCTTACAGGGAGGACTTTGGTCTTCATTTTAATCCCTAGTATTAGCTGACAGCAAAAAGTATGCATTGGACAGTCTGTGGTAAATTAGGTTATTGCAATATGTTGCATATTGAAGTGTTAGCTATACGTATCTACTCCTTTCAGTTTTCCCTATAAATGCCTCAACTGGATTTCTGAAACTCTAAATTCAGTTGAACAATTATTATTATTGGAAGTAATAGCTGTTGCAAATGGTAGCCTCTGGCAAAAATAACCAAGGAGTGAACAGTATCTGGTGCTGTGTATCCATCTATACTTTTTGTGATCTAACTTTTTGCAGTCAATTTCCTGTTGTCAGACTGGTCATGAAAAAGAAGAAAACATGAAAAAAATAGAGTAATGTATTTTCTTTCCATGAGAAAAGTTAGGTTTTATGATTAAAGTACTTCACTTTCAGGGGTTGAGATTAGGCTTCTTGGAGACAAATATTTTGAATTAATAGAGCTGAGACAGGTCTTCAGATTATTTTCTCGTTAATTTGACGGGCTGCTTAAGAAACTAAGATGCCTTGTTGAAAGGTAAGAGACATTACAAAGTGAAAATTGTGTAGGAAGGAGATGAATAATGACTTCTAATGTTAGACATAAAGTGGGAGACTTTTTTTTAATCTTGTTGTCAGGCAGATACATTGAAGATAAAGTTCTTCTTTAATTTGTATTCATTCAATCCTGTCGAAGCTATAGAGATGTAACGAAAGCAAAAATTTTTTTACTCTAGTCAGCTGAACTAAGGTTATGTCTCGTAGCTGTTTGGTGACTGTTTTGTAGATAGGTCATATGTATTAGCCAAAGGTTTACATAGTATACGCTCTGAAAACATGAAATATTTGCTTTTCTCCTAACCTTGCCTAAGGTTAGTTTTGGTGGTGAAATTCACATACACTGTGATGAAGTTGTTTCCAAGCAAATAAATAGTCATCTTCTAAAATTTGCTTTAAGAACAAGTGATTTAATTGAAACTTAACACAGAAAATTGTGTCTAAATGGAAGCTAGATGATGAGTCAGGGAAGAGAATTATCTTTCTACCTGATTTCAGTTAGTCCTGGTATAAATTTGAAAAGCAAGTTTAATACGTTGTGTGATGCTTCTGCCTTCCTTTTTGCCCCACAGGTTTAGTCAAGCAAACTTCAAATTTCCCCTTGCATAAACAAATAGGTTTAAGAAACTTCATTTACTTCTGCAGCAATGTTGTATAGTCAACAAAGGCTGTATCAGGGCATTAGCCAAGTAAGTTTAATAAGCACTTAGACTGAGACAGTCACATTGTTACAACTTATACTTCATTCCCATTGAAAAGTAATTTTAAATAGCCCTTACATGCCACAATCGCCAGTATCTTAAAAAACCCTAAATCCTTTAACCACAAACCAAGCTCCTAAAATTCTATGAAATGATTCCATTCTATGAAAATACTACTTGATAATAAATAAGATGACTTTTCTATGTAAGTGCGCTTATACTAAAACTTACTTGTTTCAAGATGCCTTTCACATCTGAGTTTTGCTGCTATGCATTTTTTATACAGCTATCACACTTCAGTAGGGACATATCTCAAGTAGTGTGCATCATTTTTTTGCTGTCTAGATAATGTTTTGGATCTTGGGGTTCCTTTCCGGTAACTGACTTAAATCTCCTTCACAAACATCGACCTAAACAGTGCAGAGGCCACGGGCCTGAATGGTGTACCTTCCAGTGTTTTTCTTTTCTCAAAGCTTCTTACTAGTCACTGTATGAATAGCAGTTTTGATTTTTCCTTACTGTAGATAGAATGTCTTAATTTGCTTTTAGTTCTCTTAAGGACTTAAGTTTCAAGTTGGAAAGAAAAGCACATGGTACTGGAATACATGACTTTCTTTTTAAAAAGATTTTTCTCTTCTGATAGAGAAGGCAGTGCATTGGAGGTGCAGTATTTAGTTCAGAGTATCCTATACACGTTTCAAGCTTTTCTTGTCGCCTTGACTTTTTTCTTAGCTTGTTTTTCTTTAACACTTGACAGCTGTTTCAAGTAAGTAATTTAACATGTCACCAGTGTGTTTTAGTGTTTATGTAAGCAGTATTTATTAATAGCTAGTATGAACAATATAGATAATCTGAAAGATTCAAACTTTAGGACAGAGAATGAAGAAATAATAAAGTGAGCTTAATTTAAATGCCTTCTTAACTTTTAAGCATCAAGTAAAGACTTTTTTTCAAAAGGCAGACTGGTTAATGGGGACAGTAAAAATAGCTGTTTGAAAAAATGGCAATAACAGCAGAAGAAAGAAACAGTGATAATACGTGAAAAAGATCCTAGAGTAGCTCAGTTGCAGTGGAAAAAAATCAAAATTCTTTTTGCATAGAAGTCACTTTGAGAGTGAAATGACTTTTTTATAAACTCAGATCTGGGAGAGGTCATTCGTTAGAGACTTAAAAAAAAATTGAAAATGGTTATTCGTTAGAGACTTTAAGAAAAATTGAAAATGGTTATGTTGTGTTCAAGCTTAAGAATTTCTGCACAACACAGTGAATAGCAGATATAAGCCATTGGTGAAATATCTATGTACATAATATTGAATTAACTTACAAAATGTATTTTTAAGGTCATGCTAAGTCTGGTACATTTAGAGTTATGAAACTTTCTGATTCTGAAAGGGTAATTTAATACATCTCTCAACAGATTATACGAAGGCAAAGAACAAACAGAATTTGAAGAATCTATGCAGAGACTCTTTGAATCCATCAACAACTTGATGAAAAGCCAACATAAAACTGCCATTTTGTTGCAGGTTGGTTTGTGCTTGGAAACAAATTGGTTTTGGTTTTTTAAATTGTTTTAGTTTGTGGGGTTTTTTTTGTTTTGTTTTTGTTCATTTTAAATTGAGGAAAAGACACTCCTAGGAAACTTACCCTTTCTGTCTCTTGTAATTCCCCTTTATTGGAAGATGAAGTTGTGTGACAAAGTTTGAAACCTCAGTTGAAAAGATCAGGAGAAAATACATTTATATAATTTTATGACTGTAGTGACTGAAAGAACAAAAACACAGATACTGGAATCTTTCAAGGAATCTGATGAAGTGAAGCCTCCAGTGTGAGATGAATGCTTAGTTCTTGAGTTTCGTCAGATAATACTAAACAGGGATTCCACCGTCTTAGTTTGAAAAGTAAAATTTATAGTATCAGCCTTTTGGAGGTACGTTGTTTAAACAACTGAAAATAGGATCAGAGTTTCCCACTCATGTCAATCTTAGTTATTCTAACACTTTGGAATCTGATGTTTTAAGAAAACTCAAAAAGAAGGAGCTATCGAGATCATTAATATTTAATAACTGGTATGTAATTCTGTATTACAATAGAAAACTATCAAGGCTTCCTGTAAAGTAGGAAGCAGAAGATTTTCTTGGAAAACTGCAATATTGATGCTTCATACATTCTTTATTATGAACTCATTGTATTTATTGGGCTGGACTTTTCTTCTAGTTTTGTGTTTTGAGTCCTTTTGCTGTGACTTATGCTAGAAGTGGAAGCCAGTGAAAAAGCCTCTGTCTCGAGTAGATGCTCAGGTGGTTGATCTTTAGACACTTCGCGTGGGGCTTTAATGTGCAACTGCAAAAGAGCTAAAAAAGTAAATACTACTTAAATTATATAATACCATGATTTAATAAGGTTCTATATGCATTTGAGCATCATTCAGATACTCTCTGTTATTATTTGACAATTCTGTAGATGCCTTCCTGGGAAGTTGATAGGTTTGAAAAACACTGCATCAGAAGCAGGAGAAACTTTGAAAGTAGAAAAAGTCTTTACTAGAAAGTAATGCTGAAAGAGAGAGTTTATATAATAAAGTTTGGTTTTGTGGTACTTGTACTGTATTAATACGTTAGTTAACAAATAGATCTTGGAGGCTTGTATGCTCTTCAGGAGAGACATGTCATGTCACAGAATCATGGAATTACAGGATGGTAGGGGTTGGAAGGTCCCTCTGGAGATCCCCCAGCCCAACCCCCCTGCTGAATCAGGGGGCACAGGAACGCGTCCAGGCGGGTTTGAATCTCTCCAGAGAAGGAGACTCCACAGCCTCCCTGGGCAGCCTCTGCCAGGGCTCTGGCACCCTCGCAGGAAAGAAGTTCTTCCTCACGTTTAGGTGGAAGTGCCCGTGCTCCAGTTTGTGCCAGTTGCCCCTTGTCCTGTCACTGGGCACCACTGAAAAGAGCCGGGCCCCATCCTCTTGACACCCACCCTTTAGTTATTGATCAGCGTTGATGAGATCCCCTCTCAGCCTTCTCTTCTCCAGGCTAAACAGACACAGGTCTCTCAGCCTTTCCTCATAAGAAACCTTTTCCTCATGTTGCTCCATGCCTCTCTGTGTTAATCTCAAAGTGGTTGTGTGGGATTGTCCATCTGTGTTTACTCTGATGAGGAGGGTAGTTTCTTCTTGAGAGTGACAAGAAATAGTTGTAGAGTCTGTTTAGCTTGCTTAACTGTTGCTGGAATGCATTAATGGGTTTGGAAGTGGCAATACTGAAATACTGACTCTGAAACGGCTGATGAGTGTGTTTAAAAACAGATGGTATTGTAACACTAATGGCAGTATGGCACTGGATGTACTGATGAACGTTGATTGCCGTTACTGTGATTTCTGTAGTTAATGCTAGTTCTTAATGTTACGCTTTAGCAAAAATATACTATATCTTTCCTGATGCTGTTAAGAAGTAGCAGAACCTTGAAAATATAGGTGAACATCTCTTAGAAGGACTAAATAAAAGTCTATGCTAATTTTAATGAGCATGTAAACATGTTTTAAAGGTAGACTACCCATTTAAGTTATGTTTTGCTCAATACCATCTTAAACATGAATATTTTGGTTTTCTAATGGGTACTGTCAGTTACAAAAAATGGATCACACTTATTCATAACCATGAAGCAGTATTGGGCTTTTAAGTGTCTAAATCTGCACCAGGTACTGTAAGTTCTCTTTTTAGCTAAAACATTTCATGGCAGATCTGAGATACTGGTTTATATCGTAACTTTGCTGCTGTCCCCACTACTTATAACTCATATAGATGTGTTGCTGAAAGAAACCTACCAAGAG
>VZSC01008502.1:570444-596244 GCA_013398225.1 Steatornis caripensis | reverse complement strand
AGGCTAAACAGACACAGGTCTCTCAGCCTTTCCTCATAAGAAACCTTTTCCTCATGTTGCTCCATGCCTCTCTGTGTTAATCTCAAAGTGGTTGTGTGGGATTGTCCATCTGTGTTTACTCTGATGAGGAGGGTAGTTTCTTCTTGAGAGTGACAAGAAATAGTTGTAGAGACTGTTTAGCTTGCTTAACTGTTGCTGGAATGCATTAATGGGTTTGGAAGTGGCAATACTGAAATACTGACTCTGAAACGGCTGATGAGTGTGTTTAAAAACAGATGGTATTGTAACACTAATGGCAGTATGGCACTGGATGTACTGATGAACGTTGATTGCCGTTACTGTGATTTCTGTAGTTAATGCTAGTTCTTAATGTTACGCTTTAGCAAAAATATACTATATCTTTCCTGATGCTGTTAAGAAGTAGCAGAACCTTGAAAATATAGGTGAACATCTCTTAGAAGGACTAAATAAAAGTCTATGCTAATTTTAATGAGCATGTAAACATGTTTTAAAGGTAGACTACCCATTTAAGTTATGTTTTGCTCAATACCATCTTAAACATGAATATTTTGGTTTTCTAATGGGTACTGTCAGTTACAAAAAATGGATCACACTTATTCATAACCATGAAGCAGTATTGGGCTTTTAAGTGTCTAAATCTGCACCAGGTACTGTAAGTTCTCTTTTTAGCTAAAACATTTCATGGCAGATCTGAGATACTGGTTTATATCGTAACTTTGCTGCTGTCCCCACTACTTATAACTCATATAGATGTGTTGCTGAAAGAAACCTACCAAGAGGTTACTTTACATACAGTAAAAAAAACCCCTACTATATTAGTGTTATTAAATTCCAGTAGGAGAGGCACAGAATGAGAAGTATCCCACTATAGTTTAGTTGCTGCTGCTGGAAATAAGTTTATTGGGGGGGAAAAAATAGTTACCCCCCCCCCAGAGTCATAAACTCCATAGGCATGTCAGTCATAGTAGCTTTCACAATGGACGTGATATTTTTCTGAGCCTATTTGGAGGAGCTTTATGATACCTGGGACTCCTGCTCTGGGAGGTCGATGCGAGTTCTCTGTAACAGACTAGAAAAATTGAGATAATTTCTACGTTGGGTGAGATAGGGCAGAAAGGGATAGAAATAAATTTGTAAGTCTGCCTCTCTGCCTAAAAACAATGGTGATTTCCCTCCCCTCAACTCCCATATTAAGTTTTGGGATAACAGTAGTAGATGCTGCAGTAGTACAAAGTTAACTTTACAGGATAAGGCACAGGTGGCTATTCAGAGATATTACAAATGCACAGAACTCCATAGGTGGTATACCTTGCATACCTATAAAGGAAATGTCACGGAGTCTATTGGAAAAATAGACAATAATCAGAATATCAAAGCAGCCTTAAACCTGTCACATTTGAAATTATCATTGATATGAATTAAAGTGGGACATAGGTTGGTAGGATCAATTGAATGAGTTCAAATGGATCACCCTCTGAAGATACCAGAGAAGAAAGTTTTAGGAGCACTCAAGAAAGTTGAAGTAATTTGTTTTCTTGGGATATTGAAACTTAAAATGAGCTAATTTGCAGAACCTTGGAATGTGAATTCTTAACTGTTATTTTCACTCTTGGTTGTCCAAATATCTAGGAGATTTAGCTTCAGAAGATTTAAGGAATTATTTTGAAACCTGAAATGTATGTTGGTCTCTGCTAATGAATTTTTTTTTTTAAGTTGGAAAATCAGTATTTTAGTCAGTAGTAATTTCCCAGTCTTTTTTGCTGTTAGCAATCATACTCAGTCTTGTGTTGAATATTAATTCAATCAGGAAAAGATTATTTATAAAATTACATGTCATATGAAACAGCCTAGTCACTGCCAGAAGCACTTTATTGTTTCAATTTAACTTCATCTTCTGAGTGATATCTTAATTCCTAATCTGTTACATGCTGTATAAATTTACAAGAATTTAAAAATGTATCTTTTCAATCTCTTGTTCTAAAGTTGGCTGAAATGAATACATGCTTTGACTTATTTCACTACCCAAGCTTTGAGAAGGGTAGATGTCTGGTTCTGTTTTGCAGTACTGTGTATATAAACTTTGAGCAGCTGAAGACTGAATTGTTAATTTATTGTTGGTAAACTGAAAATGTACGTGTAAATCCAAATTAGCCTTTCTTTTGTTTTACTTCTGGAATTGGTGAAATTACCTCTTTTGTTTAAAGGTACAGACAGAGTGCTTAACTTCAGCATTTCATGAAGTCATATTACTACAATTAGGATTCTAACTTCAATATCCTAACTTTGCTGATGTAAGGTGTTTCCTGATGTTTGAAAGCAGCCATTTGAACTGGAAGGTGACCTGTGTTCACGTCCTGGGATGTTACTTTGTAAAGAGATTGCTCCTAGTAGGCAAGATTGGGAATGTTGTAAATTCACTAGTACGATTATCCTTGTGGATGTGCAGGATAAGGATTCCTTCTTTTAAGACACTTTTCACATTTTTTTCTTTTAATCATTTAAAACAATTGTTTCGGAACTTATGCTGACTTACTGGTGGTCCTAGATAGTAGACTTCAACCTTGTTTTAATTTATTTTGGCAGGGATGATGTTACAGCTCTGTTTTGTTTATCACTTGCTTCTCTGTAGCCATTGCTGATGAATTTTTGTATTTTTTAGAGGTGTTTTTTTCTAAAGTCTGTACTGCTGAGGATTGACTCCTTGAAATCTGGAGAACTGGAAATAAATTTGCAGAACCTGCAAATAGTTTGGTCAAGGGAGAGTCTGGGGATGAGGGGGAGTTGGGAGGTGTTAGTACCTTCTTTCCTTTCTCTTAGCTCTCAGAGAAAAAAAAGTCATTTTCTGCAGATATGTTTTGTGACTCTGTAAATCAGCCTACGTTTCTGGGGAATAAAATCTGATGAATTATTTTTACATTTCAGATGATGTGGTTTTCATAAGGTCATGCCGTTGATGTCTGATTGTGCATGTGCCCTTTCATTGACAAGCTTGGGCTCTCGACCTTAAATTGCAAATCGTGCCCCAGCTTCTTTTCAAAAAACTGTTCTGTCCCCCAGCTGACATATCACATCTGACCTGCAGATGGTCTTGTCTGTTGCAAATGTTAGCTACACCTAGCTTGCTTTTAGGCACTGATTTTAGAAAGTAGATCTCCCAATTCTGTGTGTGCTTTCGGGAACCTTACATGACACATTCTCAAGGTCATGGAAACATAGGAATAAGAAATTCTCAGTGGCGTTGAAAATTATCAAAATAATGTAATCTGAAGGTGCTACCTTTCTCCTCTCATTCTTTCCCACACATTTTTGACACATCCATACTGTTGCAGTAGATTCTAAGAACTTAAAACATGCATGGAATTCTTATGAGAGAGTAAGGCTAGAAAGGTTCTGAGCGTGATGCTTTGGTTGTGGTGTACAATAGGGGATGGCACAGGAACTTGTTAAAGTTGCCTTGATAGCAAATAATATTAGATTAAGAATCAGAGCACTGATGATCTCTTAGACTGTTCATCCTGTGGATACTTGAATTTCATGAATATGTGTAATGTAATGTTGCAAAAGAGGGCAACTAAGAAAATAAGCTTGGTCAGGAGTAAAGGTTAAAATAAATTTAACAGTATATTGTATATGTATGAAAGAATTTTCTGCAATGATGTAGGTTTATCTGCATCCTGCTTAAAAAATTAATCTCTAAGGTCTAAAGAATGCGGAACATCTTGTGCTGCTGACTAGGAGATTTTTATGACCTCATTATGGGCAGTACTTAATTGTGTCCGTAGTGCATCATTTGAAGCAATTATTGCAAATGAAACTTGGGAGTTTAAATGAATGCAGGGGATATGCTTATTATTGTGCTTCAGTTGGTACTACAGATCTGCAGAGAAACGGTTGCTATATCCTTCCCATTTTCCTCCCCGTACAAGTACAGAATAGGGAATATGTGGGAAGGCAGACAACACAATGGACCTGGTGTCAATGGATTACTGCTGGTTTGTGGCCACTGGTGGCCCTGTCTTTTATCAAACATCTTTCACAGTAACTGTGAATTGGTGTAAAACGAAATTCAGATGCTGCTATTGTACAGTATCTTTGTATAGTGTTTGTTGCGTAAAGAGCAAGGAGCAACACGTTGCTGAAGTAAAACTGGGGTTAGGACAAGTTTCTAGCCTGCCACGGGTATCTGTACAAGTGTTTTAAATAGCCTCAGTTTTTCAGAGTCTTGTGAGTCTTTTATAACAAAACCAAAATGCAAACTCTTTTTCCCCAACTTGTTCAAGGAGCTAATAATGACTAAGATCTGTAGAAGATACAATCTTTTTGTTGAAGTGGCAACAGCTTTTAAACTCTCCTTTGACCTTCCCAGAATTGTGTATGAATGTGGGGATAAGATCTGCAGAGGAATGACTTTATCTGAAGGCATCTTAAGCCAACATTGAGATGGTTTGAAATACTGTATACACCCTTGCTGCAGACTAAATTCTTTCTTTTTGAATCAAGACCTGAATCATTCTCTTTTGGGAAAAAAAAAAAAGCTGACTACTACAGTGGAAGCTCATAGAAGTAAAATAATAGCTTTATGGTGTTTAAAAAGTTTAAGTGAGAGCCCTAAATGAGAACCACTGAAGGCTGTGCTCCAATTGTATTTATTCTAACCTCCCTATCCGCAATAAAGAAGAAACTAAGTTTTTCACAAGAAGTTTGCTGTGTGGAGATATAGAGATGTGTTGACATAAGCTATCTAGATAGGCTTCATTCTAAGCCTCTTCCTGAGTGACTGTTTCGTTGAAAGTTTCAGTACAGAAGCACTACGATGTTGATAGCTGTTGAGGAAACAGTAGACAACTTTTCATTTAGTGACGAAGCCAAAAGCTTGTCAAACTGTCAGCACATTAAAATTTCAAATGGATAACTGGAAAGAGAAACACTTCTTTCTTGGTCTTTGTCATTTAAACTGTACATTCATACTAATGTTCTCCCGCTGCTGATTGTGGTTTTGATGAGCTTCTAAGTTTCCTGTTGGCCTTGCCGTGTTCTTTACACTCCTCCTCACTAGAAATACTTGAGTAGACTCTACTTTTATGTTGTATGTCGTAATACGCCTAGCATAATTGTTGGTTTATATCATCTGTGTACATAGATTTATTGTCCTGAAGAAACTGAAATATTGATACTCAGGTGACTGGTGTGGATTTCAAATATTCAATACGTGTATTTGCGATGCCTGTTTGTAAAGTTTTTGTTTAGACTACTCTTTGTATGATAGTGCAAATTATTTTCTTGTTGTTTGAAACCAAAGTAAAATCCTAGGAAATGCAAATTCTAATAGTTTGTTAGATGTTTCATTGTGTTATGTGGCGGAGATTCAGTGACGTGTTGACTGCATGCAATATGGTTCTGATGGATATCTATAAATAGAATTAAAATTCACTTCACAGGAGCAAAAANATTTGCGATGCCTGTTTGTAAAGTTTTTGTTTAGACTACTCTTTGTATGATAGTGCAAATTATTTTCTTGTTGTTTGAAACCAAAGTAAAATCTTAGGAAATGCAAATTCTAATAGTTTGTTAGATGTTTCATTGTGTTATGTGGCGGAGATTCAGTGACGTGTTGACTGCACGCAATGTGGTTCTGATGGATATCTATAAATGGAATTAAAATTCACTTCACAGGAGCAAAAAATTAGATAGTATTTCTGGTCTGATATAATTTCAGTGTTGCTTACTCTTCTTTAAATTCAGTTAGGAAAAGGATGAAAGTGGTGCAAGAAATTACAATTAGTCTGTTTTAAAAGGATAGCAGGTATATGGTAGTATGATTTATTGTCCTGTTTATTCCATTTGATAAAAATCCATACCAGTGTGGCTTTGCATCATACGGAGCGCTCAGTTGATGTAGCATTCCCAGAGAGTATCTACATTTTTTTTTTTTTTTCCAGTTACTTATTTAAGATTCAGTTACAGCTCTTGGTTAGGGCTTCTGCTGTTGGGAGAATTGGTCCTGTGAGTTTTTGTGGACTCCAGGCACTTCTTGGTTTTGTTGTGTATGTTTATGTATGACAAAGACTTGGGTCTCATGATTCAAGAAGGCCTTTTTGAGACTTTACTTGTAGTTTCTTCTACAGGAGAAAAGCATTTAGCTTACTGGTTAAAACAGGAGTAGTATTGAGCCTGACTGAAATGACAGGAGAATCTTTTGTGACATATAGCCATATGTGTTTATTAGCAAGTTGTAGCTTTTTGCCCTGTCATGATAAAATCATGTGCATTTCTATGTGATCATAGAAACTATCAAATCACTTTACAGCAGTGATTTCTGAAACCTGGTATGAGAGATGGAACCTGATTTTATCATTTTATTTTGAAAACATGTAATTGTGAAACATGAAGTGTTTTTGCTTAAAAACGATGCTAGGCTTGTGTCTAGGCAAGAATAAGTATTCAAGAACTTACACAGATGAGTGCAGTGCAGAACACTTTCTGATAATTTTTGGAATTAGTAGCTTACTCTGGGTTTAAATAATTTGTTTTACTTTATTGTAACTTAAATTACCTTTTGCTGAATTTAAGAGATGTAAGTAGTCAAGAACTGTGTTCCATTGGTTTCAGGTTTACCGTCCAGTCTTTTTAGACTTCCTATGATGTGTAGTGGTAGTTCATAATTAAAAACCACATTTGCTTGTAGTTAGTTCAGTTTATCCCTTACTGTAGTTTAAAATATGTACAGACTTCAGGGGCTGGTGGAAACAAACTTCTGTACAGGCTTTTTAAAATCTGTTTGGGTTTTGTGCTCTGCCAGCGTGAAACGGAAGTGTGATCTTTACTGTTTATTACAGTCCCTATAAGCAAATGACATGAAGCGAGAGTTACTCCTATTTTCAAGGTGGGCAGTAAACTTCACTATTGTGGGTGAAAAGAAAGTGTGCAATTTCAGCATGCATTTATTGGATAATGTCTTTAATCAGCCATGTAGCATGCACCATATTGCATTTAAGAGAAGAGTGTAAGCGTCTGTGTAATCCATAGTTTTGGGATTTGTTCTAATATTTTACGAACCTAGGATATATCACGGGTGGAACAGGCCTATTATAAAAAATACACCTATATCGGTAATAGAAGACTTCACATTGCTGTAACTTAGTTCTCAGCAAAATGTTAGTAGAAATTTACACTCTAATATTGCACAGTGAAGTAAAGCTGTTATTACCTTTGTAGTTCTCATAATCTGGACCAAGAAGAGGTTAGTCAAACTAGAACATTGTAAATTGATTCTCTTTACTATGACTGGATTTATAGCAGCATGCAAATGTAATTGAGAAGTTTATTTCTGTTTTCTTTGGTTGTATGTTCATAATGGCAGCAGAGAATAGCTATAGCTTTTTGCTTAGAATTTTTGCATAATAACCAAAAATTGATGCTGTGGTCAGATTTTTAGGTAGACAAAAGTGTTTTTGGCAAAGAGACGTCCTAGTTTTCATCTGAAATAAGAACAAACAACTAATTTGATTTAGATAAGTAGCTAAGCCTAGATGTTGTTTCTTTTGGCAATTGCTGATTGCACAGCAACTTTATGCAGATTTGAACTTCCTTGAAAAGGACCTACTGTAAGTGACCTATTGAAATAGCAGATGGGAGGGAAGGAAGAGACTGATGTTCTGCTTCAGACCTGTATCAGTGTGGCCAAGTTCTCCTTTCTGACAAATTATGTGGCACTTCACCAAAAATACTTTTAAAACCACAGAGTCTACTTTTGCTTGGAGTTTATTACAGATTTCAGCCAAAAAAGTGTGGTGTATCCTTTTGGATGTGTAAAACAGTTATTTTTGCTTGGAATTTATTACAGCTCGCAGCCAAGAAAATATGACATGTAGTTTTGGATATGTAAAGTATTTGAGAAATACAAGCATATTAGTGGGGAGATAAGTCACGGATCATTTTGTGAATGTAAACGTTGTTACAGGCAATTCTTAGTATCTAAAGCATAAGTAAGGAAATGAGTGGACAGGGGCCCAGTAAATGTTAACGATGTTTAACATTTTTGCATTTGTTGCAAGATTTTTCACTATGTTTGCTTTCAAAAGGTATTATAGAGGCTAAATACTCTCAACTTCCAAGGGAACTTTATGCTACTGAGTACTGCAAGTTAGTCTTTAAGGATGTTATCCTTAGATGTTATGATTTTGAGCCTGAAAATTACCTGCTGAAGTATTCTTGTCTATGTAAGAATAGTAACGTGTGTCTTTTTCTTACCCTTGTCATCTTTTAAGGTTTGATTATTCTATTACACTGTCAAAATATACCTCAGAAATCAATAGAAGAAGATAAACCGTCAGGTAGCTTAGCTGCAAATGGTTGGTTAGGGAGATGACGCTCCATTTAATCTATTCCAGAAAGTGTAGCTTTGGAGTGGATAGGTGACTGTTATCCTGACTTCTGCCTCCTGCATGGCACATGCCTCGGATGGAATTGATACAAAATATTATCAAAGAGCTCCTGCTTTGATCAGTGTCTTATGATGCAAATATGTGAGGCAAGCAGTCTAAGTGGTCTATGAAGAGAATATGATCTACAAAGATGGTCTTAGTCCTTCCAGTGGTCTACAAAGAGAATATGAACCACTTGGTACTATAGTATTTAAATTCCTCTGCATATCCTTAACACAAGAACCCTTGTGTGACTAGTACTCAGTGGTGAAATTAATATTCAAATGTGATGTAAAATTTCAGTCTGTGGAAAGAAGTCCAAATTAATCACTGCTTGTTGTGTGTGCATCTGTTCCAGTGGTCTGATCTGTATTATTTGCGTGCTGTACATGCTGATAAACATACAAAATTACCACAATCTGTATATCAATACAGGTTGCTGCGTTGAAGTACATACCGTCCGTTCTTCATGATGTTGAAATGGTCTTTGATGCCAAGTTACTGAGGTGAGCTGCTTTTGAACATTTAGTAGATGTATCATCATATAGATGTATCATATTACTGCTGTAGACAATAAATTAGTATTGATTAGTTTAAGACAACAAAGCTATGCCAATTTGTACTGGTCAAGACAGTGGTGGAACTCTGGGCATGCATTTTTAACAGGGAGTTCTCATCTGACTTATGTAATGACAGAACTCATTATAGAGGCCCGATACTTAAGCTGTAACTGCGTGAATGAAATGAGCAAGTGGAACAACGTATCTTCTTTCCTCTTCCTCTCTCGACATGCCCCCCTCGAATAAGCCCTGTTCCAGAGAACAAAATCTGCTTTTAGCAGTTCAAAATACATAACTTTCCGTATTTGTCAGACAAGATGTATTGCTTCCACCACACACAAAAATATCTTTATTCCATTGAAAACTATGGAAAGTAATAAAAATTTGTAAATGTGACAAAAATCTCGTTCATCCTCATCTTGTTTCTCTTGAAATTTTTTTTGTAACCTGCCAGTTGTCAATGTTTGTGATATGGTAAATAAATCTATGTCTTTAAAAGAAGTAAATATTTAGAAATATATGAACTTCTGGTCTTTCTGTCTATCTTTGACTCATGATGAATTAACGTGTACGGTATTTACGACACTTTTTCTTTACATGCAGCCAGCTACTATATGAATTTTACACTTGCATTCCACCAGTGAAACTACAGAAGCAGAAAGTACAGTCCATGAAGGAAATAGTACGCAGCAACCTTTTTAAAAAACAAGGTAAATCTAGAGTGCCTTTAAGTCTTAAAATAAATAGGTGTGAAATGTTGACTGACTTATGTTTTGTGCAATTGGTGTTTGAAATTGAGTAAAACTAATACTGAGAGAATGTGAATGCCAGAAGTCTGACCTCTGGAGAGGGCTCACCTCTTTGTACAAGACAGCTATTGTGCCAAGCGTGATTGCTAGCCTAGAATAAGGAACAGGTGGGTCTCAGAGGAACAGTTTTGTGTGTTTTTCCTGCAACATAATGGTTAGAGGGCCAGAGCTATATATCTCCTTTCAGCCCATTTGTAAGCTCTATAGTGAAATAGGAACATGAAGTGAAACCTTGTGAACACAGCTTATGTTATATAAGGCCTCTGCCTGGGCAGAGGACAGGCTGATTGAGCTGTAGTATAGCTCAGCTACAATACAGCATCTCTATTTACAGGAATTATGATGTTTCTTAACCTTTATCAGAACTTAGTGTCTTTCTCCACTCTGAGGAGTGGTAAGCGGTACTGAAATGTCTTTATTGGCCTTGTGCGTAGTTTTCCTTCGTATTATCACAGAAAGGGAATTTTTGCTGCAGGAGTCCTGCTGAAGAGAAGCCCCGTTTTACATGATTGAGTTCAGCATCACTGTTAAGTGTTTTGTCCGCTCTCTTGTGGACAGCACGGCTTGCTTCTCTCAGCATCTTACTGCTGTGTACAACACCTCCATAACTTTGAAAGGTGCATGAACTACTTGGATGGGTGACCATTTTGTCAGAACTTCAATTTCTGACAATTTTTAGATAATGGTTCTAGGAATTTGGCAGTACAACAGTGGTAGCAAATAGTACTGAGCATGAGTAGAGTGAGAGAGGATTGCTCTGTTTGTCTCATCCCTCTGTGTTGCCAGAAAAGTGATGCAGTTCTAACTAGCTAGGGCAGATAAAAATTCAACTTTAAGACTTGTGTTGCAGTCTATTGAGATGGAAATGTGTATTGTAAACTATAATTAGCTGTGTCTGTTGTGTTTGAGACCATTACAGATTTACTGGACAAAATCAAGAAAATAACATAATTGGTTTTATTGTTGAGATTGAATTAGATAGTATCTTAACCTGTATTTGTTAATGATTTCATGGTCATCAGCTGTGATTTTTTTCACTGTATCTAAGACTCAAGGTTTCTAGAATCAGTGGAACTTAAGTAGCTATAGCTTGGGTGTCTGCAGACACTGATCCAAGCTATTAAGAGCAAATCCAAGTAGTTGATTTTCAAACAGATCAAGTTCTGTGTTCACAATTTTTTCCAGTCACTTACTATATTTTTATTTTATAAGGACAATCTGACATATCATTGCTTTACCGGTTGCTTTTCCTGCTGCTGCTACTTCTAAGATTAGAAGTGCCAGTCTTAGTTTTATCTCTGCTTCTTGTGATGAGGAGCATTGAGACCAGAAGGAAAAACATCCTCTCACAAAACTGAAAGACTTTAGGGTTAAAATAATGCACGCTCTTGAACTCTTGATCTTACTAGAATTCAGTTAGTTACCTTGACTGTGTTTAATACTGAGAAATTAAGTGTAAGCTGTAATCTTTTTTTTTTTTTTGGTCTATGTGTGCATTAGTAACGATCTTCTGTGCAACCTGTATGCAGGTTGATATGAGAGAGCAGGCTGAACTCTGAGTTTATGAAAGTTTTGGTTCATCTCCGGTAAACACACTGCATTTGCTAGCTGCAAGAACTTAGAGACTTAAAGCAGCTGGGTAATTCTAGTTCTAATAGTACCAAGGATATTGCTTGTTTTAATCTGCATTTTGCCAACTTATATGCTTTTAGCGTGATATGTTAGTCTCCAGTCAAATACTATTTTTCAGGAAGAAAACCTCAACTTTTTATCTTTCTGTCTCATAATTTTAGAAGACAGAGAATAAGAGCAGGCACTGCTGTGGATTAACAATGGTTCGATAATTTTTATTTAAAGAAACTTGTCTCATTGAAACACATTTGTTATTCATTCATGCATCATGAGTGTTGGTCAGGACAATGAATCCCATGATTGTGTAATAAAAAGTAAAGCCCTAATAAATGTCCAGAAGGAAAATAGTTGAGCATGTGATAACCTGTGTGCTTCACAGTGCTATTTGACTTACATCTTACTCCATTTAGAGTACATCCCATTGCTCATTTCTTCCATATCTATGTATGCTCCAGAGGAGAAAAGAGTGGGTTTTTGAATGCCAAGGAAGCTACCATTATAGTCTGCTTAGTGTGGTTCTCATTTCATGTGTTTAACAGGCCTTTGCTTTAGCTATGGTCTGTTAACGCAAAATGTTCTGTAAAACTTTTACTGCTTGCAGATAAATAATAGTAGATTGCTGCTTGCTTGTAAATGTGGCTTGTCTGATGTCTTGAAATATATAGCTGGTATATAATGGAAAATGTCTACCTCACACTACGTTGTGAATCATAAAAAGGGTATATGTTTTTTCTGTTTCTATATTTTTAAGGTAATAAGGAATAAGAAAGAGATTTTCTAATTCTGAGGAGCTTTTATAAAACTAATAAATGATGCTTTTTGTATACTACTGACCAGATAATCAATGTATTTTAATTTTCCCCGGACAGGTAGTTAGTGGATTCATTTAGTCTTAAATTTATAAATGAAAAAAATAAGGTTCAAAACCTCCCTGTGCTATTTTTTGCTGATATCAAACACTTGACAGCAAAACCAAGCAGCTATGACCATAAAGGCAGCATGTAATACTTAAACCAGGTGACAGCCTAGCTGCTTTAGACTGGATCTTGTATGTCTGAGTAGATCATTGTGATCCAAACTTGCACAAATAATTGACGGTTGAAGTGAATGCATTTGATAATATGTAGAAATTAACAGCTTGCTTATATGCTTATGGTGATTACACATGCAAGATCTACTTAAAATATTTTTACTGTAATAATTGGCATATCATTATATAATAATACATAGATGCTGCTTTTTTTAGAGGAGCCAGGGAAACAGATTGATTTTTTTTTTAATTATTAGTGTAAAATAAGAGACAATACTCTGAAGAAGCAGTTGCCCAAACCAGAGAAATCAAATGGATGCCATTTTAAAATAAAGCTAAAACATACCCAGTTTGTTTTAGCTTTATCATGATGTATTCTTTCAGCGATATCATAAGTCAATATTCTTGCTAACTACAGAATATTCATGTAAAGATTTTGTACTTCAGTATTTTGATGAAGTGGCAGAACGAAACTGCCTATTGTTATTGTAGACTTTAAAATTTGTACATAACTGAATCTGACAATTTCCCTTTTTTAATTTTTTTTTTTTTTTCCCCCTTGGATGGTGGGGAAGGAGCCAGGCATACCTTTTCACCATCCTCAGTGCAACCCAGTCAGGGTCGAACAGACTCTTGCAAGTATATTTTCCTTTTCATGAGACCATTCCATGACAAAGTTGTCATGCTTCTGACGCTTAGTACAGCCAGCTAACAATGTTACTGTTGCCTCAGTGGTGTTACCCCAGGATCTGCTAGGGCATTTAATTACAGAGTTTCTCTTTTGGGTGGTGATCTTTGTAACTTACCTTGCACCCAACCTGCCCCTACGTTACTAATGACAGAAAATCAGCCTTGGGATAATCGCAGGGTGCTTTATATCTAACTGATATTTTATGATTATTTGCATTTATGTTTTGTTTTCATGTTGTTTGGATTTAACCTTCAAGTCGTAATTACCATGGGGAAAGTCCACAACATGTTTTAAGTGCAGACACTGAAGAATGTGAAAAGACCAATACACAATTAAGTATCTCTGATATTATAGTACTATGAGAAAGTTTCTGTACTGTGCTGTTGTAATATTGTGCACAGTAAATAGCGAAGAAGCCTCTTGTGATTTAAAATAGAAAATTCCAAAGATGCTTTTATTGCTCTACATTAAATACAATTGATTCTAAAATTAATTGGGTGGAGAACCAACTGTGTTTGCAGGGTGTGAACAATGCCTGATTCATTGCTCCAAGCAATGACATGGAAGGTAATTTGCAAGAATGAAAGCATATGTAGTGTATCACAAAATAGGATGTGGCATGATAATTATGGTAAGATTGCCAACAGTATCATTAACTAAAGTTCACATTTATCTAGAACAGGTAGTATTTTTCCTACCATGAATATGTAATATATTTAACTACATTGCTAATTACAATGAAGTCTATTAATTTGCATGTGTTTCAGATTATCCATTTTTCCTCCAGGCTTTAGTAGTTAGTCTCTTTCCATGTAATTCATTATAGTTCCAGTTCAGTTCACTTACTTCCATTCCCAATTGTATTGTCTTTATAATTTAATTGGATTTCGTTTATTGGTATTTCTTTTCCTTTACCCATCGATGTTCACAGCATTTTCTAAGGAAGTAGAACTGTGAAACCAGGAAAATGTGTTTTCAAAAAAATAAAAAAAAAACAGTGAAATTTATTTTTATTACACAAGTTATAAATGAACCTGAATTTGGAAGCCTTGAGGTTAAGCTGAATTTATTGGTATATATTCCTAGGCATTCAAAGGTTTTTACTATAGATTGTCATGGAAGGGAGTGCTTTTGTCAGGTAGGATGCCTGGTCCTGTTGACTGCTACTGTAATTGATCTTCAAAAGCCGCACAATGCTACAGCATTTTACAAGCCTTTATATTGACAGATTTTTTTTTTTTTTGTTGCGGTATTGATTTCTTGTTTCTACTCCATAACTAGAATGCATCTTAGAGGGATTATGGTGGTTCAGGTATTTGAGTGGATGAATGTAGGAGACTGATGCTTTCAGCTGCACGTGCATTTTCACCGTGACTCTTAGGAACATTCTTACAGGATATGTGAGCACATGCGCAGACATTCATCCAGTTTTGTCTTCAGACAATATCATGCCCTTTTTGATCAGAGGACAAGAGATTTTCTTAAACTTTATTTTTGACACTTTCCTTTTAGATCACTCTAATTCATTATCTAAAAATACCAAAGGGAAAGAAACGGTCGTCTTGTCCTGTATCAGCACCCCTAATGGATTTCTGAGTCTCATTTACAATGTAAGAAACTGTCTCCTGTCGTATATCTTTCCCTTGTGTAGTGGAATGTAATGGATTATTCTCTCCCTCCTGTGAAATTATCTGTTGGACCTGCCAAAGAAAAGTTTTGTTAGAATTGCTTCGTTTCTATGTAAAGCTACTTTTGATGCATCACTGGAAACCTATTGCCAAAATTCCCTGACCATCTCTTGATTTTTGAGAGATCACCAGGTTAAGACGTAACTCTTTACAAATTACATGCAGTTTTGATTGTAGTTGGTGTTTCTGAGCTTATAGTATTTGGACTTTTATTCTAACCTGACCATGGAATGGTCATTGACATTATGTTGAAATTTGTTAATCAGTTAGCCTTGGAAGAATTGGGTTTTTTTGGTGTGAATTAATATAAAATGCTTGAACATATAATAGAATGTGTATGTGTTTACACTGCTGCTTTTGACTTTGTATTTTCTAGAGGTCCACTCCTGATTAGGAATTTGTGCTGTAGCAGAACACTGTGAGATCTCCAAAGAATATAAACTCTAAGTAGGTCACACAGATGGTCACTGAGAGGGGTGGGAATAGAGTTACAGTCTCTTGGCTTGAGATCCAGGTCCTCTGCTCACTGTGTCTGTAGACATAGCTACTGCATGTTCAGCATATGCAACCCACTTGCTGATTTTGGAAGAACAGCAGCAAGAGACATATGTTAGCAGTAGGGGTTGATTTGTCAGATGCCACAAGAAATGCTGAGACTACAGTTATTTTTTTCTTCCTAACTGAAGAACCTTTTCTATTGTACTATTGTTTAAACAGGATAGGTACTTGCACACACCCATAATTAGACTGGTTTCCTAACATTCATGTGTGCGTTACTGAGTTTTGTTACCTGTGAAATATTCTGATTCTTTCATTTCACTGCTTGAAAAGTATTGGTATTTCATGTGTTGGTGATCTAGAAGAGCAAAGATTTAAGTCAGATCTGAGATTTGTTCCCTATAAGTGATGCACATATAAACATGTCATAAATTTTTGAGGTGCAGCTGAGGAAAACTGTTAATAGGTTGATCCTATACTATGAGTGTTTTGTGTGTTGTTAAGGAAATGCATGTTAAACTATGGCATCCTGTACTTAAGATTAGGATCTTAAATACTGTAATATTAAATTTAAGCAGATACTAGTAAGATAAAATAGGTGAACTGTAATATAGCATATGTAACAGCATGAACTGAATGCAAATGAGTTTGGTAATGTTACATATTTGTGTATTAGAGCCTCAGCCATATCAGATTGTCCTGGTAGACTCTAATGAAATTTTCTGTCTGAAAAAACCAGGAAGATGATGACATGTACTTTCACTTTCTATGGAATTCTTTCTAAAGGTTTAAATTTGTCACATGGGCTATGATCTGTCAGGAAATGCACGTTTGTGTTATATAATGCCTACGTTTCACAAGGAATATGTTTGATATTTTATTTTTTCTTTTAAAGATCCAACTGTAAGTCCATGTTGTGATACATGCAAGTCAGGGTCAACTAAGAAAAAATTTAAGGTTAAAATAGTGGCATATAATCAGCGTGAAGTCTGTGTTCTCTCTTCTATGTAATCCAGTTAAAGATTTAGAAAAAAGTGAATTGTTTTTAGCTTCAGGACTGTTAAGAAAAAAGTATTTTAAAAAATTAAAAAAAATATTAAAAATTATTTGTTAAAAAAAGTAGGAGGAACACTAATATTTTCTGATCAAGCATCTTTCAGCTAAATTAGTACTACCAGAACTGACTTATTGATTTTAACTATTCTTGTAATCTTAGTTTGTATTCCTACTGATGTGAGCTCTTAAGCCAAAGTTTTGGTTTTAACTTTCTGTGGTTGTTTTCCTGCAGTGTTTTCAACACAACTTCTCAACGTTTTAAAGTCTTTGAGTGTAAGAGATTGTTAATTCTCATTTTTAGCTACCGGGAAAAAACTGAAAATACTCGCTGTTCATAAATTCCTTTAAAATTATTCTCTATTGAAACCCAAAATCTTTCCTGTGGCTTCATTCTCAAATTTTTTACTTAGTTTTGAAAAGATTCATTTAAGAAACACACTCTGAGAGTAGAGGTTTTTTCTTCCTCCTTTTGTAAGATGCAGTAGTGTTTTTAGTGGTATGTTACCTTTAAAGCATCGCTTCAAATCCTATATTCATTTTTTGCTGGTTCTATTCCAGCAATATTCTGGTATGGTTAAGGATGGCGTATGCATATCTGTAGGTATTTATCTGCATACACTTGTGATGAACACATGTAGATAAAAGCCATTCCTTTCTTCTGTTTATGGAGGAGTAGGTGACATGCTTGATATTGCTGCTGGTAATGTTTTGTTAAACTCATTATGGCAGTTTTTTCAGTTAGGTTTTTATAAAAATCTTGATCCATGGAGGGAAATCTAAATCAAGTTACGTGAACTATTTTTAGCAATGAACTTCTAAATAAATGTGTAAAAACTCTTGGATTTACAGCTACTTCAAGTAGAAAAGAGAGAACAAAGACATATTACAGAAGTTGATATGAAGCTGATACTTTAGCAAAATTTTGTGTGTCAATTAAATGAAATGTGGAAACATGCAAGTTGGAATTTATCGATATTCCATAAGCCAAATACAAGGCAAACCTTTGAACCTCCCAGAGGGGATATGTTGACAAGCATTCATGGCAGGCTGGCAGATTGGAATGATTGCAAGCTAGAAAAGGCTGAACTGAACCCTTGAACTGTTGTTTTGGCTACAGCAACAATAGTGTTAGATGTTGCTCTGGCTGCCTTTAAATACATGGCACTACTTGGCTCTTGTGGGGAGTGGAGAAGCTTGAAGATATGCTTTGTATTTGGCAAGTGGATGCATTCTGCAGTGTTATGCTCAGTTGCAGTGGTGTGCTGTGACCGTTAATGCTGTACCTATTCTGTACCTAACCTTACTTGCTGACACTTGCTTTGAATGGGCAGTAAGAGTGTTGTGTGCTGGCTTCACAGGATGAACCATTGTGTTTCTCCTTCTTACGTTTTGTCCAGGAGACAAAAAGAATTTGCATGTTACAGTGCTGTCAGAGTCTGTAGGCGACCTACAACACCTTGCCTTTCTGTGGCTCTTATCTAAACTGTGAAATTCGAGTTTAGATTTAGCAATGAATAAAATATATACAATTTTAGATTATTACTTTTGGGCTAGCAACAAAGAGTTAAATGACAAATAATAGAGGGAAGACTTTTAATAGAAAGATGCCTGCAGTTGTGAACAGATGTCCTTTGTGAAGAAGCATGATGATTTAATTGGGCACTGACTGCCATCAGAAGTCTCTCCTTGTTGAAAGAATATTGTTCACTGATTTTATTTTTAAGACCTTCCTCTAAATCTGTATTCAGATAACACCTATGTCCTTATTAAATTGGCATGACAGTTTTTAAGTGGGCATGAAGCCACCCTGACAGATGGGTATGACTACAGGCATGCCAGGGAATCAAGAGTAGTGTTTCCTAAGGGGGACAAAAGTGGTGTTAAATCTTTATTACCATTTTGGCTGCACATATGAGGCAGTCAGGAATGAAACCCGTCTGTGATTTTTGCTGAAGGAGATCCAAATGTCTTTTTTAATGACATTATTGCATTAATGATTTAGATTTCGAATTTCACTTATCTGGTACAGAAGAAATCATTAAATATCTTCTGAAGGTGAATAGAGGGGTTAAAAAAACCCAAACCAACAAACCCAAACCTAGAACTGAAAACATGTAATTGTGTTTTAATCAGTATGAATATTAGTTAAGGCAATACAGTATCTTTTATCAGTATGAATCTACCTGTCCTTATGCAGGAAGATGTTACTAGGGAACTTCTCTCTGAGAAGGGTGTTGGAATTTGGTATTGATAAATATGTAGAACAATGTCTTTTGACAGATCTTGATAAAGTAATTGCAAGATGCTCAAACCGTGTGTTGACGTCTTATGTGTTCAAATACAGTTTGGGGCAGCACATGTTGTATTCTGGCTTCTAGGAAAAAAGCCAGTCAGAACAGTTGTTTTTTCATGGGTTTGAACATTAAGAAAGAGCATATCTGTCTTTGCTGGCAATCCTATCACATCATTTATCAAGCAAAAAAGCAGCTAGTACTTAAACAGGCATCTGCCCTCCCACCATGTGTCTCTTTCCCCATCTGTCTTGAGCTTTCTTGGGGTGAGGGAGGAGATACGTGTATGTGGATTGCTTAATCATAGAATCACAGACTCATTTAGGTTAGAAAAATACAGTTAAGATCAAGTCCAACAGTAAACCTAACACTGCTAACTCCACCACTAAACCATATCCCTCAGAGCCATGTCTACACATCTTTTAAATATCTCTAGGGATGGTGACTCAACCAGTGCCCTGAGCAGCCTGTTCCAATGCTTGACAACTTGATTTTTTTTCATCCTATGACTTGTTACCTGGGAGGAGAGACCAACACCTACCTCTCTACAACCTCCTTTTAGGTAGTTGTATAGAGTGATGTAATGTCTCCTCAGCCTTCTTTTTTCCAGGCTAAGCAACCCCGGTTCCCTCAGCCGCTCCTCACAAGACTTGTGCTCTAGACACTTTATCACCTTCGTTGCCCTTCACTGGATGCACTCCAGCACCTTAATGTCTTTCTTGTAGTGAGGATCCCAAAACTGAACACAGAATTCAAAGTGTGGCCTCACCAGTGCGGAGTACAGGGGGTTGATCACTGCCCTAGGTCTGCTGGCCACACTATTTCTGATACAAGCCAGGATGCTGTTGGCCTTCTTGGTCACCTGGGCAGGCTGCCGTCTCCTATTCAGCCAGCTATTGACCAACACCACCAGATCCTTTTCTGCTGGGCAGCTTTCCAACCAGTCTTCCCTGAGCCTGTAGCGTTGCATGGGGTTGTTGCGACCCAAGTGTGGGACCTGGCACTTAGCCTTGTTGAATCTTACACCATTGACCTTGGCCCATCGAGCCAGCCTGTCCAGATCCCTCTGTAGAGCCTTCCTGCTCTCAAGGAGATGAACACTCCCGCCCAGCTTTGTGTCATCTGCAAACTTGGTGGGGATGCACTCAGTAATGAGGTCAGATCATCAAATACTACAACTGGGTATTTTACTTCGGCTGTTTCTTTTCTTGATTACTGTCTTCCATTATTTTCTTTAGTTTTTTCTCCTTTTTTCCTAGCCAATGAGTTGCTGATGCTCAAATAAGCACTTTCCTCATTTTGCTTACTTAACTTGTGCAATGATAGCTTAATAAACTTTTCTTTGTCCCAAGATAATAGGGGGATTTCTTGTTTCATATAATATTCTAGTGAAATGGTTTTAACAGGGTTTCTAAAGATGAGAAGGCATGACTACAGTTTCATGTTAATGCTCATCCACCTGCAGGCTCAGGCTGAGACCAGGGCTCTTTTGCTAGAAATGCTAGACTTTTTAAGTTACTTCGATTGTGTGCGTTCATCAGAACATCAGAATTCGTGCGTTCATCAGAATTGCATCCTTATATCGGATGACTTTAATGACTTCTAATTAATTTTCCTTTTCTAAGAATATTGTCTTTTGTTTATCAATTATTTTGTAGTATTATCCAAGTTGTTTACTGTATACAAAATGAAGTAGTTCTCCTATATTGCCCTAACTAACAAGCTGAGTTTATCTAGCAGCCAGTCACAAAATACAAGCATATACCCTTAATCTAAACTGAAATAATTAACACAAAAATACAATTTGCTTATAAAACTACTTGAAACAATTTTTTCCGTTTATTACAATTGCAATGTTGTGGGTTTTTTTTTAAATGAAATAATATAGCTAAGGCTAGTTAAATGACCTTTGAACTTCTGTGTAGCTTGACCCTTCAACATTGTTCACATCTGGAAATGCATGGTAAATAATTGATCAGCTATATATCTTAAGTCCTTTTAATAAATTATATAGATATATCTCAAATATGGATCAAATTTTAATTTATAATGCAAAGTACAACTGGGAGTAATGAAGCTTGCAGAGTAATTAGCTCTTAAAACTGGAGGAAGTCAATTGTACCTTCTGCCTCAGCTGTCTTCTCAGTGCAATAGGAAAATTTTGTCTACACAAGAACCCTGCTTTCTTAATGTTTGAGAGTATGGCTTTATGCAGAAGAAAAATTCTGTCGAAGACTTATTTCCTTTACCAAAATACGTGTGTGTGTGTGGTTTTAAAACGAGTAATAGACAGTGGGCATTTTGCATTCTGATAGGAAAAAATTTAAATGGCTTCTGAAATGCTGGTATGGAGGAGTTTTAAATTGAATGGACTTTACTTCCCCTGCATTTTAAGGTCTCCAGTGCAGCTTGTAACTCTTGATCTCCACTACGCTTCCTGATTATTGGTTAAATGAATATCACTGGCATATGGAGTCAGATGTAATTTAGTGATTAATATACATATAATACCTACCTTGAAGTCCTGATATTTTTTCGATGTGAGTACTTTAAATGTACTTTAGCTAAAATACAGGATTCCCCTTGATCAATGGCTTTGTTCAGTCTATGCTGTTTTTTTACTTTCGAAATAAAGCTCATTAAGTATAGATTTTTATTCTGATATATTATCCATTTGCTTCCTGTAACTTTAAAAGCTACCCAAAGAGAATTTTTATATTTGCTAGCTGTCAGGCATTTCAAGGGAGATCTTAATGGCTTAAAAATTGAGCTGGGTATTATTTTGGAGGAGTGAGGCAATAAGTGTGTTTATCCTGGCAGATGTGAAACTGGTATGTGCATATAACATTCCATCCTCTTTGTGAGTGGTGGACAGTGTCTGAGATGTCATGTAATTTATACGACTCAGCTTTGTTACGAACAGGTCTGTTACTGATTTTATTTGAAGTGGAAATTAAGCACTATTTTGCAGAATGGTAGTTATGAGAAAACAGTTGCCAGCTAAATTTCTTGCATGCCGTTGATTTGGAATCTGTAGTCCTAATCCGTAGTTAAAGGTTGGATGTGTTGGTCTAAATATGTCCATCTTCATGTTATATTAATTGTAGCTGTTACTGTGTCTGTTGGAGAATGTTATAGTTATGTATCCTTATAAAAAGTGGAATTTGTACACAGCAGATTTAGAGCAGAGACCTTGTGACACAAAATGTTGCGATGTGTAGACACAGACATAACTGCAGACAAGCATGTACAGTGATACTGCATGCAGATGAGCTTTATCGCCTGTCATTTGGTTTAGTGTATTGGATCCACAGTTCTATCAGGAAAGATGAGGGCTTTAGCTTGTGGTGAATCATTCCTTCAGCATACCTTGCATACAGTTAGAGAATCTGAAAAGGAGGACAGTGATGAGGCAGAGAGAAATTGAATTTTTGATGTCACTCAGTGCTTGCTGCATGTGTATTTTCATACAGGTTAAATATATGTGAAGCAAATTTTTTTGCCCCTCTACAGATGCTGCGCAAGTGCTACAGACTGAATTGACAAGTAACAGGTTTAGAGTCAGTCTGTCTTTAGAGACATGGTTTTGATGTCTTTTCTGGTATAGGAAACCTTGATGTTTGAGTCTATGGATGAAAAAATGACAAACCCTGAAAATGTCGTGGTTTGTATATAGAGGAGCAAAGATACATCTCTACATATATACCTAACTTTCTGCCAGTCTCTATTCATTTTCCAAAGATTCAAGATCTAGAAGTGTCCTGTAAATTTCTTATTGTGAGCTGGCACTTACTTGTTATCAGTAGTGGGTTACTATCTTCTGTTTCTGAGGGTTAGCAGCTGGTCATTTGCAGTGCAAGAGGCTACCGCTATGCTACCATTAAATAGCAATTCTTGCAATAAAGGATTGTAGAATAGGTCAAGTTCGAAGCAACCTGAGAATGTCTCTAGTCCAACCTCCCACTCAAAATGGGCTCAGCTGTGAGGTCAGACCAGGCTGCTCTGGGCTTGGTTCAGTTGGGTCTTGAAAACCTCCAAAGATAGAGACTAAGCAACCTGTTCGTTCCACTGATTGATTGGCTATCTTCATGAGGAAGAAGTTTTTCCTTATCCAGTCTGAACTGCTTGTTTCAGTTGTGAGTCCATTTTTTAAATTATTTTTTTCATCTGATCCACTTCAGAAGCTGTTAAATGCATGCTATCTTTCAGTAACAAACTGGAAATCCACTGCAGTCTCATTTTAATTTCTCTTTTGCAACTTCATAAGCAAGTTCCTTGCATGTGTCTCAATGAGGTGACGTGCAGCTTCTATGTCAGCAGCATATGGACTGTATGGAGAAGTTAAAAGTCTGTGCAAATAACTCAGCCCAACTCCTCAGTGGGAATGAAGCAGTCATTGGTGTTTTAGAGAAGTGAGTACTTATACTAGTAGGTCCAGCAGATGTTTACACTAATACGCTTATGGTCTTTTCCATAACCATCATGAAATGGAACTTGGTTAGCCCTAAATGTTATGATCATACTATGAACTGCTCTCCCCACCCTGCCCCCAAATAACCTTAGACCGCTGAAGGACAGTTTTCACAGATTGCAATGAAAACAGAACTAAAGTTTGGTTTCTAGCTTTTTCAAAAGTAGATCGGTAATAATCTAATTTACAACTTGTACTTATTTGTTGACTGACTATATAAACCCTTTGTTAAAAAAAAAGTATTATCACTTTTCAGCAAGTTTTAAAGATATTGCATGTACCTTAACATTGCTGATGATGTTCCTTTGGTTTAGTTTTTGGTCAAGATGCTAATGGCAGTGCATTTGTTGCATTTATAATTAGTTATTAGAAGTGGTTCATATGAGCAAATCCAGAAAGAATTTGCTAATTATCAAATTACATGTCAGTTTTGGAAAACTGTACAATGTTTGATGTCTACAGCTGGTAAATACAAATCTGTCAGTATTGATGACACTTGGAGGGGAGTTTGTCTCTGTTTCCATGGACACAAATCCACACCAAAGTGCTTTAGGGGTGTTAGTATGCCCTGCTAGTACGCTCTATTAAGTGCTTTATAAGTACAGCTATTTGGTTTCTGAATCAGAGGGGTAGCCTGTGGCCTGCATTAAGTGCAGGAAGCTTGTCTATGTACAGAATTGGTCACATAAACAAACTGTAAGCTGTGTGAAGCTCCTTTTTATGCTGCTTTTTGAACAGGTCTTGTGTTGATACTTGCTCTTTGCTGTTTTTCTAGTGAGTTTGTGATGTAGTTACTGAGCAAANAGCCTGTGGCCTGCATTAAGTGCAGGAAGCTTGTCTATGTACAGAATTGGTCACATAAACAAACTGTAAGCTGTGTGAAGCTCCTTTTTATGCTGCTTTTTGAACAGGTCTTGTGTTGATACTTGGTCTTTGCTGTTTTTCTAGTGAGTTTGTGATTTAGTTACTGAGCAAGATTTCTCATATAGCTTTTAACTAGGGTGATAGAAAATCAGATAAATAGCTTTTTATTCATGTCGTGTCATTACCAAGAGTAGAGATACTTTCTGAAACAAGAAATTGTGCTGTCTCTTAGACATGATTAAAAGCTTCTGGTTGTATATGGCTTGGAGCTGTTACTTCAAATAAGAATAATCTGCATGGATAGCCTCTGTTGCTTCATCTGCAACATTCAGAAATTTATAATCTACTTCCCATTCTTTTCATCTCTCTCTTTCTTACCCTCCTGTCTTCCTGTACTAGCACCTTTATTTGGGGGATTCTGAGCCCCTGTCTTGTTTTAAATCACATTGGGATACAGTTTCACCACATCTCACGCTCCACTTGTTTATCAGTGTGTATACTGTATGTCTGACTACAAGTGTTCTAAATCATTCTTAAAAGAAAAAAAACCCCACGTTTTCATTTTTGTTTGCAATACTTAAGAAGTTTTCTAGTTTTATTTTTTCAGAAACTGTGATATGCGGTATTGATAGAAAATAGTATCCAATTGGTGATCTAAGTATTTTTCCAAAAACTTAAGACAAACAAGAATTTTAAGCAATCAGCTGAGTGGAAACGAGTAAGAACTTCAGCTCACTGTCTGTGACTAGAATGCTTCTGTAGTTCTATACAAATTTTATTCTGAGGTGGAACCTTTGAAGCTACGTTTATCTCTGTTTCGTTCCCAGGTTATTTTCATAACTATAACTATTTTTTTAAGCATTTGCTCAGTGTTATTGACGTTGTTGTGCTGTGCTCTGTTTAATTATATAGCACTATACAAGTAAGTTGCTACTTAAATCACTCGATGGCATGTATCAATTAAATAAGAAAAAAAACCCCTTCTGTATCTTTTATTCCTAGGTGCCTTAATTGAAGTTATTTCAAATTTATGCATGCTGTCCTCCCAACATTTACCTTAAGCATTTCTGTCTTGAAAAAGTCAACATACATGTGAGATTGAAATGTAACTTACTATTTGTATCAGCTTCCTTAGATTTAAATAAGGATGAATGTGTGCATAGCTCTCACACTCGTAGGCTTGATAAGCCTTTCATTAGAGTCTTTACCTTGTTTGCATTCTTTTATGTGTTTTTAGAACATATATTTTTGGGTGAGCAAGGAGCTTGTAAAAAACACTCAAAGGGAAGAAGGTAATTTACAGAATGTGGAAAAAAGAACCGGCCACTTGGGAGGAGTATAAGACCATTGTCAGATTATGTAGAGATGCAACGAGGAAAGCTAAGGCTCACTTGGAATTGAATCTGGCAAGGGAGGTCAGGGACAACAGGAAGGGCTTATTCAGGTACATTGGCAGCAAAAGGAAGACTAGGGAAAATGGGGGGCTGCTGCTGAACGAGCCAGGTGCACTGGTGACAGAGGATACATAAAAGGCAGAATTACTGAATACAGCCTTTGCTTCAGTCTTCACTGCTAAGGCCTGCCCTCAGGATTCCCAGTCCCCGGAGGTAAGAGAGAAAGCCTGGACAAATGAAGACTTCCCCTTGGCTGAAGAGGTTTGTATCAGAGACCCCTTAGGCCAACTGGACACCCACAAATCCATGGGCCCCGACGGGATGCGCCCACAAGTGCTGAGGAAGCTGGCAGATGTTATTGCTAGGCCACTC
>VZSC01008502.1:554854-569770 GCA_013398225.1 Steatornis caripensis | reverse complement strand
TGCCCTGGTGAGGCCACATCTGGAGTACTGTGTCCAGTTCTGGGCTCCCTAGTTCAAGAGAGACAGGAAACGACTGGAGAGAGTCTGTGCTTATAAATATCTAAAGGGTGGGTGTCAAGAGGATGGGGTCAGACTCTTTTCGGTGGTGCCCAGCGATAGGACAAGGGGCAGTGGGCACAAACTGGAGCACGGACAGCTCCACCTGAACGTGAGGAAGAACTTCTTTACTGTGAGGGTGCCCGAGCCCTGGCCCAGGTTGCCCAGAGTGGCTGTGGAGTCTCCTTCTCTGGAGAGATTCAACCCCGCCTGGAAGCGTTCCTGTGCCCCCTGCTCTGGGGGCACCTGCTTTGGCAGGGGGGTTAGACTGGGGGGTCTCCAGAAGTCCCTTTGAACCCCTGTGATTCTGTGATTTCAAAATGATGCACATAGAATGATTCTGTTGCTGTTCGTGTCTTATTTCCAGAAAGAATAATGTAATAAGTATAGTACTTTTCTGATTTTAAAATCCTGTCACGACTGAAACATAGCTTATTTGCAGATGCTTTGTAGGTTAAGTGGACAAAATGATATGTCCCTAAGGGTTTGGGACAAGCTAAAGAGCCTTCAGAATTTAACTGTAACAAATTATTTTTATCAGGAAGTTGTGTTTTTCATATATGAGAAATGCTGTTGACTTACTCTTAAGCTTGCGTGATATTTTTGTATTCCTGGGGCATGATTGGAAAAACAACAATTTCGTGTTGGAAGGGACTGTAGCTCTTAAAGGATATTGTGTTTCACTGTTTGGAGGAGGATTTATTTGAAGTAGATTTTTATTTATATTTGTTCTTAAGATAATTTGCTTTCTTTCAGAATGCAGGGACATTCTTCTTCCTGTGATTACAAAAGAGCTGAAGGAATTACTGGAACAGAAGGATGAGCAGCAGCTCCAGGTCCAAGAGAAGAAGTACTGTGTTGAATTACTCAATAGCATCCTGGAGGTTCTGAGCTGTCAAGACCCTGTAAGTATTGATGATGATGTAGGTGGCTCAAGTCTGTAGTAAGCCTGAGCTGATTAGGTGGTAAATTATTGATGATGATTAATCTCAGTTGAATTTTTAATGTAAGTCAGTATCAAATTGAACTTTTCTCCTATTTGTCATAAACTTAATGGGTAGTTGAGGTATTAAAGGTGAAGTACTGAAACCTATGCTATCTTTTTTTTATTTCTCAGCTGTGTATTCTTTAAATAGTCGGCTGCTGTAAATCATCATAGTATTATTGAAAGCTGTGAGGCTGCTTTGTTTTCTCCTAGCAGAGGTATAGACACTTTTGGTTTTGACTGGTAAAGTTCAGTGGAATAAATACAGAATTTATTTAGAATATTATGACGCCAAGCTCAGTATCGATGGTATGGATTACACCAACCTGAGTGGTACAGTTAATACACCTGAGAGGCAGGATACCTTTCAGAGGGACATGGACAAGCTCAAGAGCTGGGCCCGTATATCCCTCATGAGATTCAACAAGGATGAGTATAAGGCCCTGCATCTGGGTCAAGGCAATCCCCGGTATCAATAAAGGCTGGGGTATGAAGGGATTGAGAACAGCCCTGAGGAGGATGACTTGGGGGTGTTGCTTGATGAGAAGCTTGATGAGAGCTGGCAATGCACAGTCACAGACCAGAAGGCAAACTTTATCCTGGGCTGCTTCAAAAGCAGCGTGGCCAGCAGGTCACAAGAGGTGATTCTGCCCCTCTGCTCCGCTCTGGGGAGACCCCACCTGGAGTACCATGTCCAGCTCTGGAGTCCTCAGTACAGGAAAGAAACAGACATATAAGAGAAGGCCACAAAAATGATCAGAGGGGTGGAACCCATCTGCTATGATGATAGGCTGAGAGAGTTGGGGCTGTTCAGCTTGGAGAAGAGAAGGCTCTGGGAAGACTTTATTGCAGCCTTTCAGTGCTTAAAGGGGGTCTATAAGAAAGATGGCGACAGACTTTTTGGCAGGGGTGATGGTTTTAAACTAAAAGAGGGTAGACTCAGCCTAGACACAAGGAAGGAATTTTTTTACACCAAGGGTGGTGAAACACTGGCACAGGGTGTCCAGAGGGGTGGTAGATGCCCCATGCCTGGAAACATTCAAGGTCAGGTTGAACGAGGCTCTGAGCAAACCTGATCTAGTTGACAATCTCCCTGCTCTCACTGCAGGGAGGTTGGACTGGATGGCCTTTAAAGGTCATTTCTAACCCAAACTATGTGATGATTCTATGATTATTCTAAGTAGTCAGGATAATTTTCAAATTTCAACTTGTTTCTTTTTATAAAAACCTTTGTAGTTTCTGAAAGAAACATTTTTCAGCGTACAAATGTTGCTTATGCTTTCTGCTTTCAGCACTTTCTGTGTGAAACAGATTACTCTTTACTGTACTTCATTTTGAGTCTGTAGTTTCTTTCTCAGGCTCCTGTAGTTTTGGAGCACTGTAAAAATTGTGGTATGGGTGGTTGCTTTTCTTATTTGAGAGAATATTTAATTGACTCTTTGGTCTCTCACTTTTTAATGAGTAGTAAGTTACTCAGTGAAGTTTCATGATTCATGACAAGGTGATACTTAAGAGGTATTGAAACACTTCAATTTCAAATGGAATTCATAAGAGAAATGGTGAAAGCATGATAGAGCAAAGACTAAAGGTGTAAGTTCACAGGGCTATAATGCAAAGTAAACTAGTTTCATTGCTGTGTACTTTAAAAAGTGAAGAAAGTTGTAAAGCAAGATTCAGTAATACTTTCTGCATATGTACCACATAAGTTTATTTTCAAACTTAACAGTTGCTGTCTGTAGTAAGAGTAGCATGACACTTGTCAGTGCCTACTGCAAATGTGGGTTTGTAGGTTATGTTTGTACAAGTGAGAACATCATTGCTATATGCGGAACAGCATGAAGAAGTCAGATTCTTGTTGCTTGGTATGTAGTATACGTAGCCCCATGCAGTCTGAAGACTGTTTTGTAGATTCTAACTTGTCCGATTTCCAAGAGTAGGAACTGATATATCCAGAATGATGTAGGAATGCGATGGGCTGTTTTCCAGAGAAGAAACATTTTAAAAAGTAGGGTTTTTTTAAAGAAGTGTCCCACTTTATTTATTTCTCAAATTACTGCTTTAAATAAAAACACTTCTTTCAGCCTTACTCATATTTTAAGTGTGACTGTTGGCACAAAACTAGTTACAAAGTAGAATTATTGCTAATGATTTTTTTTTCAGTTTTGGAAATGCCTGTTAACTTCCATCTTGGGGGAAAAACAATTTTGAAGTGTAGATAGATTTTTATTTTTTTTATTCCTCAATATTGGTAAGAACGTAAAGCTTAAGGGATGGAATTTGACCTATATCTGAACTGATACATCTCCTATAGAAATGTCTTTAGAAATAAGGTGTAAATAAAGTGCAAAGATGATTGAAGAAAAGAAAGTGTGTGTTTCAATAAATTCCATGATTGAGAGTTTCGTAACTGCTGGTTTTGGACAGTTCTGCAAATGAGTTAATGTACATATACCTCAAGGACTTAAAAAAAACAAAAGACAAAAAAAAAAAAAGAAAACCCCAAAACCCCCAAATACTTTAAATTTCATTTGGGAACATTTTAGTTGAAAACTACTTGGTTAGTGTGATGCTGCTAAGAGCTTTTGAAAAGCTCTTAGATTTTTTTCCTTCACATCTTCTCCCTTGATATTAGGCAAATGCTTAGCTGTGTTTAAAATCAAATGCACTTTATCACTGAGGAGATCATTATCTTTAATAATAGGATTTTTTTGGGTTTTTTTTCCACTGATCAGTATGATGGGTATGTCTAAACACAGCTGGAGACCAGCGGTTTAATGAGTGATTGAACTTTTCACAGGTTTGGACTTCAGTCTTTTAACAACCCAATTACAGTGATGTAATTTGTATGCAATGATGTTGTTTAAAAGCATGTGATGTTTTCACTCCTATTGAAGGAGGTAGCCAGGCAAACCTTTTTGCATTATGACAAACAACGGGTTTTTAGGCAGCATGTAATCCATTACGGTATGAAAATTGCTGAGAATTTAAAACACAAGCATTTCAAAAAAACCCAAACACATTCACATTTGTTTAAAAGAAGTAGCATTTGTTCAACAGCTTCTTTTAAGGAACATAACCTGTAAACTGGCGATTCTCTGTGAGATGTATTTACAGATTATGTTTGCTGTAAATACTGATGAAGCTCTAATATAAGGAGAAGAAAAGTCACTTGGAGTAGGTTTAAATCCAGTAGTGGTATCAGCATATGGTGATCCCTCTGGAGGCATCATATTCATGAATATAAGAAACAATGTAGAATACTTGGGACTTGAACAAAAGAGTCAGATGCTTTAGTACTAAAAATCTACTTTTCAGGTGGCTTATCTGAAGGAGAAAAAAAGACCAAAGGAAGGGAACACCTTCAATACAGCAGTATCTAAGGCATCAGCCAGTAATTTGTCTTTAAGAGACAGTGCAGATTTCTCTTGAGTGCAGCATAGATGCTTCCTTTCCAGCTAAAGTGAAAAATCTTATTTCAAGGACATACAGTTTTGACTTGCAACGGGAAATACTTCCTATCCCGTGCTCATACAGGCACATGGAAAAGGTTCACTATATGGCCTGTTTATTACGATAGCACTATTTAGATGGTGTCCTTCAGAATGCCTTTATTCAGTGTGATATAGATATGGACAATTGTTTTCGTAATTCACCAGATCATTTCGTATGGGATTGCACTTGAACCTCAGGGTTAATGCAGTTTTATATGGAACAATTAACTTCCTGTATCTCTAAGCTTCTTCCTAAGAAAATGGGTGATTTGACCTGCTGGAGGCGAAAACTTCAAGTGTTAGTGGCAGACTCGCTTGAAAACACCGACATCTTGTCTGTATTTCTTCTGGTTTTCCATCTCAATAGAGAAGTCTGGTTTTGGATTAGTATTTAAAACTTTCTGTAAGCTTAACTTTGATATTTTTGCATTAGATTCATTTTGTGAAAATGACTACAAGTAGAATTTACACAAAGGACAGAAAAGAAGCAGTTGTAGGTGTTCTGTGTTTTGCGTGATCAAAATTTCTATTGTGAGGTGATCTTTGAAGTTGCTACAGAATTTTTGAAGAATGTATTTTCTTTGTCAAAGATATTGTGATATTACCAGCTCTGCTGTACTGTTTTGCCCTACTTTGGTGAGTGGGAACATGTGAATCATCAGATCCTTGTGTTCAAACGCTGTTCTCTTCAGCTGCTGCCTAGCTGCTTGGTTCTGCAGGTAGGAAGTACATTCTAAAGAAAGCTGGTTTATGGTACGGACTTTATGAATAGACAAGTCATTGCTAGGCATCTGGGTGAGATGCTTATGTTTGATTTTTAAATTGCCTTTACTGCAAACAGCTTTTGGACAAAGACGACATTGTTTTGACTGATTCATGTCTAAAATTAGCTTCATAGTTCGAGACTGTGCTTTCAGCACCTGTGAAATACAGTTAAAGCTCAGAACTGCAAGTAAGGCTTTGACGAAGATCGTGGTGAAATCTGTGACTTTTTGTTTCTTTTTTAATTAAAAATACTTCCCTTTTCCCCATTTACAACAACTCTGTGTGCCATCTGACAGCCCTTCATAAGGTGACTTTTTGTCTAATCTGACCTATATCCTATAGTCTAATAATTACTGTATGAGAACAAGTTTTTATTTATAGTGCTTGCATGATTAAATGTAATGGTGAATTATTTATCTTTGAATCTGAAATAAAATTTTGTTTGCGACTGGAAGTGAGATGTATAATCTTTTCCTGTTCTGTGCACAAAGTTGGTAGTTGGCAGCAGCTGCATTTTGAGCTGTTGATTATATTAGCAAACAAGTCTGGAAGCATTTTAGAATTGTACAGATATTTGTGAAGTATTTGCCTAACTTGAGACAGATCTGAAGGCTTCAGGAAAAGAGAATTTCACAGGAATTTAGTCAGAGAACCTGCATGTTCTTTTAGGGCCAGTTAACTTAAGTTCTTCTGCAGACAACTTCAGTCAGAACAATGCATGATTATGAACTATATGATTTTAAAAAAAAATTGTTATGCTTTTATACGTGCATGTCAGGAGGGGAACACAGTTATAGAACTGGATGCATAAGAGAGCAAGCATATTGGATCTGATTGGTATAGAGTTTATTTTCTTTGTGGCAGCCCATACAGTGCTGTGTTTTAGATTTGTGACCAAAACATTGTTGGTAACACACCAATAAATTTTAGTTATTGCTGAACTGTGCTGGCATAGTGTCAAGACCTCCTCTGCTTCTCACTCTGCCCCGTGCCAGGAAGTAAGCTAGGGTTGGGCAAGAGTTTGGGAGGGAGCACAGCTGGGACAGCTGAAACAAATTGAACAAAGAGGTATCTGCAAGTGGTTAGCTCAAGTACAGATTGTGTAATACTGTAATTCTGAAGGAGCCATTCTATTTGTCCATGTTTGTCACTGTCCAAATAAATGAGCACTTGATCATATTATTAAGTGCATGGTTGACTCTGAGACACAGAATTACTTCAATTTTTGTTCCAACCCTGTAGAAGTTTAAATAGAAGATGAAAGTTAAATGAAACACTAACTGCTATTAGTCCGTGCACATATTTTTAGAGTGAAGTTTTGTTTGGTTTGCATTTTCTATTAACTAATTTGTGTACCACTGCGTGCTATTCATCCCATCAATGAATCTGAAGGCATTTGAGATATGTGAGAGAACTTCCTACTCCTGACCTGTGTACCACGTATGAGCTCTGATTGTTTCATGCCTTTATCAGGTAGCAAATCCTTTTAAACAGTGAAGACAAGCGTACATTTTTGATGACCGTATTTCATTAAATGGAATAATACAATTCATGTTTCCAAGGGAGCATTTATGTATGGTACAAGTTTTTAATTTCTCTTCTGACAAGTCTTATGTTTAACCAAATGGACTGCAGCCAAATGGTGGGTTTTCCAGGTTTCACTAAAAAACATGTCATCCTTGTGAAGTGAAATATTATCGAAGAAAATGCATGTTACAGTGGGTTGCTAGACTGTATCCTGAAGCTAGACTGCATCCTGAAGTTAAAATAAAAGCTGAAATATTGTGTACAGGCAACGTGTGAAACCTCTGTTTTTGTTAACAATGTCGGTATTGAATGACTAATTGTTTCTTAGATTATCAAGAAGAAAGGTAGTCTCAGTTTCATAAAGAAACCATTATATTCATTTGCTAACATTTCTCTGAAAATTCAGAGGCTTAGTCTCTGCAAAGGAAATAACAATGCAAGCTTGAGCATATGTTATATTTTTCCCAGGAAAGGTGTGTTATGTGCTACTTTCGAATTCAGAATAGAGCTCATCTGTAAGAAAGGAGTCATGGCTAAATGTTAAAACCAGTATGTAATGTACTGAGCTGTTGCTAGTAATCGTATAGTGTGTGCTGAAACGTGTAAGTAAGTGAAGTTAGATTATAAGAGCCCTCATCTTTAAATTAATTTTTTTTTAAAAAAGGCGAACTAATGAACAAGTGACTTCTCTGTGCCCAAGCAAAGTGTGCGAAGTGCTACTGTGTAGTTCACAATTTTTAGCTCTTTATTGTTTTTTAATTGTAGTGGTAATCAACATTATAAGAACAACTATCATTAATGAATGCATCTTGAATTGTAACAGAGGCCAAACCATAGAATATTTCTTGCGGCACTGTAGATAACAATTCCAGTTCACATGCCAGTTTTTATCCCTGCATTTGGTATGGTAGCTGGATGGACAAGGTTCTAACCAGACAGCTATTCAAGTTCTTGCAATGAGACATAGTATCTTTCCTGGGTGATAAGAAAATACTCTCTGCAAACTACATGCTGTGAGTTTTAAAGCTTTTAGAGAGTATTGTCAGAAGGTAGGCACTGTTATAGCAGGTAGCTTTGCATACCTTCAAAAGAATATTGAGAAGTAACAGGAAAAAAAAAATCTCTATACTATATTTAATGTGGCACCCTCTTTAATGGTGCTTTTTTTGCCTTGGCTGTGTAGGATGTTTTGGCAACGTCTGCATTAGCAACAAATGTGTCACAACAAGAGTGGACCACTAGATTCATGTAGCTCTTTGTGGGGCTCCTGATGAATCTGTTGTACATGGCTTGGGAGTTTACACGGAGCAAGATGTGTCCTGATACTGTGGTTCAAACATGTCCTTTGTCCGTATGGCTCAGCTTCCTGAAGGCAGACAGTTTAGAAACATGCTGGGGGACCTTATACTGGTGTGACCCAAACATTGATCAAGAACCTGATGTCTTTATTTCTAGCACTGTCAAGGAGCTTTTAGTTTGTCTGTGTCTGGAATTAATTTAGTTTGTGTGCAGCAAAACCACTCAGAAGCAGTACATGGTAAATGAAAGTGATCAAGGGATTTGCCTCAAAACTGCTCTGAACCAAATTGCTGATACAGACATAGCCATATAACTTCAAGGGACTTGATTTATACATAATTGCTGTATTTAATTTTTGTAGCTATGGGGAGGAAGTTATACAAATAACGCAGTTTCTCAGTTTGTTTGCATTTTCCAATTGATGTAAATAAGAAATAAAAAATTCAAAGGCAGAGTGTGTAATTGTATAAGTATGTTGTACTCTAGGTTGCTTCACCATGCCTCTACTGCTTAGTTAACTGGTAGCTTGATAAAATTACATATTTCATGGCCTATGGCTTGCCAAGGGTTCTCTGCTAGGTCCTAGGATGCATTTTTTCAACAGTTGAGAACGCTTGTTTGAAACAAGATGGTGAATTTTGACTGGTATCCCAATGCAGAAGGGTAAGAAACATTCTGCGCTTCAAAGAAAACCTTGAAATTATTTAATAAATGCAACACTCTGGAATTAAGAGATGGCAAACTGCTTTTGGACAGAAGTGCACAGTCATAAAATATATTGCTGTAGTCAAAGTTCATGAAGGATATACAAAAAAATGTTTGAAAACAAAACAGAAAAGCTGTATAGACCTCTGTAAATAAAACAACATTCATGGAGTGTACTCTGAAGACGTATCAAAAACTTACACAGAGTGCAGTTAATCTAAAGCTACTTATTTCCTGGAAGTTACATTTGACATTACAGTATTGCTAGTGAATATGAAAGCATTGAAGTTCAAAGAACAAATAGGATGCCTTTCACAGAGACACAAAATCCTACTGAAAAAAGTGAACGTCTGTAGCAGGCAGATTTTCACTGTAAGGCTACCAAACAATTCCATGTCTGTGTACTCAATATTGCTGTTTCCTCCATCTTTCACTGTGTAAGCTGTATTTGTTAAGCAGAGAATGTCTAAACTCTGATAAAGACAGTACTTAAATGGAGTGTATTTTTTCAGTAGTTTTCACTAGTGTTTCCAATAGAAGAGCAGGATTTGAAAATGTGTTGCATTCCAGGTACTGAAGGCAGTGGATAAGAGAGAGCTCTTCTATATATTTTTTCTACTTCAGGAAATTATGCTATTTCAAGCACCTTGGTGGCACTTTTCTCTCCTATGTTCAGCTCATCTTTTTTTTTTGACGTCCTTTGTCACCTCTTCCTCATGGTATCAACATCTGTCTCCTTGTTTTTACTTTTCTGGCTTCTTGTGAGATGCTGGCCCTGTCTGTATTTCTTTCCTCTTCTGCCCTGCTCCTTGTTCTCAGTTTCAAGCAGGATGCAGTAACTATTATAGAATGTGGTGAAACAGTATTGAAGAATCTGTGATCCAGTTAAATGCATCTGTAGTTCATTAGTACAGTCTTGGAAAGAGAAATACTTAAGGTGGTAAGAGTGGCTTGTGTAGCCTCGTAGTCCAATACAATTTATACTGTTCTACAAAGAATGTGTGGAATGGTGTCTTGCTTTCTAGCTGTATAATGAAACCCACCAGAAGTAAAAAGCTTGTGAAAATACTCTGGTGCCAAGGGCTGCCACTGTCCAGCAATCTGGTTGCGAGGCTAGATTTTCCTCTTTCTGCTGTGAGGTCAACTGTGCCAATGCATTCATTAGGAGGACTGAGACATGCTGCTTCTGCAACACAGAGGCCAAAAGGTTTTGGTTGTTGCTCTTTGAATGAAAAGTGTCTTTCTGATTACAACTTTGCCTAAGCCTGAAGAATTTGCTTTGATGTGTGACAAAGCGTGGTTCTGTTTTACTGAAAGAAAGTGCAATTTTATCTCTGAGGTTTTTCAGGTGATTAAAAAAAAAAGGGGTGGAAAAAGAGACAAGAACAGTATTTGGTTAATTAATAAAGTTCATATGGGGAGAGATGCGCTGTAGGCTTTTATTTTTAATTTCGCTATTACTTCCAGTGTACTTAAAATACAAAGAGCCAGTGCACTGTACGGTTTTCATATTATTTGACTGGCATAAACCTTAAAGCTCACAGTGTGCATATGGGGAAGCAGAGAAGAAGGAAGACAAAGCACCTTTGTGAGAAAGCTCCAAAAATGTGTCTTCTGTGCAGCAACTGTCAGGTGTAGTCTTTTTATAAATATGGGACTCTAGCAGAGAAATTTAAATTAAAAAAAGAAAACACCAACCGTGAACAAATTATTCTGTGACTGCATTGCTCATTTATGGAATATAGTGCCTTCTGAAATGGTGTGACATGTGAGAAGATCATTTAAGCTTGCATGTGTCATAGTCGAAGGACACACTAGGACTAAATGGTAACAGTACGTAAATGGCTAGATATGAGAAAGGTCTGTGTTGCAAGGGATGCTGGCCTGATCCAGGTTGATCAAAACAGGAGAGAGAAAGGCCACAATGTTGAGTGTCTTAGAGGAAAAACAGTCAGAAACAGTTTTTTCTTGGGTGATATTGGAGCTCAGTTGAGAAATGGCTTCTGTGATTGTGGTGGTCTTTCCATACTATATGTGGTGTTAACAAGGTGCCTTGTTTGGTGTAAGCTAATTTTTTTCCTATTATAAGTTTGTTAAGACTTTTTCTTTCTGTAATTGTTGCATGTTAGTTTCCAAAGTTGTCTAGTAATCAGAGTAATGTCAGTGAAATTGGTGCGTATAATGTTATATCCTTCTGCTCAGTGTTTTAAAATAAATAATCAAATATCCTTTTACAGGCAATGTGCCGGGTTACTTATAATTTGATTTACATTGGTGAATATTGTGACCGGGCTGCAAAGATCACTTAACTTTGTGCTGGCGGGTGGTGGGTCTCTACTGTATTCTCAGTCAGCCAGACTGAGCAGTACTTCGGCAATGGGGCTGAAGAACAGGCCATCTTCAGTTTGTGCTCTGAGCTGCGAAGTGAAATGAAGATAATGCTCCCCTTTAATAATTACAGACTTTGTGACTGCAAGCTAAGAGTATTATTGAGCTCCAGACTACCCTAAGGGGCGCTGACAGAGACGGAGAACTAGGATACAATTTGCCTCAATTTTCTGTTACCAGGGTGTTGCTATTACATTAGAGGTTACTCAGTTCCGGGGAAAACACGAGTCCCGTGAGTGAGGGATGAGAAGTGACTATTTGAAACAAAAAACAGTTATGGGATAGATAGGGCTAAAATTGGACTGTGCCGCTTGAAATGAATATTCCACTGAAATTGCTGGAACTAAGGAGCAGTGTGAGCAAGAAAAGTTAGTGTTGTTCTTTCACTAGGGTGGTTATATCATACAACTTCAGCTGTCAACCTGGAAATAATTGGTTTCCCCTTTCTTTTATAAGAGGTATGAATTTAATTCTAAAACTGTTATTTTCATTTACAGACATCAACTTATCACCATATTCAAGAAATAATGGTACAGTTATTACGCACAGTGAACAGAACTGTTATTACAATGGGACGAGATGATCCCTTAATTGTGAGTACTATTTTAATGGATCTTTAATGCTTTGAAAGTAATTTTATAGTTAACCTGAAAAAATGCAAGTACAGTATTTGTGGAGTCCTTGTTTGTGGACTTTTTTAGATTTAAAATAAAAGGTCAAAAGCGTTCCTCTTTTATCATTCAGCTGCGACACTAGTGTCTTCTGAAGTGTAGTTGAATACTGCAAGATTTGTGCATTCTTTAAAAAAGTCTTTAAAACACTAAATCTAAAGTTAATTGCTGGTTGCAAAAAGAAGAATGTTTTACAAACCTGCATAGAGGGCACATTTTAGCACATTGAAAATAGTGTTTTTGCTAATCTAAAGTGGAAGTGTCTGAGCAAAACTAGGGAAAAAAAGCTATTCTGAATAGCTTATATAAATAATTGATGGATGCTCTGTTTCTCCCAATTTTTCCACATGCTTTACTTTTTGTTGGTTCTGGTTGCTACGGAACAGCTGCCGTTCCTGGCTCTGTTTCTGAAGGGGGAAGATGATGCCCTATGCGCACAGGGAAAATATTTGGGGATGTGCTGGCACAGAGCACTCACCTGAGATTTTTGTGGAGATTCCATGGTTTGAGAGTTATATTCAGGGACAGATTCTGCAATTTATTCAAAATTAAGTATGTGTCTCACGAGTACTCCTCTTGATTTAGACTGTTTATGAGAATGCAAGCCAGTTGTGTTCGGCATGAGTTATGGAACTTGCCCTTTAGACCGTGTGCTTAAGAGAAGACATATATTGTTAGTCTTTAGAGATTTACATTATTCTGCGAAATCATGAGCAGCATTTACTTGATTGTTTTGGCCACAAGAGGTAGATTGCATGTCTCTTTAAAATGTACTTTGTTTCCTTGTTAATTTCTGATAGAACATCAACGTACCAGTTTTAGATCATTGCCAGGCAGAGCATGTGTGTCTCCTAATGATTAGTCTCCTAATAATTGAGTTCTTCAGAGGAGATATTTGCCAATGGTTGATTCACACTCCCTGGTGGTAGACCTGCAAGTTTCAGAAACCATATCATTAACTATTTATCAGAACTCCAGTCTTCTACAGTTCTGTGTGTGACCCTCTGGTGTGTATGGTTATAGTCACAACAGGAAGAGATTTTGAATGAAGGCCCAGTGAACCTTTCTGATCTCTACAGTGTTTGGGAATGTTTTCTGTACTTGCAAAGAAAGCATGATATGAGTGTCATGAATGATGTAATCAGTCTATTAAGGAGTATTTCTGGATACCATAAACATTAAATGAAGAAGCAAAATGAAACTGTAGTAATCCTGCAGAAAGAATCCTTATCGTTAGGAAACATTAGGAAATCATCAGGAAACAAGCTGGTTACAGTCATTTGAAGTGGCTTGGAAAATCTGTTTGATTTTAGTTTTCTTTTTTTCTCTTGTGTACTGTAATGTGTTCAGCTATTTTTACCTAAAAAGATCAAATCCAGTGTGCATTTTGAAATGCAGGTGTCTGAATGCTAATAATGCTCATAAGCTTGTGTGCATATGTGTATGTTGGGCATTGTAGAAATTTTTCCATGCAAAATTCCAATAAAGTACAAAGAGTTTTCTAGAGCTGAGGCAAGATCCCTCAACAAAGTAGTCTTTTACATGTGACATGATGAAATTGTTTGTATGAACAAAATAGTCTCTTGCATTCAGAATTAACTAACAGAATAAGCTCGTTTCATGTTGTGTATACTGCCTTTAGTTCACTCAGTTAATTTGCAGCTTTGCGTTAAAAGTTCATGAGAGGGCCAAACTTGTTGAAAGACCTGAATGATTCATCTTTTAAAAATGAAGCAGGTAGCCAGGAATTATGGCCTTCTGCAGAATGCTTAGGTGAGTTCAAGTTGCTGAAACTATGGTGAACTCTGCAACTGCAGGTGGAACATAACAGAATAGCTGCAGTCCGGCTATGTAGCTGATGTTATGTGGATATAAGTGACATTTCCAATTGGACTACATCTGCTATTTTCTTCCAGGAGAACAGAAGGTTATTCTTTAGATTCTTAAATCTGCTACGATGTTTCTGAATATTGCGGGTGTTTTTATTATCTTCTGCTGTGTCATTTTCTAGAATTTGAAAATGGTGGGAAAAAGAATGCTAATACTATGTTATACAAATAAAAACAATGGTTACAATTTCAAAGATCTGTAATTCCTTGCAAGTTTAGATGTCTTGCACCTGATAGATTACTGTATTTTATTTACTTGAGTGTTCTTCCTTTCTGACAGAGGTAAGCAAGTTAATTTTCATGTTCAGGTGTCCTTTGCTCTATCTAGCTGTTGGCAGAGAAGTTAAAAGGATTTTGTGTTACAGTTGAGTTGCCTTTATCTTTTCTGGCTACAATGCCAGTTGAATGTAATGGAAGGTGGTGCCTTGTGCTCGTCTGGTAACAGCATGCTGTGAGCATTGTTCATGTAATTACTGGAAAGAGTCAAGCTGGGAAGGTGTTGCTGATGGAAAAGTCATTTGGCTCTCTATGCAGCTATTGCAGAGACTTACTAAAATGCCACTCTTACCTTCATCGTGCAGTTTTTGGCAGCCTTTAACAGCTGCTTGGCTATTGTCACTATTTTAAAAAAAAGCCTTTACTGTAGTTGAAGTACTTCCAAACTTGTAATAAAAAGGGACAAGTTTATCATCTGAAATTGTCTGATGAAGATTTATCTGGGATACTTTATGAAATATACACTTTCAGTTAAAGGGCCTCGTGATGCAGTGAAGTCCTACTACAGTAATTACAGAAGTAAAACGTGTAGAGGCATGTAGAATACAGGAGTACTTGGTTTTGGTATTGGCTTGGTTAAGTAAGCAAAACCATCATAAATCCACCATATACAGTTTAAAGCTTTCCTTTGGTACTCCCAAACTTGATTTTTTTCGCAATGTCAGTTTAGCAGGGTGAAAAGAGTGTAGTTACACTACTCAGAAACGTTTTCAGATCATGTTTATATAAGGTATTGTACACATAAAGACTTTGTTGAAAAGAAAACACTGTGCTCTGTTAACCAAAGCTACTCTAGGTAGCGTACTTTTGCAAAACACCACCCC
>VZSC01008502.1:521439-554611 GCA_013398225.1 Steatornis caripensis | reverse complement strand
CCCCCCCCCCAAAAAAAAAAAAACCAAACGCAAACCAACTCTTTGAGGAAATAATGACCGGAGAAACCATTTTGCAGAGCTGCTGTGGTTGGAGAATATAACATATGTTCTAGCTAAAAGTTACAGCTTTTTTATTCAATATTCAAATTCAAATTGAAATCCTTTCTCTACCTCCAAAAGCTGCATAATGATTCCATGAAAGTTGTGTGTGTTTGTTTCCCATTCATGTTCCTTTTCTAAAAAACAATTGTTCACTTCCTTTGTAATCTAAGTGTTGTTTGTTATTGACTCTTGAAACCTAAGAAAAATATCTCATTTTATTGTGAAAGGTAACATCACACTTAAAGAACCTAGAAATTTATAAAACATCCATTAGATAATACATTTCATTAGGAAGATGTTTTGTATCTGAGCTAGCACGATTACTAAGTATTGTGGCTTTTTTGAAAGAACTACAGTGCACAAAACTATAAAAAGCCCTACATGAACTGCTGTTAAATGACAGACAGGAATCAGTATTTTATTTAATATATTCTGAATTTTTAAAGATAGTTAGGTTGACTCTATAAAACCGCAATTTCAAATACAGTAATTTTTGGAATATGCCATGTTCTGTGCAATGTTTTATAAATAGCATACTGTAGTTGTCATTTAAATATGTCTTTCAGAGAAGCATACGATATTTTGTATTGAAGTGCTGTCAGGTAGCTGTGGTTTGGGGGTTTTCTGTTGTTCGTTTGTGGGGTTTTGGTGGTGTTTTTAAATTTTATTTAAGAGTGTGTTTATGTGTATTTCTAACATTTATTTCCTACTCAGGGAGCTGGTTTTATGTATTACATCATAATTTTCTAGATCAGAGAAATGTTTATAGCCAGTGGTATTGTCTTCTAACATCTACCGAGTTCTATGGCTTTTCCAATCTTGACACCATAAATTGCATAGTGTATATCTGGTATTTTTTATTTCCTATATGAATTCATAATTCTTTACTAAAATATTTGTAAAATATTGAATAATAAACCAAAAAGCAATGCTTACGTATTGTATTTTCGTATAGTTTATATTCTCCAATTATGTGTTACAAAGCCATTAGTTTTTAAATATTTTGAATTGCTAGGATATGTAAATTTCTGTGTTAAATCTGAACAAAACATATAGCAACTAAGCAGTCTTACCCTCTTGCTGTGGCTGATGCATGCATGCCGTGATTGACACTTTCGCGCTGTTACCTTTTAATGTAACGAGTAGCCTTTTGCTCCAATGTCATCAACATTTTATGTAGCAAGCCTATTGTGCATGATGTACTGTTGAGAAGACTGGACATAATAACTTCTTGTATTTAGTAGGTGTAGTTTTATTGTGAAATGATGATGCTTATTCTTTTGTAGGAATAATTTACTTCTGGCATACTCTTATTTTCAGTTTAATTATTGCATGTTTTTTGGTCACGGTAGTCAGAAGCTCTGCAAGAAGAGCGAGGGAGTTCTGTTTGTGTTTCAGATAAGCCTTTTGTTTGCATCTTAAATGTATTTTAGAACTTGGCGGACTGTTGCTACTACTGCTGACTCAAAATGTTCCTTATACTGAAGTCCTGCAGTAGAGAACTGTAGGAGCAACCTTCCTGAAGGACAGAGCTTTAGCAGCACTGTAATTTCATATTTTCTTTCGAGGAAAACAGATGTTTTAGTGGGTGAGAATTTGAAAACACTGGGCAGGGGGTAAGTTGAAAGACAAGTGAATGTTCTTAATTTTCAGCATTGGGAGCAGAGAGTCGGCTGGCCTACATACCTGAAGTATTCCTCTGCTGCTGTGTGTACTTGTGTTAAAAGGGAATTTCATATTTCTATATGGGTAATCCATACTTTACTGATTACAAGAGAACTGAAAAATAACCCACTGAGGAATATGGAAAACAAAGGCAAATGTTGACTAGGAGATTAAAGATTAAAAGTTGTCTGCAGTTCTGAATTCCATGAAGATCAGGCCTTAAAATATAAAACCTGTAACCATTTAAATCGGTATATTTCAGTTTTTTCAGAAGAATTGATACTTGTTTAGGTCATAAGAAAGACTTAGAGCCTTACTTACGACTGTCTTTCGTTGGACTTTCTTAAACTAAAGAGTGTTTCTGTTCTTACATGGTTTTACTGACTCCTGGAATTGATTGTTGCTATGTGGTGAAACAAAATACTGTGGTTTGTTTAAAATGAAAATATGTCGAAGGCATCATATTCGTTATGTATGCAAAACCAAAATCAGACACCTTAACATGAGCTTTTTTGTGCTTTTTAACAAAAAGAAATACAAAAAGATTGCTTTCATATAATAACAAATTATTGAAAATCAGTTCACGACAGAAATAAACTTAGTAATTTTGCTAGTGTTGCGGCTGTTGGTATTGCTTATTTTATACCTTTACCACAGAGGATATTAATCTTAAAATGTTATTTTAATACACAAGAGACATTTACACACTAATAAATCCTTCATTTTATCAATTATAGAGATTAATGCAAAATAGGAATGCTGTTGGCATGCCACCATAAGCACTTACATGTATTTGAGTGTAATATAATGACATGTTCTGATGTAAGAATTGAATTCTTACCTTTGTTATACTCACAAATTATTATTGAAGAGCTTTTCTCTCTCACTAAAGGCATCCTTTTCACTAGTAAAAATTCGTATAAGGCTTTTCTTCTGAAAAGCCTCTAAAGTAATGGTAATTTTGTGCCTGTCATTTCCGTACTGCCTGAATTTAACATGGAAATGTTTTGGGAAACTGTCAGTCCTTTAGAATTTTGATAAATTAAGCCATGTCACGTAGCATCCTCTCTTTTAAGTGAAGGCTACTTTTACCAAAAAACTTACTTCTTCCAGACAAAATTTTTCTGTGCAAAATTGGTTTTAATTTGTTTTCAAACGTGTAATTAACCCTAAGAATTCAAGGAACACAGAAATGTACAAAAAGTGTACAGACATTTTTAACTAACATTGCACAATAAATACAATATGATTTAAAAAAAACAGGATCCAAGAGTTAATCGGTTGAATACCCTGACACTGTTTGAACTAATTAACCAGAGTCACTTCTAAGAAAAGGTCTGCAGTACATTCCACTAAACATAAAATACATTATTCAGGCTTTACAGTGTGCCCTTAAGTCTTGCTTTGGAAAACTTTTTCCCCTCTGCCCCCCATATGAAAGATGACCACGTTTTCATGAGCAAAATAATAGTATCATCAACTCTAAATTAGGTTACATTGGCACACCCCGGGCTAGCCGATAACTCAGCTGTTTTTGAAGGACAGAAATAGCTGCGTTGACATCTGATAAAATCTTTTCAGCATATACAATTTTTGAGATAAGACAGATAAGTCCATTAAATAATATTTTTATGATCAATTTTATATCATGTATCTACTTACTTATACCTTAAGGCCATAAAACCACATGTTGGAATATTTTAGTGTAGCGATACAGATCTTAAATGGACAAATTGGGCAAGTGGTTTATCAAGATGGTAGCCAAAGTGGTTATTCCCCTCTATTCAGCAATTGCATGATGACATCTGAGGCATTATGTTGTTTTAGGCTTCCAGGTAGATGAAATACATCAGCTTACCGGAGGGAGACCACCGAGGTGACTGTGGGCTGCAGCACATAACATGTGAAGAGAAGCAGTGAAAATTGGATTTGTTCAGTGAAGGCTTAGGAGAGAGGTTCTGTTATCTGTCTCATTCTTGTTGGAGGTGTATTTGGATAGGGTGAGATGTAAGTTAGAACAGAAAATTCAGATTAGATGTTAGGAGAAAAATTGGAACAGCTTGCCCCAAGGGGTTATGGATTCTTGCCTTTGGAGATACTCAAAACTCAAATTCACCTAATTGAACCTTGCTCAAGTAAGAGGTGAAGACTAGCATTACAGAGATATTATCTTGTTTTATGAATCTGTGATTCATTTCAGAGAAGTCTATTACATAGCTGAAACTTCTAAATAGTTGCTTTTTAAATTGAACCAATAAAGGACAGAGTAAAACTTAACCTGAAATTCTTTTTTGGTTGTTAGATAGCAGCAACAAAAATACTTGGGGTTGTGAAACAATTGTGATTGTCTCCTTTGAGGAGAGGTTTGTTTGAAGGATGTAGTTCCCCTGAATTTGTTCTTGATTACGTGGATAGTTTAAAGATCAGGGAAGCTCTTTCCTTTTAGTCCATGTTGCTTATAAATAGGAAACGAAGACTGTATGATGCCTTTAGCTTTGCCTACCATTGTTTTTCAAAGTAGAGATTTAAACCTTGTTATTTTTTTGAAAGTTGAAAAAAAAAGTCTTTACAAAGCGTATGAAAGTGTCCTTGGAAAAAATGAGAAAGCTTCCCTTTGAAAGAAAGAATTTCTTTCATGTGCCTTTATTCAGTGAGATGACTTAAGTAAATTCAGTTCTTCTGATTTTTCACTTACTCTAATTAAACATTCTTTGCCTTGTGATTTCATAATAGCACATTTCCAGGTGTGTGCTCCCAAACCTCTTTCTGTTCTAGTGTTTGAAATGTAAAACGATCCATAAGGAAGTCAAATCCACCAGAAGCATTTTCTTTTCACCTTTTTTGTTTTTCTTCTTAACTCCTTTTTCTCGGGAGCTGGATGATCAGATGGTAGCTTCTGAGGTGAAGCTGAAGCTGGATTTTGCTCTGCATGATCCAGCGTTTTCAAAATCTGATGAAATCTTCCTTCTTGTTGTCTGAAGTCATATTCTACACTATGGGAAAATGAAGATATTTAAGCTAGTAAGTGAGAAATTCTTTCTTTAGAAAAGAATGCTTACCTCATTAGAATAATTTGGCATTATTCAATACTAGAGCTTGGTTAAAACATAAGTCTTTATAGGTTGCTGCTTTGAAACTAAGTTCATTTCTTAATCTTTTCTGAGGGAAACTTTTTTTTTATATGAGTTAAGAACTCCAGCATTTTGCTCAGAACAATGGGACAAAAATTAAGGAAGAAAAAATGAAAGTGTACTAGGATGACCTTTCAATGCATGTAATTCAACGGTCAGATTTTGATACTGTAGTCTAACTCAGTCATATGCTTGACATGAATTCAAAACTCTCACATGCATAACTTCATTAAATGTGAATGTCTTCTGCTAGGAGACCTGCTAGGACCAAAAATATATGAACTTAAGTTAATATTTAAGTCTTTGAGATAAGCAATATCAGTTAACAGGAAAGTAGAATGTAGCTGATTTCCTCCATTGAAATCCATGATTGTTATTGAAGTCAAATGAGAGCCAAGGTGTTAATTAGATAAAAGCAGATATGTACACAGAAATAATCGTAAGGTTCAAAAGAATCAATGTGGAGAGTGATTAAGCAGTCTGATGCAACCAGTACAGTTAAACAAAAAATGAACAAATTAAAAAAAAAAAAACAAAACACAACGAATTAAAAAGATGCAGTGCTGTATGGTTTTTCTTTATTCAACCATCTTTCCTAGGCAGGAGAGTGGCAGTTGTATCAGCTATGTCTGCTGTGGAGATTTTAGCAGGCAGAGGGGAGAGCAGAAAGGAGCTGGTTGTTTTTTCCATAATGCAAGCTCTTTGTAAGGAAAAAAAGCATTATCAGAGGGATGCAGGGATGTCACATTAAGGCCCTGAACAAAATTTAGGCACTGAGTAGAAGAAATCTGTAAAACTAGTAAATATGTGTATCTTTATACACAATTAAGTGTGAGTATTTGTATGTATATAGAAATCCTTAAACATTTAATCATATGTTAAAATTAACTAGAGGCTTGTTTCCCTTATAATTAACATGTTTTGTTTTTTTAATGAAAAAAAACTTTTCATGAAATAAAATAACTCAGCTGGCAAAAAGAAAGCAATAGGATTATTGTAATTGAGAAGAACTAGAGAGGGATCTCTGGAGAGAGATCAATACATAATAAATCTAAAAGAAGTAGGAGAAAGTGATATAAACAACGAATTTGATCGGTGTCTTCAATTTTATCAGCTTATTGCTAAAACTGCAGCTTAATACTTTTCAGTAGTCACAGATCATGAGTGCTAGAGAACAAAAAGTTCAGTGTATGGCATACGTAAGGAAAGAATCTGCTCGTGTTCCTTTTTTCTTTCCTTCAAAGTTTCTAGTTCAGTGTTGGAGAGATTATCTTTAGAGGCAAGAAGTCAATTCAGTCTTCATTTAATATTGTCCCTTATATCCTGGCATAACTGTTTGTTTTCTGTTGCTACTTGCATTTGTTTATTATAACACAAGCATTTGTTCTACAGGATCTAGATTGAAAGTCTCGAGTCATCTCACGCAACCCTGCTGGGTAGTTAATAAAGCTAAACTTAACAGCCACTATATACCTGGTCACTGTTAGACTGAAAAGGTCTTTATTACTTTATCAGTGAAAGCCACACTTTGCTTGACATGAGATTAGTGTATTGTTTAACTCGGGGACTGCACAAAATGTGCATGGTAAAGATGGTTCAGTGACAGTAGCCCAATGTTCTGCTTGTACAGTGTTTGAATCACTAATGAGTTAGGTTCTTTAAGAGAAGGAAAATGGGGAGCAAGATGAAACACTTGATTCTATAATTAATGACAACAGTGATGCTACGTTAGTGGAAAAAATACTTGCATGGATATTTAGGCTACAAAACATAGGAATTGCATGGGTTTGTCTAGAGCAAAACCTGGTAACAGTTACTTCTTTCAGAATGTTGTCTAATGAATATGTTATGAACGTCAAATGTCAGTTACTCAGAATGCTTTTTTCATAACCACATGTTGTGGAACATCTCTAAAGTGAAAACTATTATGTTTCCTTTCTGTCTCTCGTTTTATCTCTTAAAACTAGAAACTCTTTAGAGAAACTCTGTTCTCTTGTATGTATTCTACTAATCATTGTACTGTAAGCCTCCAGGCACCATTATCATTATAAACTACCTAGTAAATGAAAAAGGCACATCAATGTTTTGTTAATTCCTCCATTCTTTCCTTCAGATACTTGTGCTTGTTTCTCAGGATCTTCAAAGAGAAGGCATCCTGTGGTAAAAAGGGTATTAGTACGTAAATTCTAGAGACCGACCTCCGTTCCTGTATGGTCCAATAAAAGTGCACAGCGATTGTTTGTTTGGAGATAATGACCAAGTAAAAGAAATCTGTTTTGTCCTGCGTCTACATTTTTACACAGATTCAGTCTGTGCTCTTGGCTAAGTCATCTAACCTCCTGGAGTATCCAATGGTGGAGAAGACTAACAACTCTGTCTTAGAGGAGTTGTGGTGTTTAATTTATGACATGTCAATTACTTGGAGATTTCATTACCAGAGGTTTAGGACACTGGTACTCCACCGAGTTGTATGTTGAACAATAGGTTCCAGTGCTATGTCCATCCCTGATTTTACCTAGCAAGCTTATTAAGCTTTTTAATAAATTTGGCTCATGTAGAAAATGCGGTGTGAAAACGACTTCCATGTGGATAGTCATTATATCCACAAAGAAATTTAAAGTCAGTGCTTACAGACTGGCGAAGCTAATGGTCTGCCATATTCTTTGAAATAAAGGAAAAGTTTTCAACCTAAAAGAGAAAATCTCTTGCCCTTTATTTTTGTAAATGTAAATGTCTACAATCTCTGGAATATTAATACATCTGAATATCTTTGAAGGGATAAAAACTTTCTAGGAGATGTTTCAAATCAAGTTCTCCTTAATTTTGCAGCGTAATGTCTAGCTTCAATACCTGATTGTCACAGTATATGACTGGCAAGTTCATTTTTTACTGAGCTTTTTTAAAAAAATAAACTTCAAAACAGTACAGCACATCAGAAATGTGGTACGTATAGCAAGGAAAACAAGCGTGCGTTTTAAGTGAACAGCTCATCAGCTGCAAAGTCCTTTAAGTAAAGTGTCCCTCACAAAAAAAGGAATGCAAAATGACAGGATTAAAATAGCAGTATTATAATTTCTCCACAACCTTTGATTTGAATACATATTCTGTACTTCTCCAAATGAGGCCTCAGATACCGTATGTAAATTTTGACCATGTACTCATCTTCCTCTCCATCCTTTTAAGTACTGGAAAGGATCTGCAATGACAAAGTGTGAGCTCCAGCTCTGATTATGCTGCATTTGTGCGATATGTTACTTAATGTTCTGTGGAGAGCCCAATGGATCTTACAGAATCGAATAACTGAAGATGTGTGTTTTCTGACTCATAACTGAGGTTGAAGAGATTGAATAATGTGTTTATAAATTGGTGGAAATCCTAGAAAATCCCTTGCTGCATGGGCAAGCTACGTGTGCAGTATAACCAAGACTTTGTACCTGCTAGCTTTTTGGTTAATGGCTGGCAAGCTGAAGACTCATACAGTATGTTTGTGTAGACATAGCATTTAAAACATGGACAGCTTAGGAACAAAGCACTACAAATTTTTTTGGTCATAAGGGTTTAACATAAACCTCAGTTTCAGTTTGGAGTAACTTACACTCAGATTGCAGTCTCTGAAAATAATAAGTAAACATTTACTGAAGTGAGAAGTGTGAGGATTTTGGGTTTGTTTTGCCTATAAACATGAACTGTAGCTATAGCTTACTGGCATTGCGAGAATTGAATGTTTACCTTTTTCAAGTTCTAAATTTATTACAGAAATCTCAGCTTTAAAAATGTAACACACGAAGTGAATTTTATAATCACAAACAGCATCAAAGGTTTTCAAAGCACGCTGGTGTGCTGCTGTGAAACATTAGTGGGAAATTTCTACTTGAATTCTCAGAAGTACAGTGCCTCTTTCAGGTAACACCAGTAATAATTGTTTTCTATTCGAGAAAACAATCAACCCTACTTCACACATACCACTTGGTCTTTTGTTAAAATCTGGATTAATAATAATTGAGACCTTTTATAGCTGTGAGCAAAACATTGTGTTGTAGACTTGTGGGAGACATACAGACAATAAATATGAAATTGTGTGAAGGAGTGAAGTACCTGTAAATGATACATGCGGTGTTCTGACAGGTGCTGCAGTTGTTGAGGTCTTGACCAGTGTGATAGAAGTTGCGCCTGTAATAGACAGTAGTTCATGTAATGGGTCTTTATAAATTTGTTTACAGATATCTCTTTCATGAATAAAAATAATTCTGTTCACCACTTCTGTTATCCTTACTGAAAATTCTACTGTCAAAGTCTAAATTAGAAGGTTGCTTTAAAAAGCCAAACCCTATGTTGATTTATGTTTTTGCCTTGCATCTTTCTCACTCATGGGGCCAGGCTCTTTTCAGTGGTGCCCAGCGACAGGACAAGGGGCAATGGGCACAAACTGGAACACAGGCAGTTCCACCTGAACGTGAGGAGGAACTTCTTTACTGTGAGGGTGCCAGAGCCCTGGCCCAGGCTGCCCAGGGAGGCTGTGGAGTCTCCTTCTCTGGAGAGATTCAACCCCGCCTGGATGCGTTCCTGTGCCCCCTGCTCTGGGGGCACCTGCTTTGGTGGGGGGGTTGGGCGGGGGGATCCCCAGAGGGCCCTGCCAGCCCCTGCTGTGCTGGGGTTCTGTGATGCTGGTAAGATTCTTCCTGGTTGTTAGCTCTTGCATAAATACTTGTTATGAAAACACTGAGACATGCAACTGCTTCTTCTAAACACACTTTAAAGTGTTTGAATATCTACCCTCATGCTTTCCATTCTTTCCCCCTTTTCATGTTTCCTCACTTGAGTATAAACAAGTCAGATTTTTACTGCTGATAGTATACAAATTTGGACTGTTGAGAAAACAAGAAAAATTACTTTCATACTTAACACCAACTAGAGTTGAATTATTTTTATGATGGAAAGAAACATTAGAAGAAACAGTTTGAGTTTGGTGGCTCATTGCCTCTGAAAGATGCATAGCACTTATATTTAACGAGTTTTATTTGAATTAAGGGAGTTCAGTTGGTACCGAAATAAATTTCTGATTGCTTTTGGAATTAAAGTGGCGGTTCTTCACATGTGTTTTTGTGCTACCTCCACAAGTACTTGAAATGTTCAGTTTTACTGCTAGGTGGTTCTAGCAAGACGGACTGAAGCTTATCGTTGAAGCTTATCATGAAATCTCAGTGTCAAACTTAGAATCACAGAATGGTAGGGGTTGGAAGGGACCTCTAGAGATCATCTAGTCCAACCCCCCTGCTAAAGCAGNTCTCTCAGCCTTTCCTCATACGAGAGATGCTCCACTCCCCCAATCAACTTTGTGGCCCTCCACTGGACTCTCTCCAGTAGTTCCCTGTCTCTCTTGAACTGGGGAGCCCAGAACTGGACACAGTACTCCAGATGTGGCCTCACCAGGGCAGAGTACAGAGTAGCTTAAAGATATTTGGCAAAATGTTTGGGTTTGACTGTGTGGTAACTGAACAGAAATGGCGTATAAGCAGTGCTAGATAATCTGACAGTCCTTCACTGCAAGCCACTCTTTGTAATGGTCAGATTTGCAAACATAAGTTAAACTTGTCCACTCTGGCATACATAACAACGTGCAGGGGAGGAGGAGTGGTTTTTTCTGTAATTTCCAAAAGAACCAGAGTATGGCCGTAGTCCTATGAGATATACTGTAGACAAGTGATAGTTTAAGCTTGGCACAAGCTTGGCACATACCCCACACCTGAGATCTTGCTTCTAATCTGAATTTCGGGGTTTTGGTGTTTTATAAATGGTTTTGCATCTTTGTTATCAGTATGTCTACCTGGATTTTGTCTGTTGTGTCTAGGCTATTGCAAAGTTGGTGCTAGAAAATCATATGGGCTTTTCAGATAGAGAAAAATGACTTATGCGGCCACAGTGGAAATTAGCAGAAGTATTTTGATGCTAACAGGCACCTGGACATTATTGGTTAATCTTTCCAGGTAAAAAAGGTAATCTGTACAGAGTAAAATTACCTGTTAACTTGATTTATATTATTTTAATCTTTTACTAAGTGTCAGTTCTTATTTGAAGTGCAAGTTGGAGAATTATTGATCAGAAATGCAAGAAGATAATTTCAATTACCAGATAAAATACTTCCGAAAGAAAGAATTTTTCAAAATAGATTCATTTTTCTTCAGAAGTTGTAAGAAAATTAAGATGTTTAAAATTGTGGCTTCAGTTAGTTGTATCCTGACATTTTTTGCACAGCCACACAAACCTTTTCTGTCCACGTGGAATAAGTGCAAGGACCTGGTGCTGAGTCACCTGATGAAGTCAGTGTCGTGTTCTGTGCTGTTTCTGTGTAGCTGAACCTACACAAAAATCTCGAGTGCAGCAGCCTTTGTGCGATTTTTGCAGAGTTTGTGGAAATGTGGAAGATTATCAATTTATTCTTTAATTGGATACTATTGATACACATGGTCTGAGTTTAAAATGAAGGATGCAGTTTTATGCACAAACCAGTTGCGCATAAATGATTATTCTAGATGCCTAAGCTAGCTGTGCTGAGTATAAAAGTAAATGTATGATAACTTCGACTTCATGATGTTTTATCTTTAAAAAATAAAGTAAAATGGAGCCTTTGTTCTCTTGATACTTCGAAAAACCCACAAATAAATCTTTCAAAGACAAAAATTATTTTATGGCTAATACTACGTTACCATAAAACAGATCCTAAGTGCATCTAGGATACGTTTTAACTGTAAGTAGGAGCTGGTGTTAATGGCTTGGAAAGCATTATTAGAATATTCTAAAACCTGTTTTGAGCATAGAAATGTTTAAAATTCTATTTTAACCTTGTCCTACAAAGGTGTCCAATGTTTACACATTAGTTACATTTATAGTATCATTATTATTTCTAATGCATAAATAAGTTGCGTGAATAAGTTACATAAATAACGCTTGCAGCCTTGGCTAATAGTCACTATGAGAGCATACTAAAAATAAATACAGGTCATGCATTCTTGTGCTAGTGCAGAAAGCAGTCATTCTAAAATCTGAGATTCCAAACTGAGTTCTTGCTGACAGTCTTCACATTCATGTTTTTAATCCGTTTTAAGCACCTGCCTCCACCTCCCATGAAATCTTCCTGACACATACTGAAGCTCTTGAAGTTTACCTGGTATTGTGCATTTTTGTATTCTCAAGGCATTCCCTTTAAGCAGCTATGCTGTTTGTGCGATCATGAACTGTAACCAGCAGTGTGGTCCCAAAATGTCTGCAGACGCCATGCTTTAGCCACTAATACTTTTACTTGCTTATGAAGGCAGTATTAATTTATTGAACAGAAGCATGTTTTTGCTGATATAAACTGTCAGCAATAGGACTGCTTTGGCACTAAGTGCTTATCTGACCTTGCTAGTAAGAGATAGTTGGCTTGCTATAGGTTTCTGTCGTACTACATAAGTACATTACTGTTGGGTTTTGTTGTTCTGCTCCCTGCAGATTTTAGCTAGATGGAGACTGCCAACTCTCAGATGTCAGTGGCTTTGTATCTGACACCATAAATCTAAATAAAAGGGAGTTAATAAACTGTGTATCACACTGCTTTTAGTAAAGGCAGTGTCAGGTAAAGCCAAACTATGAAGAGGCTTACTTCTTCTGCCGAGGCCCACGTATCAGAAAAAAGGTGTAAGATACCGTGTTTGTTTGCGAACTCATCTTTAAATATTGCAGGGAAGATTTTTTCAGTAGCAAAGGTTAAAAGAATGCTAACATCTACTTTACACTTCTGATGAATTACTAGTATTAAAACGCACCATACCCTTCACTGAGGGCTCTGGATTTTTCCAGGTCTTGGATTACATTCAAAAGGACTTTAATCTTCTCCTGGTTTGACTGCAAGGATTCCTCTACAGACTGCAGCCTGCCTTGTAGGGCACAGAGCTCGCCACGTGCCAAATGAATTTGATTTACTTCGCTAATCTCTTTGCTGGTTTGTGGTTTTAGTTCATTCCTCGGCAGATAGGACTTAATGTGAAATCCTTCTAAACAGCAGTTACACTGGGAGACATCTGACGGGGTAGAATTTTTCTCGATTTCAGTATTGTATGACAGAATAGATTTTGATGCGTTACTGCTGGTCAGTGACATGGTTGTGTGATCATCATTTGTTAATGTCACACAGCTGGAATCTGTTTTCTGCTCTCCTGCCTGTTGATAGTCTCTGAGGAAACAAGGAGATGAACTGTGATTTGGTGAAGGTGATAATGGAGTCGTTTCCTTACTGCTTGCATCTTCGCTGGCTACAAGTGACTTGGAATCGCTTTTATCTGCTTCACAAGAGTCATCATGAAGATTACATTCACTGCACTTAGTAGAATTGCTTAGGCAAGGATATGCTTTTTCAGAATTAGGTGACAGTGTGCTATTTTCATTATTTTCATTGCCATTTGTGACGGTAGAAGAATGCAGTGAATTTCTTAAGTTCATGGTTGTGTCTGATGCGTCCGTGGAAACATTGCTGTCTTGTGGAAAACTCACATGTATGTATTCAGGCACCTGTGTAGAAACAGTTGTCTTCTCTGATACTGAGAAATCATCTGAGTGGATAGGTCCATTGCTTTGTGCTTTTGGTGGCCTTTGACTTAACTTACCGTGCACCTCATGATTCCCAAATCCATCATCCAAATGATTAGTTATTCTTAAGTAACAGAGATCTGAAGACATAATGTCTTGTTCAGAAATATTGCCATTTACTTGAACAGAATTTGCAAGCTCAGTTGACACTTCTGTTAATGATTTGCTTACTGTCAGCTTTTTCTTTTTAAAAACTGGGAAATGTTTCCTGAGGCTGGGAGATGTTTGTATGGCAATATTCCGAAGCCCCTTCTGAGCCCTTGGAAAAGACGGAGATTGATGTAGCAAAAAATTGTGATCCCTAAATGTTTCTGTTTTCCCAGTCATGACTGCTATATCTTGGGCAGGATTAGTATCCAGTTCTGTCTTTGTGTTGACGCCATCATCCTTGAATCGAACTTGCTGAGATTTGGTCCTGCGGTGGTGTGGCTGTCTCATAAAATCAGCTGAATCCAAACTGTTCCTTTTCAATAGCACTGGGCGCATTTTCATGTTTTGCTGGGCCATGGAATCACAATTTAAAGTCTGTAAGTAACGTGTTTCTTTGCGACCCATTTCGTTTGTCATTTGAACTGTATATTGATTTTTCCTAAGCTGCAAATGAATACATTACTCCTGAAGAAGCTAAGCTTTTCATTCTTCTTGTTGTTGCTATGTATACTTTTAACTGACATGCTCTCTTTAGGGATGCGCTTTCAAATTTAATTGCTGATTAGACCAAACGCCTAAGACAAAGAAATGAAATATCCAATTTAAGGAGAGATTTCTTGTAGCTAGGGAATGCAGGAATTCTTGTGTTCTGAAGCTAACATGATCTTCATATTACAAAATTGCAACAGGCCATTATGCTTACAGTTAACTAATTTAAAGGTAAGGTTGAGTCTATGGCTTTCCTGATGGCTCTTATTTGACAGTCAGCTCTCCATTAGTGATCCAGCTTTTTTTATAATAGACCAGTCACAGACATTTGAGTTGCAAGTTTTCTAAACAACAAGCATAATAACTTTTGGGGGCATTTTCTTTTCTGATGCATAGTTTTACTGATGGAGTATATCCATTAATACCAAACTGAATTGCTTTCTTTAGAGAGAGTTTTTCTTCTTCAGCCATCTTGTTAATGTTGCAAATGAAACTAATCTTCCCAAACCGTTAAGCAAAATGTAACCACTTCTGACCCAGCGAAAACACAGCATCCAGTGTCCTTCAGCGAGAGAAGTTGTTGATGTGTAGTTGTTACTTCAGATCATGCAAATACAAGGCAAATCATATCCAAGGGACTGTTTTGTTTGGGGAAGTTCTGTTAATCCTTTGGTGTCAGAAGAGCGGTCCAGACAGAATAACCAGCAAATGCAGAATAACAGCAAATGTTTCCTGAAAGTAAAAAGACAACAGTTGTTGATGAACACACTGCCAAACACTGTAATTTTCTTCTACTGTCTCCTAACAACTTTTCATCTCCAGTGGTTTTGTAACTTTGGCAGTGAGATACTTGTATAGAAACTGAAAAATATTTTATAATTTTGAAGTGCCTGAAGTTTTCTTCGTATGAAATACAAACCACCAAAATTGATATAAAATATTCAGAGTAGTAGTTTTCTCTTTGTGATCAGTACTCATGTGGAGGCCTGAATCTGCTCCCAAATATGAATCTCAAAACTTAAATCTTCAGATTTGAAAATGGCTATTAAGTCTTGTTATGGATGAAATGTCAAAAAAAAAGAACAATACGAATGTGATTTCTTTATTTGGAGGCAAGTTAACGTTCAAACAAAACTCGGATTTAAAAAAAGTACTTTTTTTAGAGATGCTCATTTCAAAGTATTCGGATTTCAGTACAACTCTCGGTTAAGGAAAAATAAATTATCCTAATATTTCAAAATGTGAGTAATACAAATGGAACCTTTTTTAGGGAGATGAAAACTCTTTCCCATGCCGTATCAATTAGTTGGGAATCAAGACTGAAATTGGCTACACATAGNATCCTAATATTTCAAAATGTGAGTAATACAAATGGAACCTTTTTTAGGGAGATGAAAACTCTTTCCCATGCCGTATCGATTATTTGGGAATCAAGACTGAAATTGGCTACACATATGTGTGAAGTGTTCTACTGAGTTTGTATGTAGGACACTGGCCTGTAAAACTGTGGTTTGTCACAGAATCCCAGCACGGCAGGGGCTGGCAGGGCCCTCGGGGGATCCCCAGTCCAACGCCCCCGCTAAAGCAGGCGCCCCCAGAGCAGGGGGCACAGGGATGCATCCAGGCAGGGTTTGAATATCTCCAGAGAAGATACAGACATTGTCACATTTGTCCAGAGCTCCTAATGAAAAACCAAACATTAAACATTTTGAGTGACCACTAAAACTTACATTTCTGAAAAACAAGACAATAATATAGTCACAACGACCATGTATTACATGAGGAAGACTGGAGGAAAGTAAGAGAACCTATTTTATTATGGAGCCATCTGTTATCAAAATTTTCCTTGCAAGTATTTTAGTCTTTTTCAAGGGTAATATAACCACTGTTTTTAAACGGCCCAAAATAGAGCTTTGACCCATTTGTCACAGCTGCCACTTCCGTTATGAGAATGTTTGTCACAGAGACATTTTATTCGTGGGTTAAGGTGTAATGAGCACTGACCACTTTCAGCTTCTCTGTGTTTATTCAGTAAAAACAGTAGTAGTAGTGAAATTTGAAGTGCTAATGAATTGTCACTCCAAATGCAGATTATGGAATTTAGGCATCCACTGCACTGAGTACCGGGATGGGCTGTTTGTAAATTTGTGCTCAAGTGTACACAGGGATGATTCCTTTAAGCTAGGCAGTCACACCCAGGCTGTTTAGTGGTATGTTTTACTGATCGAAGAGTTGTGCACTTTATTATTTCCACTTTCCTGGAATATGATGACTGGTGGCACGACAGGGTATGGGAAAGGCATGTAACAATGCATTACTAATGAGCATGTGATGTGCTAGAGCTGCAGGAAGAAAATATAAAGGCACTAAAACTGAAAATTTAGTGTTGCACTTCACCCATGTGAGTAGACAGCTTCACATATGACTAGTGATCACATAGGCCAAGACTAATCTTGGTACTTCAATATTTTTATGTAAAATCCAAATAACTTTGATAAAATTTTGTTGGCAACCTTTCTGTTATAAATTTAGATTCGTTATGGCTTCCTGACATAGGACATCTAGGGGACTGTATGCCATATACAGTTTGTTCAAATTATGTACATTTAGCTTCTATGCATTTTAGGCAGGACTTTTCACTCTAGGTTTCTACGATGTTAAGGATGGTTTTACAGTTTGTCACCCAAATAATCTGTGTGACAGACTTCCTCACAAATGAGAATTCTCCTACCCAAATCATTTCAGAATAATTTGAGCCAAAATTCTGTATACACAATGAATAATGCTGGACTAGTAGCAGATTTTGAGTCCTGAACTTCAAAACTCACTCCTGAGATGTACTTTTATGTAAAATATCTTTCCTGTATTTTTAATATGTTATGCTAAATCCGAAACCAGCTGCTAGAATAGAATAGAATAGGGATAAGAGCAGAAATTTATGCAAAATATGGGAAATATTATATGGGATTTTTAATAATCCAACATAGTTTTCTTTTAGGATTACAGTGATTTTTTTAGACTGAATTCCCAGCATAATGTTATTTAATATTAATCCCATTCTCTGTTAATTCACTGGTAGTTTCATTGGCCTTACTACTTTCATTATCTTAGTGTACCTTTGATTTAATCATTGCACAAGCTTTACCACATTTAATTGACAAGGATTGATGAGATGGGCGCAGTGGGAAAGACCTTGTTACAGAATACAGCAAACTGTTATGTAGCCTCATGCAACATTTAGGCAATGTAATATAGTTTAAGCAAAGTAATAATGTGATATTATTCTATTATTAAATTTTAGAGGAAAATGAGTTTTGGATGACTTCACTACAGAGAGAAACGTTGCGTAAGATATCGAGGAAACAAATATGTACATTAATACCAAATTTTACTTTTATGATACATTAGCATTAAGTCACTTACATCCCTGTACTGCTTGTTCACTGGAAACAAGTATCACAATAAACAAGTCAGTTTCTGCAAATAAAGTTCCAGTGCCAAGTTCTGAATTCTCATATCACCCACTAATTACTGGAGGCTTTTTACCGTTTTGTTTGAGAATTTATCCAAGTACTGCAGTAGCATTCTCCATTTCCCATCACAGCTGCTGCACTCCAGGCAGATGGACTACTTTAAAAGTTATACTTGCCCAATTAAATTCAGAAAGAAGCTTTAGAAATCTAATCCTTTGAGTTTTAAATACAAGTAAAAAGCCTTTAAGAGTTTTAGGAGAGCTCTCTGCCTATAGAGGCATGTGAGCTAGATTCTTGCATTCTTAATTTGCAAATTGCCATTTTAAATCTGTGTGATTTTTAGCTGCCTTGGCACGCACTAGTCTGGGGTTCATATGAATTGCTGTAATGAAAGTTTTGATGCAGTTATTTATATTGAATCAAGCTGAAATGAAAAATAGATAGGAATGTTCAAATATTCGGATTGAGAACCCAAACTAGGGAATTTCAGTGAGTTATAGGTGTCTGTGTTTTGATTAAGAAATGAGTGTAACATCACCAATTGCTAAGTTTAAATAATATTTTCCCTTGCCCAGGATGTAATTACTCATTCTTTTCTGGCACAGCAATTTACAGGTCTTGCTTTGCTTGTTATTTCACATTGACTGAAGGTATGAAAAATTCTAAGGATCCATTTAATAGAAATGCTTTCAATGTATTAATTTAACTTATGTCACTCATAACAAAAAGCATACGTCAGTTGTAAATTTATGTCTTGTGATAACAGTTTTGGTAGGAGAAATTTACTGGGATTTAATGTCTGCTAGGATTCCATGACCTTGCATCCAGCTATCCCCAGCCTTTTCCTCCCAGTCCCTTCCCTGGGCAGCTGCTCATCAGTCCTGAGGAAATGCCTTGTGCCTTGGTTGTTTTGCTTAATTATCACTGTGAATTTGCTCAATCTCTTCATTCACTGGTTGCTCCTCTTTTCAATATTTTGTGTATGTGAATCTGACTGATATAATTGCATTTATTTTCTTGTATGCTTGGGTTATATTGTTAAAGCAAATCTTGATTTTTAAAGTCTCTGTGCTTTGCGCACATACATCTTAATGGTGATAGTTAGTCTCCAGTGTAAATTTATTCTAGCTCTGGTGTAATTGTATCCCAGGGTACTATAAGTGAATTACCTGGAAAAGACTGAGGTGCAAAGCCTGCCACCTTAAACAGCAGTGGAACTGGTTTTCCAGCCTCAAGATTGTGGTTTTGAGTTCTTAGAAATGCACACACAGTTTAGTTAGCTAGCTAGGCAGAGGAAATTTGACCACAAGAGATGCTTATATTTTTTTATAATTATTCTTCCATCTTTCCTGCCTCTGCCTGCCTTATTTCTTGAAGCGAGTCAATCACGTTTTTTGGTTTGTATTTCAGTTTAATGACTGAAGCTGTAGGCAGAGGAGTGCAGCTGGTAAGGATAAGTGGAGATTATGGGAAACTGCATGAAGTGAAAAAACATGTAGCAAAGGGCAGTGTGGATTTTGGAAGACTGCAGATGTGTGAGTGTGGTGGTTCTCAGATTTTCTGCAGTTTGTGGAAAAAGTTAAATATCTCGTGTGGCTTTCAAACTCATTCAGTTGCAGTTTGATACCTTAGTTTTCCATTTTACTAGTTTGCTCAAAAAAGTAGTGTTTTTCCTTTTAGTTAAAGTGTGACGTATATTTGTAGTATTTTGCTTTTTTTAGGCATGTGTTAAAGCCAGTATTTCTTGAAAAACAAGTTTGAACAGACCCCCTGCACTACATAAATAAAATCACTAGGCTAAAAGCATTTTGTGAGGGTTTTCAACGGGAAGATGACTAGTGTAATTTACCTTGTTGTACTTTTGAGCATCAGCATTTTAAACTTCCTGATTCACTCTAAATTTTTGCCACTTCCAGGTGATCTATCTACCAGGGATTAAACAGCAGATGAACTCAAGCATTATAGATACAATGACAGCTGACAGAGCTGCAGTTACTGTAAGATAGTAGATTCAGACTGAGTAGTTTTACGTCATCTCTGATTTGTGTTTTATGCTATGTAGTATAGATTTTCTGTGCTGTGCAGCTAGATGGACTTTTTCATTTTGAAGAGTCATCTTGATTTATTTAATTATGGTTTGTGTTTGATAAGCTGTTTCCTACGTGGGAGAATCATGGTCCTCAGTTTCGAAGAAATTTTTGTGACTGTCTTCTTCCCTTCATGTTGTAAATCTCTCAGATATTCCTAAACTATTGGCAGGACAAGAGGCTGCCATTTGTTGCGGCCATTCTGAACTGTGTGCTTGTTAATGGATGGATGACAGGCTAAACACCACAGAGGACTTGTTCCGTACGCAGGTTTGCCCCCACCTTTCAAAAAGAAAAATTAGTGTCTGAAATGAAACTTTTTTGATTAACAAGTATGAATTCATGCTTTAAGTGCATTGGTTTGGATGTCAGTTACTTCATGTTCATTTTCTGTCTCTGTCAGGAACTTCAGGAATAGATGTTGGCCAAGCTGTTTGATTTAGCACTGTCTCTACTTTTTATAAAACTTATGTTGGCTTTTCTCTTCAAAATAAGGAGAGATGTTGAAGATAAGTTTAGATGTGCTTCTGAAATCCCTGCAGACTAAAGTGAAATGTACATCACTAGATAGCATGAAGAGCTAGAGATGGATTTGAAACTGTTGGAATTGGACGATGCTAAAAATTCTCTCCTTTTCCCTTTTCCTGCCCTTTTGTCACAATAATACAACCTTAGCTGAATTGCTTTGGGTTCCTCTCGTCCCCAAGGCTAAACGTAAACATTAGTTTGAGGTTGGCTGTCTTTGTTCTCCCTCCGTCCTCAGACCTGATTCAAGTTTAGGTGCTTTGCCTTCTTTCTTCTTTTCAGTGCAGCACAAGTTGTAAAACATGCGTGTTGGCAAAAATATGATAAGACATGCTGCTACATAGTTTTCTTTTGAGATGTAAAACCTACAGCTGCAATGAATCTTTTAGATTTTAAAGTATAAAACAATTTAATAATCTAGTGGCTCTGTAACTGTCAAAATTCTGAATGTTATTATCCAAATTTTTCTTTGTTCTGTATTCTCTCAAAGGTAACCTCTAAAGCAACAATCACAGTAAGTCATTCCAGGATGGATTATAATGAACTTCTTACATTTTTATAACCTAAGAAATCTCAGCGGAGTTTACAATCCTGTTTTCTGCAAACTTCTAAATTCAGTAAGGCCAGAAAGGAATTCCTCACAGTCTGGTGGACTGCAGAATGGTTTTTAATATTTTAATATTTTCACCTTTAATTTAAGATAACCTAACCATTAAGAACCTAACCAGGCTCTTGTACAGTGGCATCAGGTTATTGGGGGTTTTTGAGAGTCTGGAGTAGAATGATAATAGAATACCACTGTATAAGCAACCTGTAGCATTCTCTTGATGTGAGTACTTAAGATAGAATAAATAAGGCTCATACTTCATCAAAAACTTCTGACCCTTTTGCATCATGAAAGCATTCCTATGTTCTTCTCATCCTAAAATGTCTGTTGAGTATTTTGAAACATGATTCATTTTCACTATTGAATTCATCAGTGATAGATTTTTTTAAAATGCAGTTTGTAACATCAGTACATACTGCTAGGTAAATGTTTTGGGGAACAAGAGAAGCTGTAATCAAAGTTTCCATTTTATGGGGACGAAAAGATCAAATTGCTTCTGAATAGGTTTTTCCTCTGCATATTTTCCTGCATTGCCTCAGATTGCAGGATGTTTTTGAATGTTATCGTAGACTTATTTTGGGTTAGAGCTGAAATTGGATATTTTTCAGGTGAAGTTAGGATAACATCTCATCTATTCTTCCTATCTGAACCGTGCCACATCCAGTTACATGTTTTTACAGCATCTGTAGCATGGCTCTGCCCCATTCATTTCGTAACTGTCCTGACAACACCCTAGGCTTCCCCAGTCTGAAGTAGTGATGGAACATTTCCAGACTATGGAGCTGGTAAGTTGGTAAGTTGCTGTTACTTTCACCACAAATCTGTAGATCTGGTGTTGGTGCCATGTCTGCTTTTCAAAAAGGTGATATTTAATTCTAATATTGAATCAACAGCTGTAGCTCTAATATGGACACTGCAATTAGGTGCTATCTTTCATCTGGCACTTTCACCAGTTAGTTTCACAGTATTACAGTTTCCAGGTTGGAGGTAACTGAGATGATTAACGTTTGAGGTGGTCCTTTAAGAGTCCACGTACCGCCATGAAGTGCCGAGCTGCATGTGAGAAATGAAGTTGTGAAGTATGATCGCATCATATGTAATGACTGGATATCTTGGGCCCAGACCACCTAGTATCTCTTCAGATACGTGTTACGAGCCACTGAGGTACATGGCATGCTGTTCAGGTCAGTCTAATGACTCTGTTGGAAAGCTTTACTCCAGAATTTGCTGGGATGGAACTATTAGTTTCCGTCATATCTGTGAACATTTTTACTGGTTGTCAAAAGGGTTTGTGACTAAGTACAAACAAAAACATATCCCACGTTGAAGTTACCTGATGTACCAGTTATATTCTTTAGGACAAAGACATAATTAGCTGTTGAATTATTTTAATAGTCATTAATAGTAACAAACTGAACTTTTGCCCACAAATTTTTATTAGGATCTGCAAAGGACTGTCTTGACAATTCCATAGATGTCTCATTTCTTTTCTATTTCAGGATTTCCTGTGTTATTTTCTACATTGTGATGTTACTGAAGTACAGCTGTTTATATGATATGCTTTGGTTTGTTTCTTGGTTTTAACTGTTGCACTTGACTTGGGTAGTACTTGCCCCACTAATAATATAGCTATAAGAACAGATTGTGAGAGTCCTTCAACTAATTCTTTTAGTTTGTTTTATTTCGCCATTTGCATCTGTGCTGCCAAATATCCTCTATGTTACTGGCCCACATTTTGGCACAATCTTAGTCCTCTGTTTCCACCTGTGTACCCTGCTTTTATGCCTAGCACCTGGGCAAAGAGGTAGCTGTGGTGAGCTCCCACTGGATCGTTGAGGGTCCAGTCAAGCACTACAGAGGCAGCCACAGATTTCTGCTGGTTCAAATTTATTTCTCCCTGATCAGGACAGATGGACTGGTGAAAAAACTTCTGTTGTCAGGAGGTGTCTTTCTAACGTAATGTCCTGGTTTGGGCCAGGACAGAACCAATTTTCTTTTGGTAACTTTACTTTTTAGTTAAGTCTCTTCTGAGAAGCTGCACTCTCTGACATTAACTGCATGTTTTTCCAGACAGTGGCTGCTTCTAGCAGTGGTAAGGCTCCGTGTTTATAGTTGGTGCTGGAACATCAGTAGGAACGGCGTGCAGTAAGGCTCTTGCTTATAGTTATCCCTATAGAGACCAGGGTCGCTCCTAGCTTCTGCTGGCTTTCTTATGTGCCGGAACTGAAAGAGCAGAGAAGGGGTCTCACCTGCGACCCTGCGGTGGGGAGGAGCGGGTCGGACAGGTGACCCAACCCTGACCAAAGGGACTAGTCTATCCCATACGCGTCATACTTGGGATAAAGCTGAGGGATCATGAGGGTCACTTCTTCTATGGCTGGCGTCCAAAGCCAGCTCTGTCCGATTCTTCTGCCTTAGATCCCGATCCATGCATTCCTGAATCCAGCTCCCGCCTGCTGCTGGTGAGTACAGTCCGGGACTTTCCTGGGGCGTGCCCTGCAGCGTCCGGGTGACATATTGGTCATTGGTGGCAAGGATCTCAGTATCAGTTTTGTACATATTTGTATATATTTCATTATTATTTTTCCTATTATTATAATACATTATTATTGTAGTTAGATTAAAGCTGTTTTAACTTTTCCAGCCCGTAAAGTCTCTTTCCCTTTTCTCTTTCCCACCTCCATTTTGGGGAGAGGAGGGGGTTAACAAAGAGTGTCTGCTGTTCGTTTAATAGCCAGCCCAGCTTTAAACTGTGACACATAAGTAAAAACTGGGTGAGTTTCTTGGAGCTTTTAAAAAAACATAAAGGAGGCATGAAAAGGAATAAAAGGCAAAGTCAGAGGGATCTTTTTTGGCTTCCATTACTCTACATGAAAGCTTCACTTTTTAAAAATCTTGCATAAAAGTCAGTACATCTGCCTTTACAGGAGAAATAGTACGCACTCCCAAACCCTGCAAAATCCAGCCAAGTACAGCTTTATTTTTCTTGATGTGGCCTCTTTAAATATAGTGTGAAGTTTTATGTTTCTGCAGTGATTCTATTCACAATACCTCAGCTAATTTAATCTTTAAAAAGGCGGGTATATTGATTCAGTTAGAGCTTCAGGCTTAATTTCAAAATGGCAAAATTCTGAAATGGCAAGGTTGTAATGTTCAGAAGACTTATAATGTCTTTCTAACAGCTTTGTTAGACACTCTATATCACTTTTTCCTTGCCTTTTGAACATACAATATAAGCAGTATCTACTGAACAGTCACCAGCTTTATGCACTAATGTTAACATGAAACACCGTAGTCTACTTAATTTCCAATAACAACTTTTCTTCAAGTTACAANACATTATTATTGTAGTTAGATTAAAGCTGTTTTAACTTTTCCAGCCCGTAAAGTCTCTTTCCCTTTTCTCTTTCCCACCTCCATTTTGGGGAGAGGAGGGGGTTAACAAAGAGTGTCTGCTGTTCGTTTAATAGCCAGCCCAGCTTTAAACTGTGACACATAAGTAAAAACTGGGTGAGTTTCTTGGAGCTTTTAAAAAAACATAAAGGAGGCATGAAAAGGAATAAAAGGCAAAGTCAGAGGGATCTTTTTTGGCTTCCATTACTCTACATGAAAGCTTCACTTTTTAAAAATCTTGCATAAAAGTCAGTACATCTGCCTTTACAGGAGAAATAGTACGCACTCCCAAACCCTGCAAAATCCAGCCAAGTACAGCTTTATTTTTCTTGATGTGGCCTCTTTAAATATAGTGTGAAGTTTTATGTTTCTGCAGTGATTCTATTCACAATACCTCAGCTAATTTAATCTTTAAAAAGGCGGGTATATTGATTCAGTTAGAGCTTCAGGCTTAATTTCAAAATGGCAAAATTCTGAAATGGCAAGGTTGTAATGTTCAGAAGACTTATAATGTCTTTCTAACAGCTTTGTTAGACACTCTATATCACTTTTTCCTTGCCTTTTGAACATACAATATAAGCAGTATCTACTGAACAGTCACCAGCTTTATGCACTAATGTTAACATGAAACACCGTAGTCTACTTAATTTCCAATAACAACTTTTCTTCAAGTTACAAATGTCCAAAACTTGTTGAGGATGTCAGAGGCTCAGGTGAGACTCAAATTCTTCCTTTTAAGAAGCTAGCATTCAGAGGCAGCACGTGGCAATCACAGGTATCCGTTGCTAGCAAAAAACATAGAGCAAGTACAGTCTGTCATGCAGTGAGTGACTTGGTATGCAAATCTTGATGATTTCACAGAGTTTTCTTCCAGAATCTCATTGGCACTGAAACAAAAAGGTTTTCTCTTTTGAAGAAACCCTTTTAAGACTAGAGGGAAGAAGTTTTAGCAAACAGATTTTTAGATACTGTTCCTTGCGGAAGGAAATGGATGGAAATGTACTGAAAGTTACAGATGAACTGCAAGGAGGCTGCTGAAGGGAATGTTTTGAGATAAAAATGGATGAAAGATGCAGAGCCTATAAAGTAAAAACAATCCCACGAAAGTGCAGTTTTGCAGCTTATTATGATACACAGGATAAAGCTGGCAGGCAAAAGGAAAGCAAAGCTGCTGAGAGAGATTTTGTTTAAATGGCCTCTGTGTACAGCGGCCGATCGATCATTGATCACGACAAGGAATCTTACTGTTTTGGGTCAAACAGAATACAGTAAAAAGCTATTTATGAAGGTAAATATGTTTATTTTAAGAGACGGAATAATTTGTGTAGCGTAGTATGGTATCTGGAGTTTTCTCCAGTGCACGGGATGTCCTGTGTAGTGTTCTTCGATTGCCTATTCTCATTGGCAAGTGCACAGATTGTCCTGTTCCGATTGTGTGCACTGCCACAGGAGAGTTCTGTGTGTGTGCTCAAATGTTCCCTACTGCAGTGGGTTTGGTACTCCTGAATGAACCTTGCTTGAGCACCTAAGAAATGAGGACATAACAAGAAGGCGTGAACTTTTTTACAAATCCTGCGAGCAGGTTTTGTGAACCACCTCAAGGTAGCATCGAGGTGAATGGAGAGGAGGATCTAACACAGATAATTAATACACAATAGCATGTAAGCTTCTGACTTCAGAAAGGGAGCATTTCAGTGATGGAAGACATTATAGGATTTTATTTCTGAGTAATATTACAGCAAGATTTGAAATTACTTGAGGTTAGTGACACTGGGCAGAGAAGATGCTGCAATATTTACTGCAGCAGAAAGATGGACATAGCTAAGCGAACTTTTGGAATGAAAACTGAGTATGATTTGGCTACCATTCCGCATGAAGTGCTGAAGATGCACTGAAAGATAAAATCACGGTGATCTTATTTTTGATTATAATTCTCAGAACGATGGTATTTGAAATTCCTTTATTCTACAAACCATCTCGTTTGAGACGATACATTCCATTGGCTGTTTCAGAGCAAAAGGCTTCAGGAATTAGCAAATGTTTCTATCTCAGTGTTTCTTTTGGAGCATGTATTGGAAATTGTTAATACAAGGTTTACTGTCACAAGTCAAGACACAACACACACTTTTCTCTTAAGTGAATAAATTCAGTCATATAGGACACAAGTTGGGGTTTTTTTTTTTCAGTGTTAGTTTGCAAAGACAAGTGTACTCAAAACTGAGAAATTTCTCTTTAAGAAATGCTTGAGTGCCTACAGGGAGAGGGAAGTTATCCAATGTGACAGGTTGGTGAGCTGGAAAGTGTCCAAATAGCTGGCTTGTAACATAAGATTTCAGTGTTCTTTCTCATATAAATCTGGTATTTTACTATTTTCTTGGTAGTTGAAAAAATACTGGGAAGTACTTGATATTTGTGTAAAAGTATGCATGTGTATTACACTTTAGATTACTGTAATTTTATATCCAGGCTTTATGAAATGCAAACATCTATATCGACATGTAGATGTATAGATAGTCTGTGCATAGGCAGATATGCACATTTGTACGAGAGAGAGCATGCTGCTGTGCAGGCGTTAGCAGTTTGATTACAGATGTATTTGTTCATGAATCTTACATTTTGAACTTTATCTTTGATTGTCTAGCTATAACAACCAAACTTAATAATTTTCCTGAGTAGCAAACTTAAAAGCTACATTTACGTGGTTCCTATGGTGACAGTTTGCCTGTCCCCATCACCTTTCTTCTGGTGTCTTTGTTGAGAATAGTGCTATAGGAAATGTATGCCATGTATTTCATACGTGGTTTTTGGCACCTTTGTTCTGCTGTCTCCTACCTTGCCTGACACTTTTGAGGTCTGGCTATTCTTCGGATGTCAGTGGCTCACATATTAACAAAAGATTCTTTTCCATATCCTGGGGGGGAAGTGGCTTCCCTTATTATTTTTTTTTTCTTCCTGCCAGTCCCTTATTCTCCTTGATATTTCAGTCCTGTTTCTTAGTGTATGTTGTTTTTTCCAGTAGAGTACCAAGAATAGCTAGAAGTAGTAACATCTGGCCATCTCATATGTTTATCAGCTGAATTTTTGGGCTTGTTTACTCAAAATCTTAGGGCAGGTGAGGGATAAGATCAAAAGTGTATTTTTACTCCCTTGGACTTCCAGAAGCTAACCTTTCTTCATAATATACATGCTGAATTTCTTCTTCCTTCACAGTGTTTACCACTCCTGTTTATTTCTGAATTTAGATAGTCTGCATCTTTTCTAGACAAAGTATGAAGAGGCCAAAAACATCTGAAGTGTATCATGGTGTGATTCGGTAACGTAATCCCTGCCCATCATCCTGCAGGATCTCATTTGCTATCCTCAGAACAACCAAAAATTATGGACTTTGTTGTTATGGCACAGAAGTAATTTCATTACAGAATTCACTTTTCTTTTCAGTGCTTGGCTCACACCAATATTTTCAGGAATTCTTTCAGTATGGGTGTATTGAGTTATGCACAGATCTGTGGTATTCTTTACATTCATATGTTGACTATAACATGCAGTGATAACTTTCACCTTTTAAACGCATCACAGTGTACTTAATATCCAACTGAAACAAGGATAAACAATAAGGGCCCAGACTGCGATTGTGGAATACTTCCATTTGTTTTAACTTTGACAATGTAGTATTCAAATTTGAATTCCGTTCCATTGCATATGGAGAAGAGATATCTTTAGTTTCAGTCATACTGGTTCAGAGAAATAGAAACAATTTATTTCCTTAATGGAATTATTTTATCTTCCTGTAAGTAAAGCTCCTTTTAGGAAAAAGAAACGTAATCTCTGCCTAGACTTTCATACGCTGAACGTGATTCTTCTCTGTCCTCATTTGTCAGCTGCAGAACTCTTGAATTTGAATGTATATGCTCCTTTGAACTGAAATTCAAACACTAGCAAAATTATATTGCATGCTTTGTTAAGTTTTAGTCATTAGTGAAAGGTTGTAAGGATGGTTGTGTGCCCTTGAGAAAGATATCCATGCAGTGTACAGGAAGACTTTAAGTATTTAACAGGAAAAAATTTGCTATCTTCTCTAACAATGTTCTCAAGTTTTACAAAACACTGCTGTTGTCATTGCTGTGCTTCCGGGTTTTGAAAACATCGTAAAATATTTCATATATTTTCCTACGGTAACTATATATATTTGGAATGCCTAGTAATGTGACACCATCTGCCCCAAGTTGTGTAATTTTTCACTGCGTGTATTTATGAATAATTGTTGGTCAATATGACGTATTGCTCGATTATTGAAGACAATTTTGCTTTTTCTAAATAGGCTGTTCAGTACAGCAGTGCGTTCTAGGTGGGAATATAGGAATCTTGGATAAAATCCTAATACTAGACATGTGATTTCATTTAAAGTACGTGGGCCACTGCATTAACAGTGCAGTTGAAGCCTGGCTGACAGGCAGAGCGTTATTTCTTCCTGCAGAGCTTCCAGCTGACCTGAAAGTATGATTTAGGTCAGAATTGGCCCTTAATGAACCTCTTGAGAATATGACTAGAATGACTGTGGTTTGCATTCTTGTGTCCAGTGAGAAGGCCCAGAGGATGCTAGGGGCAAAGAGAGGAGTCCAGCATTAGGCCTGTATGAACAACTTGGGGAAAATAATGTTGTTTTTGTTCCACAACTCCGCTATTAGTCTTCCTTGTTAAAATGGATGTGCAAAGTGTAACTAGAGTGAACGTTATTATTCAGAAAAAGAGTATTATGTCTCGGGTGTGTAGGCTTATATGCTTTAATTTTCTGGGCAGATTTGTTCGGAATTCCTCAAGTAAGAAGTTACTGTATTAAGCATTTTAAAAAGTATAGCTATATTTACTTGTATCCATGCACGTCTTAGTATTTGATGGAATGTTTCTTCCATTCCTGTCCATGATACATTCTTCATGTTAGGGTCTTTGGGTGAATATGAAAGGAAGGCTATGGGGGAATAATGCTTTTGTGCATTGCATTAAAAGCTGTTTCCCTTTTGAGCTATAGATATGTGGGAAGTATCTAATAGATTTCAATTCCAGGAAAAAAAACCTATTTCTATCCTAAACCATTTAAAACCAGAATAAAATATTTGCTGAAGACTGACCTCTACACTTTAGTTGTTTTCAACATTACAGTATTTATTTACTTTCAGAAAACCACTTTTGAGTGTACTTGCTTTCAGTTGGTTTCCGTATTCTGTTTTTTCAATTAATTTATCACTTCAGGGCAAGAAGAACAACGTGGCAAAGCTGAGTCCAAAAATACTTAGCAGCCTGCTCTGCTGCAGCTGTATCTAATGACTTGTAAGCATCGTGTTTTCAGTTGTAATTCTTCAGGATCTCCACAACTTACTTCTTGTTTTGCCACTTCAGTACATGGGAGTATTCAGTAAATGTAGGGAGTCAACTTGTGCTCTCACTTATATCACAAACCTTCTGGATATACTGGGAGACAGTGAGAGAAGAAACCGTGCCAGGTGCTTGCTGAAATACATTCTTCCATGGCTTCTGGGTTTCCTACGGAAATATCGAAACCTGTGTGGAAAGATTGTGCCAGATCTCATCACAGTAACAGGGCTGGAATTTAAAATCTGCATCTTGAGGCTTGTTTACCTGTATTCCTTCAGACCAGTCAATGACATCAGAAATGCAAGTGGCAGTATATTTCATCCTCATGAGATGTATTTTGTGTACTTAGCTGAATATACCTCACTGTATCTCTTTCCAGCTGCTGGTTTTGAAAAACATTTTCAGTGTGAGGGAATTGAATTACGGCACTTCAGAGACTGGGTTACAAGAAATTGGCTGACAGTAACCACTGGAGAGACTGAAATTATGCTTATTGGCTTTGGCAGGGTATATGCAGAGAATGACATTTCCCATAAGCTCCCTACTTCTGGTGCGAAAAGCTGCAGGTGGAGAAAGAATGTAGGTTGAGATATAATGAGCTGGGGACTCCTCTGAGAAAATCTATTATCAATTGTGATCATGGCTGCTTCTTGGTATCAGAGGAATCTTTTCTCAGGTTTTGCCTTCTGCAGTGTAGTCTCTCAAGACAGTCTAATGTATTGGCATGTCTTTTCTTTGAATATTTGCAAAATGAAGCGGTGATATAATTATCAATAAGGTTGGTAGTTTGGGTTCTTGTATGAATTCTGTTTCGTTCTGTCCTCAACCTGCCACAAGTCAGAATGATCCGTTCTTGAGGGGAGACTGGTGAGAACAGAGCAAGAGAGAAACCTCTGTTTATTTATTACAAGTTCCTGCTGTAAGTCCCTTTACTTCAAAATACACCAACCTGATGATGTTGGAGAGTTCAGTGACATGCATTTTGGGGGATTACAGTTAAATAATGAGAATCACATGGTAGAAAAGCCTTTGGACGTGCTTGTTGTCTTCCTCTGGCTTTGCATTTGCAAATTTTAGGTCTGTTTCATATTGTCTGTGGTGTAGGCATTAGGGAAACTCGAAGTTCAGATTTATAAGACTTAGAAGAATCTGTTAAAAACACAAAACTTAGTACAACAACCCACCAGCTTGGTGTTGCTAGTAGGTAATGGGAAGTGGCAATACAGGTATATTTTGCTTGCTTGCGTCTGATCTGTTGTGCAGTACTTATCTTTAAATCCATGAAAAAGGTTGCAGGTTTACTGTCTTTCATGAGCATTCTGAAGGCAATTTTTTTTTTTCAGTCATGTTTTCAGTCTCGTACACCAATTTACCTCTCTGTGACTTTATGCTGCCATTGTATAGACCACCTCTGTCCTGTATATTTTAATGCTTTGTGGTTCAATATTGCTTGTGATGTGCACAGATTATGCAGGGCTGGTGCCTTCAGAAATGAAATGTTGCATCATTATTGCCTGCCTGTCTTTTATAAAAAAGTAGAGAGAAGTTGCTTTTCGAAAGCCTTGCTGTTTGTGAGGAGAGGACTTGAAAAAAGCCCAGTTCAGTTAATTATTTGCAGCCTCAAAAATAATGTAGCCCTACAATTGCTCTCTAAGCTTTGCACTACTCCCAGTGTTAGGAGCCCGAGGGGCTGAATGTAAGCTCCTCTGCAGCTCATTCTTTTCCAGAGATACCAGTTCTAAGTTACAGCATTATTACCGTGTGTAGCATTATTTTAATATATTTATGGCTAAATATTGTTCTTTCTTCAAAGCGATAGAATGACAAATGGGTCAAATCTGGTCCCACTGGGGTAAGACAAAGAACTGAATGATTTATTCTTCACACTTTATTCAAATACTATTCTTTTATGGGGTTTTTTTAATGATTATTGCTGACTTAGGACAGGTTATGAGAGTTTAAAATTGTCTCAGTACAAACAAGTACTGAGGAATGTAGGAATATGGAGTGTTCAAAAAATTCCTCAAAACCCAAGCAACTTTGTCCGTTGGTATTTCAGAAGAAAATATCCTTTTCTTCTTTATCCAAAGCTTTTTTATTTGTCCATGCAGTAAGCTGGAAGAGGTCTGAGTTACATAGGGAATGGACACTCAGCAGGAACCCAAATGCCCTTGATGACTGAAGTGCTGAGGATGACATGGTAAAAACAAAACAAAATCTAGGAGAATAAATTTACCATTTTTTTACCACCCATGTACCTCTGTTAACCTATTGCTCTGGTATCTTCAGCTCCTTATCTTGATAGTATTCGCTATCTCTTAATATTAGTCTTAAAATATCTGCGCAAAGAAAATGAGACTGCAGTTAGATGTTATTGTGATGTCACAATTTTCTAAACTTAAGGGCTGAGGTTCAGTAGCTGTGGGTGTTTTGGCACACTGCAGGACGCACATAGAAACAGAGGGTGAAGCAAATTCTGTGCAATTGTGTAATCTTAGGAGGATAAAATACAGTAGGATCGTGAAGTGGTTTTAGTGCATGTAGTGAGATAATAAAATAAAGATGATACTTAAAAGGAAGCCTGTACAATGGCAGAAAAAAGTGAGGTGATGCTTCAGTATGTGTTGAGATGGGGGGAGCAGAGAGAGAGAGCACATACTCAGCACGTACTAAAGTATTATGTAGATGTATATATATGTCTCCTGCTGGAGGCATTTAGAATAAACTGGATCTTGTGCCTACTCTGTCTTGGAATGCCTCCGAAATGCAGAGCTGCAATAACTGTTAAAAAACCCCCACGTCACTCCCCCCCTACACCCCCCGAAAAAATCTAGGTAAGTATTTCACTGTCCTCTTGGGAAAGGGATGCTTAACCGTGTTGAGTTTCTAAGGTGAGAGAACACAAAGGATTGTAGGTCATCCTTTAATGAACTACTCACGTGGTACTGAGGGAAAGATTAAGATCTGTGAACACACCAAGGGCTCTGAATCTTGCTGAAAAAATTAACGGAATGTTGTTCTCATAAACAAATGTCCCAGTGATGCCAAGGGCAAAACAAAAGCCTGCTTGTTTGCCTTTTCTCATGTCAGGTATTTCTTAATATCTGTATCTTGTAACTGATTTTCTAACTTGTATAAATACAAATTCTATTTTTAGCTAGCCAAGTTGTTATTAGATATTCAGAGAAGCTAATCGTTGGTAGACATCTCATAAATGCGCACTGTCCTGAGCCGTGTGGCGCTTGCTTGTCATTTAGTGTTTTTTGTTATTCGGTCTTTACTTAGGCTGGCATTTTAAAAAGGTCCAGAGGTAATATGTGGGAATTGAAATAAGCATAACTCAAGAACTGCATGGAAATAAGTATCTTGCAGAAATAAGTATTTTGCAGAGAAGGACCTGGGAGTGCTGGGGGACAACAGGCTCACCATGAGCCAGCAGTGTGCCCTTGCAGCCAGGAAGGCCAACGGCATCCTGGGGTGCATTCAGAAGAGTGTGGCCAGCAGGTCGAGGGAGGTGATCCTGCCCCTGTACTCTGCCCTGGTGAGGCCGCATCTGGA
>VZSC01008502.1:476907-521200 GCA_013398225.1 Steatornis caripensis | reverse complement strand
AGTTCCACCTGAACATGAGGAGGAACTTCTTTACTGTGAGGGTGACAGAGCCCTGGAACAGGCTGCCCAGGGAGGCTGTGGAGTCTCCTTCTCTGGAGAGATTCCAAACCCGCCTGGACGCATTCCTGTGCAACCTGCTCTAGGCTAACCTGCTTTAGCAGGGGGGTTGGACTAGGTGATCTCTAGAGGTCCCTTCCAACCCCTACCATTCTATGATTGTATGATCTTCAAATAAAATCTTGAATTCTGAAATTAGATTTCCACAAGTGAAAACAGTAAATCTCAAAGGAGACAGGAAGATAGAATACATATAATAGGCTCTACAAATTAATAGAAATCGTGTTCTTCATGTTGTGAAATACATGAAGTCCTTAAAATCCTTAAAAATACTACGTAAGTTAATCACATAAGTAAATGTATATTGCCTTAACATCACCTTCCCTGTGCTTTCTGGTGCTCTTCTAAGCATAAGAATGCAGAATGGCCCACGTAATTGAGTGGTTTACATGACTGTAGTGTCTCTAGTGAGTTGGAGAAGAAAACAGCGATCTCTGCTCTTAGGTGGCTACATAATGTGTAATGCGGCCTGCCCTGCTTCAGTGTCTCTGGAATAAAGAGCAGCTTTCTTCTTTTTTGTATCCCTGGGACATTCTCCTGGGGTCTGTTATTGTTATGTCAGTAATTCTATAGAAGTTATTTCCTTTCTTCATTATGCCTTCGTGGCTGTGCAGTGAGGTTATTTTCACAAAATTGCACTGATTTTTGTTTTAAACAATAATTTCCTTATAAAAGGTCTCCTTGGGAATAGCTTCAGGTTTAACTTGGATAAGTAGCAGTCTGATTCAATGAAAATTTTGAAATGTGTTCCTGCATAATTAACAAGACAGATATAACATAAAGCATGTGGGCTTGGTTTTTTTTTGTCTCATTTCAGACATGAATGATCATGCAGGTTTTCCAGATAAAGTTGAACAAGAAACCAAACTGCTACCTTTGCCACAATTTTGAGCAAGGCAGGCAACCTAGAATCTGTTAGAGAAGCTTGGGTTATCTTACATTGTGTTAGCAAAAATAATTAGGTATGCATTTCAGTTTCTTTTGTTTGTTTTTTGTCTTGTAGAATTAAAAAAACGCACCCGCAACACTTGAAAAGAAACTTTGATAGAAGCCACACAAATGTTGCTGTGTGTAATCTGTCAATATTGCTATGTTATTCTCCTAACTATGCAGAAAAACCTTACAAGGCAGGAATATAAGGCTGTCTAACTGGCTGCCTAAAGGCATGTATATTGTTGTATAACAGGAATGACCTAGTTTGGTGGGAATGTCCTCTCTTTTTTCTTTTTTTAATTTCATATGTGGATAGAGATGTCTGTGTTCCTAGTATTATTTGTTTCTTTAATAGCTTCCAGAAAACCATAGGATTCACATAGTTATGTCTGGTGCAATAATGAAGATTTCTGTTAGCAGACTGTAAACTTATTTTCATCCACTTTGCATGTCTCCATGATACTATGTACATTAAGTTGTTTCCTCCTTCAGCTTGTCTCAAAATGCTAATGTGCCCCAAACTTGTAGGGAAGCACCAGTGATAACAGAGGAAGAGCCAACAACAGAGAAATGCATTTGAAGAAGGGCTAGGTTTGGGGTTTTTTTCAGCCGCTAATAGCAGTCAGTCTAAACTACTCTGCCAGGCCACTGTCCATATCCTACACGCTTATTTTCTTCAGTTTCTTTGCCACCAAAGAACCTCTTCCCTGCACAGTGCTGTGAAATACTGAATAATATGTTCTTGAATTCAAGAGAATGCAAGTTCTTTTTCTCTCTCCCAAAATCCTGGTGACTATGTTATTGGTTTCCTGTTTTTATGCTTGATTACTCTGTTCTTCCAGAGCATCTGCGACTTGAGCTATACAACCTGCTAAGTCTGACCTAATGTCCTGGAACTCTCTAATTGCAGCATTGTCATTTAGATTTTGATGATAATCAGGAAGGGGTAAGGGAGCTCCCCTACTGTTCCTTTATTTAAAATTTGCGCCTTCTCTATTGACTTATTCATTTGGCATCAACATATATACAACATTCTTTGCATAGCCTTTGCATTTTTTTACAAATGATTTCTAATTAGTTGCTAAAATTATTTAAATATTTAAATGTTTGCTGTATTTAGCAATCTCAGTGGTTGGGACATTGTACTAATTTATGGCCAAATAAAAGTCACTTTTCTCTTATGTGACTAGAGTACCATTTAAAAAAAAGATAAATGGCCTTAGTATAGTAGTAAATGCTTTTTTGCAACACGTTTTCTAAATGTAAGAAATTCTGTGGGAAAGACTGTATAGCATCTTGTGCTGTGTTCCTTTTTTAAAAGAAAAAATACATTACTAAATTGCTGGCGCTAACCTCTGCAGTCTAGTAAATTCCGGTTTAAGCTGTAAAATATTAGCAGCATCCTTTAAAATAAAAACTGAGCAAAACAGGTTACTTTTTTTCTTCTTAATGAAACATGCCTTGAAAACTGATAATAAACCAAATGGGAAATGTGATTCCAGTCCCCTTTGAAGTTAAATAAGAGCACAAGAATCACCTGTAGCTTTCTGAACTGTTTTCTTAATATTGTGATTGCAACCGTAATTCAGAGAGGGCTTTGTTTGAATAAGAACCGCACAATAGATCACAGGATAGAGGTTTAGGAAGCTGTAATGTAACTTTCAGCTCAATGGGTTTAAGCCAACTTAAAAGAGAAAAGAATTTGTTCATAAAACACACCATAAGGATGTCGTCAAGAGGTTAGTCCTCTTAAAATATTCTGAAAATTCTTTTGCATACGTGATAGTATAGCATCTACCAAATGCTTGTTCTGTCCTTCAGTTCTATAGGGGTGATTGTATATATATTCATTACTAAATTAAAATAACTGAAAATTACTTGCATCTTAAACAAGTCCTTTTGTATCATTTCACTGGAGTGGTATAATGAGGATGATTCTACATATCATGACCTAAGAAGCTTTTGTGAACAATTTTAGTGGTACGGTTCTGAAACTGCTATTATTTCTAATAGCATTAGTATCGAAATGTAATTAGGGGAGGTGTAGATTGCAGTACTTGTAAACATAATGTTTTTTTCTATATATGTCATTAGATATATACTGATGATCCCACACAGTCTGTATTGCAGTGACTAATCATAAAAACAAGAGACTTATAAAACTGTTTAGGAGATACATACACTAAATATGAGAGGCATAACAAATCATATTTTTCATATATACCATTTCTCTGGCACTCTGACTCATTGATCAGCTCTACTTATGTATGATTGTGATTCTGATTTTGTTTGGTTTCTGCTAGGAATGCAATTCCCTAACATGTGTCTACACTCATTATTTCTCTGTTTGCTAGGTTCAGAGAAGGTGTTAGCACCCTGGCTCGTTAGCAAGACTAGTTAGATGAAATCCCAGTCCAGCGATTAGGAAAAATAAATCACTGCAAATAGCCCGGAACATTTTGGCAGTAAAGCAACACAAAGAAAGAAGTGTCTTTTTGGCATATAGTTGTCATCCTCTGTAGGAGTTCATGTGGTCAGGTGACATGGCACCACAAAATATTTTTGCATTCATGTGTTCTAAAATGCTGGAAAAAGTTTTTGGAAGTTAAGTTAGTTTTTGTTTGGGAAGACCTGTTGTAACACACAGTGCTGTTGTATCTATACTCACCATTTAGTCTAAGGAGGATTTATGTTTGGTTTTTTTTTTTTTTTTTGTGTGTGAGATGAATTTCAGAATGAGGATATCATTTGTTACGGATTTAATGCTAAGGCAGCAGAGGTGTCGCCTTTGAACATACTTAAGTGTGTTACAAAAAACCTCCCAGGAACAGGAGTTCAGTCTTGTCCTGTTGCAGCTTTAGACTTTGGAGGCTCCTAGATTGTAGTCGGTGAGCACCTAAGGGACAGTCACGCTACTGAGGGAGCACAAGCCAGGGCTTTCTGGAATTCCATGTGCTCTTTGCTGGCAAAATTGCTGTCCCAGCTTCAGAGAGCAGCTTTAGCAGTCAAATGTAGAAGTTTGCCAAGCAGATACAGTTTTGGAACTGTTCAGAGCACGTATGAACTAAGCCAGTTCACTAAACACTGCAGTCAAAACAAGTACCTTCAAAAATAAATCCCAACCATTTGTCAAATGTAGCATTTGTATTAAGAAAAATGACGTCCTGTTCAAATTCTCAGCAGCTTTCTTTATTAACTTGCAGCTGTGAAACACAGTGAGTGTTATGTATTTTCTCTCCTGTGTTTCTACAAGAGTGTTTTGTGTGTATGTATGGTTAGGTAACTACCCTTACCTGTATAACTATATGACTGTTCATCTCCTGGACTAATGACTGTGCCTTTTACAGGCTTTTGACTAGTTTATCTTTTCCTAATTTCAAAAATGGAAGAAAAACCAAGAGCTAAAATATTTCCAGGGTTAGTTATTCTAAGAAATTTCTATTCCCATCTTCATCCTAGTTTTCTTGTAAGTACATAATAAATTCAGCTCTCATTGGGCTGATGCAAAGTGCTATTAAAGGAGTATTGCTTATTCTGGTATAATGTGTTATTCAGGTATAATGTGTTACTATGACACAATCTCCCCAAAAGAGATTAGCATGCGCACAAATTATTGGTGCAGACATTGCGATCATGGTAAATTTCTCTTTATATTATCACAATTTCAGGATTCTTTGTTTCTGTGCTATTATAACTAAAACTAAATCAACTGGGACTTAGAAGCGGCAGTCCTTAAAAAGAGCCACACCTGAGAAGGGAGCTTATTTGGCAGTAGCTTGCAGAATACCCACTAGCAGGTCATTCTGTAATTTTTGAAGATTTATCCTTCCATGTTTGTACATGTGTTCCCATGGCGTTTTCTTCTGAGTATTTCCTATGATTTCTGTTAACCACCTTACCCAAGATTCAATATGAAAAGCTCTTTGTCTCAGAAAGATTTGAACTTTCGTTTTTAGCCAGTTGCTCTGCTAACCATGCTCCCAAGATTTTTTTCATGTTTAAAACTGGATCCTACTATTACATAAAAATTAAAAAACTAATATAAACACCTATTGGATGTAATTTAAATATTTTTCATATTTCAGATACAAAACAAAACTGTCCCAACAGTTGCTAGTTGCTCCTCTGGTTTTACTTTAATATGAAAAAACGATCTCTGTGCACTTTGTCCCCGCTTTCGTCCGTGGCAGAGAGTAGCAACTTGACAGAACAACATGAGGAAGCTCGTATAACACCTTTCACAGCCTAGCTGGCTTTAAAGGCGGTATTTTATCCTGTGTAAGGGTTATATAGTTAGAAAATTATATGACACGTTTGTATGCATGCTGCATTACACTAAGATTTATGTCAGTACATCTTTCTTCCTTGATGGAAAAGTTCCCATTTATGCAGACTGGATGGAATTTACATCATTGTCTGTTGATGTAGTACTAATTCTTTTAAACTCTGTGGATAAATTCAGTATAGACTAGAATACATGCTTCAGTCTGTCTCAATTCTTCTGTTTTCCCCTATGGTAGCTGTGAAAAAGTGGAGAGCAACATTATTTTAGTGAGAGTCCCTTTGCCAGGGTAGTGTTGGTAAACAACGGAGGTAACAGGGCACCTTCAGGGCAGCTACCTTTGCATCCCCATTTATTTCAAAAGTTTTGTTACCAGAATCTTGAGGATCATTGTGAAAGGCTCAGAATGCTTTGGGATTTTTTTGGTGCCTCTTTATATATTCATTGTCTAGGTCCTGGAAAAACCTATTTATAAACATTTGTGTAATTGTCTGAAGAACAAAGTGACAAGTTAACTTCTTTTTTTAAGGCATTCTGTGAAATATTGCTTTAAACGAAAACGTTGCAAGTTCTCCTAGCTTTAGTCAATGTTTATTTGCAGGGTATGCTGAGTATGTCTCTTGTTTATCCTTCACCACCTCCACAGAGCAGAATAGACCATAGACAGCTTTCAACCCAGAAGAACAGTAGTCAAAACAATTTTAAAATATGGAGGTAAAGAGAAATTATAATTCTTGAAAAGAAGCTATAAATGCAACAGTAGCTTATTAACTCTTGTCATTTCCAGTCTGTTTTCTTGTTCTTTTTACAAAATTAATAGCAGAGTACAAATACAATGTTCTTAATGTGGAAGGGGACAAATAGCACTTGGAACTGCCAAATTAAAAGCATTTTGGCATTAGTGTACATCTAAAATATCAGGGGAAACTACCAGGGTCCTCACATAAAAGTTATCTGGTTGTTACAACTGCTGAAAAAGGAATAGTAATTTTAAGTAAATTTAATTTTAATTTGTCAACAACTTTGATCTTACGGCTTACTTAGCTATGCCTAATTAAAAAGGCAAACTCTGACCTGGAAGGATGGTTATCAACCAGGTAAGATTTTAATCTAAGCCTGAGAGTTCGCTTCATATTGGCATTTGCAAATGTCTCAATATTGGATTGTGTACACTATGACAAAGCCAGTATTTATTCTTCAGCAAGAATGTCCAGTACCAAATGGAGTTGAAGACTATCGTCATTAATATCTTCAGGATTTGGTGAGATTTTGATGGCCTGGTGACAAAAACCATAATGTTTTTGGAAGCTCAAGTGCAGCTGTGCTATTGCTCAAAAAGAAATAATAGAATAAAATCTTATGTAGTTTACAATAAAATGTATTGGTGAATTCCTTAGAGATTTCTATTAATTAATCCTAAACATAAGCAGTTGGTAGATTTGTTTAATGTAATGAATGTGAGTGGTTGGAAAACTACTCTTATTTGGCCTTATTTTCTTTGTAAGATCAATTTAAAAGCAAGGGGAAAGTTTTGGTAGTTACACGACTTTCAGCAGTTCTAAGCAGAACTGTTGTGATAAAGCTTTGTTTTAAGCATTCAAAAATATATTGTATTAGTCTCTGATCATGTAGTTGAAGTTTAATTTCATTTTTTTGTTTTCAGTGAGTGCAGCTGAAAGAACAAAATCAATTAAAGGATTACTTAGTTCCGGGAATACAGGAGATGGCTCTGTTTAGTTTTAAGGAAGTGAGTCAGCGTCCAAGACATTAATCTTCACAATATACGTAAATTGAAAATGCATGGTTTAGAAATAAAAGACGTTACTGAACTTTAATGAACTAAAATTGCTCAGTTCTACCTTTTTCTCTTCCACCCAGCTGTTGATCGCTGTTGCAGTCAGTGTGCTTTGCTTTGTAGTCCTATGTAGTTGGCAGTCCCTTCTGGGTTTTTTCTGCTGTCAAGTGTTAGACCTCTGGGCAGAAGACTAGCTCCAGCTCATCCGAGCCATTGGATCACTTCATTCAAGTTCCCAATTTGGTTTCCAGTTCTTTTAAATGCAAGAGACTGGCCAAGCTATACTACCGTAAATAAACCGGAAATAATACTTTTAATCTTAAATCGTTGCTTGTATTTTGTGTGTGTTCTCTCATTGTTTCTATGGAATACTGACGGCATCATCTTTAAAACGAGAATGAGTGCACTGGGACACTTGGCAGGACAAGCCGTGCTTCGCCCACTTGACTGACCATCTGGTTTGGTGGCAACAGGGAAATGGAATAGCACTTCAAATAAGAAATTAGTGAAATAAGTAGCTTGACAGCACTGGGATTCTTGGGATTCTCAGTGAATCTCTTGCGTACCAGGGCAGGAAGTTTAGAGTTTGGAAACTAGCTAAAGTAATTGTGGTGAAGCAATTAGCGGATTGCAGAGGAGGAGGGAAGACATGCAGTATGAAGCTGCATAGATCCCTGAAGGCAAAGATGGAAGATTTCATCTGATACAGCCAAGCTCAGATTGGGAGTGTGGACAGCAGCGGTTAAGTGAGGAGGTGAAACAGCTGATTTTTTTGGTAACTGTGCTCTGGACAAGCTAGTTCAGTTTTTGAGAAATGATTGCTCATTCCAAAGGATTGTCTTCTCACTTCATACTAAATAATGTTACCTGTTAGTTACTTGTGCATACACCTTGAAGATGAACACAATGTTAATATTCTGGTAAAAATAGTAAATTATGCAACTGTGTTTGAGCACAGACTTAAGCACAAGTTAAACCAATTACAGTAGAGTGTTCATCCTAGCCAGAGACTGTAGTAGAAATTCTGGAGTGGATTTATGGGACCAAACAACAAAACCCAGCAGCAGCAAAAACATTGCAGAGAATGAAAAAATCCTAAACTATTGCTGGGAAGTCAACACCAAGTTAAAAGAAATAAAAATAGATGGCAAAGTACGTATTTTTAAAAAATCATGCTACTTTTATGTCATACCATAAACCATTGTCTTATTGCTTTTATCTCTGTCTGAAAACGTCTTAGATTAAATAATTTTGTAATTGCCTTGATTGTCTAACTTGTAACGTATCTTTAAATCTCACAGAGCAGCTGCTATTACTATTTCATTGTGTTATAAAATTGTCCTCTATTTTTTCCATCTGGTAGTCTGCTGGTTTTATAGTTGTATATCTTTTTGGATAAGTCGCAAGTATGTAAAGAAAACAGTAGAACAAACTAAACCAAGCCAGCATGTTTTCAGTCAGAAATCAAAAGCTGTCAGTAAGATGTAGAAACAGGATGCCTAAGCTTCTGCTCAGTCGGCTATGAAAGACAAGAAGACAGAACCAACGAACTATATGGATGTATAAACAGAAAATTAAAAACTTAGACCTACTAAGAGTAGATGAATCTGATATTCTAAATTAATTATTAGTAAGGCGCTCTCATTGGCAAGCTACAAGTAGTCTGTGTGGATTAGGAGCTCTTCCCATTTGAGATGTACTCTACGCATCTGATGAACACTCTAGGTTGTTACGTAGCAGCCTGGTCTAATGTTTACATTTTTGCGCTTTTACAGCTAGAAACAGTACTTGGCAGTGACACGTATTTCTGGAGAAGACACAGAACTGCATTAGCAGGTCACTTCAAATTTTGGTTATTTTTTCATTTGAGAGCATTTTTCTTTAATGTTTGCATAACACGATAAAGATGTTTGCGCTACCCTCTACATATGCCACAGTTCTCAAGGTTAGGTGTGGTTTTCTGAGGAACTATGACTTCAGACGGCTGTGGTTCTTCGTGGCATCACTGAGCATCTTCCATACCAGTAATTATGTTGCTCTTTAGCTCACGGCACTAAACAGGCGTGATGACTCAATAGTTCTGTGAAAACACTGTGTTGGGAGGCCCTTTCAATTATGTACTTGTGCTACAACATAAATATTGATGATTTTTAATGTTAGACTGAAACAGTTGATTGGTTAGCTTTTCTTTAATTACATTAAAGATAACATACTTACCACTTTTTGTCCAGAAAGATTTTTGCACTTGTTTCTGAACAAATAAAAGAGGTAACTGGCTTGTAGAAAGTTTTGGCCGCCCTTTTTATGTGCACCATTTTTACGGTTACTGTCAGTAACATACAATGAGTTTTGAAACTTCTGGCTTAACCTGAAAAGGAGTTCAGAATTAAATCTAATCTGTGTAGTACGGTCGCTTTATAAGCCTCAAAAATGTTGGATCTTCTGGATAAGATTCTTTCCCCGATACAGTGAGCTGTGCATTAATCAAATGTAAACCCATCATTAGTGAATATAGGGTTACAGATTGTGAGGATGGTGGTATGTAAAAGAGTCCTCTTACCTTACACTGATTGTGAGGGAAAGTAAAATGAGCATTTAAAACATTCAGTATTCTGCTAAAAAGGGGATATAAAAATAACTACATCATCTTTGGCCTTCAGAAATCTTTGAATTATCAGGAATTATTAATGGTTTTGTTTTGTCTGCTTTTTAATGATGTACATGTGTTTTATATATTTAAACTCAGGCTCTATGTTGGTAAAGTGCTCTATTAATGAGGATAAATGTTACTCAAGCTCCTACATGAAATAAATATCCTCCTTAGTCCTTCCAGAAGTACACCTGCATGAAGATTGTCCACCCTACAGCCACTGAAATACTTCTCCTAGATTGGAATAAAAGCATAGCTTCATTCTACATTATTTCTGTTGCTGTTTGTTTTTCCAGTGCATTTGCTTTATTTATTCTTGTGGTGCTAGTATTATTTGAAGTTACTACGGCAACCTGTCACCATCTACTATTATAAAGTATGCTGGGATTTAGTTGCTAGGTGTTGAAGTTTGTCATCTTACTCTTATGACCTTAATGTTTTTCAGATGTTTCTTTTCCTGTGCATGTTGCATCCACAGCTAATGTGCACTTTAACGACAGTGGAAAGATTCCGCATTCTTTCCCCTTGACCTTAGAAAGCCCAATTTGTTTTACAGAATACATGTACGATTCCTTTTGATGATCTTTGTATATACTCAACTGGAAGAGCATTTCTTTTACCTTAGCCACTATTTCGCAGTGTTTATACTAAAGCTAGCCAGCGTTATGGTTCATTTAAATTTGATATTAATTGTTTTCTTTTTCAAGTGGACAGGGAGTTTGAATGTTTCATAAGACATTTTCTCCTCTATCTCATTTTCATTTGACTACCTATTTAGTTGTGCTCCTGCTCCAAACAGAAGTGCAATGTTCATACTATCGATTTCCTTACTTCTTTACCCATTTTTTGAACGGTTGTCAGCCAATTTGTTAATTCACAAATGAGAATTCAGTGCTGTTTCTGTTCCAGTTCTCCTACGTTTAAATGCAAATGAATGTTTCAAAGTTGGAAAATATACATTTTATTAAATCTCTTCATAGTAGTGCAGTGTATTCAGTTCTTTCTGTTAATTTTTCTGTTGGTATTCTCTCATCAGTCAAGTGTTTACTTTGACATGTTTATTTTTTAATACATTTGACCTGGTTCTAATCAATGTTTTCTGCTGTAATTCACAGGATAAATCCTAACAAGCCTAAGCACAGCTGAAATGACTTGTTTGGATTCTATCTGAAGAACTTCGCCTTCTCTGCCACAACCTTTTTTATACTATTCAATCCCTACGTTCAGTGCTTGACTTAACGAAATAAATTTTCAAATCATAAGCATTACGCTATTGTGTTGGTAGATGGTGCTTGATGCTGAATTTCTTCTGTCCGTCTAGAAAGCAAGCAGTCTGCATTCAAAGTGTAATAGATCATTCTTGTGCAGAACTTACTGCATTTTCAAGGAGTTCATGTTCTTTGCATGTTCTAGTAAGAGGTACTTAAACAGCATAGGAGAATTTAAGTGAATACATAGAGACGTTTGCAGATTAGATCATAGCTCTCTGTAGTCCTATACTACACTGAAGTTCTGTCACTGAGAATGGTGATGCTGAGAGCGCATGAGTACTTTAAAGATCCGAGGCTGCATCTGAGAAGTTAATCTTTATTGCTGGCATTTGGGGATTAGGAGGGAGGGGCAAGCTTTTAATGTATAAAGATGCTAGCAGTTAATTGCTAATAGTTGACGTTGCTGGCAAGAAAATTATTAAAGATCAAGCAGTATTTGTGTCTTTCCTGCTTTATAGTTGCATGGAAATGATGGAGCAAGTTTTTGTAGCAAACCAGCTTTACTGTCACCTTCCTTCATATGTCTCGTTCAGTCCCACTGATGTGAATTTGACGGGTTTGATGTGTTGTGTTTGATGTGTGATCTTTGCTTATGGCTCTTTACAGTAACCAAGGCATATAATCTCTTAGTTTTAAAATCAGTGTACACTGTTACTAAGAATAGGTATTCATGCTGTACCATAATCACAGATAAAGCTAGACACATTTTAGAAGTTGGTTTCAATAAAAGAAGTAACCTTCTTAAAGTGCTTATGCATTTAAGCAACATAATACATCTATTCAATGCGTGTGAAGAAACGCTGATGATTCCAAGTGATTATTTAACATCAGTGTAGAAAGGCATTCCGTGGCAAATGTTTAACTACTAAAAATACAAGCTCTTTTGCATGTACAATTCTCTTAACTTCTGTCAGTATTTTTTTTCAAAATCATTAGACATCCGAAGAAAAACCCCATGCAATTTCTTTTCTGAATCCTTTGCAATTCATTGTTACTTCCACCTACACATTTAACATCACAGAAAAGATTTTTCTGATCCATAACTGTAAAAGTGAACTACTACAGCAGGAAAAGCAGCATTTCTTTTTAGAAGAGCATCAGTACCCGAGAACACACGATTCCTTACCTGAAAGCTTTTGGTTTACCTGCAGAAAACGTGTCTTCTTAGTCTTAGAAAGTAGGCAAGCCTCTCGCTAGCACTAATGTTACTCCAGAAGAAGGTGTAATAGGTCCTTTATATTGTAATTTTCACTGTTTATATGCAAGAAGTGTGCTGGGTCTGCTCGCGTAGGAATAAATAAATAAATAAAAAAAAGGCAGCACAAACTGAAGAGCAGCTAACACAGCAAAGGAGAAGACCTCTAGTGGCCATATCCTGAAGTGAAAGGCGGCTTCCCTCCGCGAAGTGGTAGACAAAATGGTTGGGTACGACAAACTGCAGCTGATACTTCGGAAATGTGTGCCGCCTTTGTTGCCCTTCTGATATAAAAGAAGTATAAAGTGAATCGGGGCTAAGCAGAGAACCTGATCGCTACCAGGTGGAAATTAAATTCTGGTCAGAGGGGCTGGGGAATCTTGCGTATCTATTTGAAACCAGTAAGATTAAGAGATCCGAGTAAAACTAGAAAATTATTTTGCGTGCTCACCTACTTCATAGTCTCTTATGTTAATAAAATGAAAGCACGTAAAGCGGGTTCACTTTTAAAACAATAATTAAAACTTCAGCAAATTAAAAGACATCAAAAAGGATTCTTCACTGTCTTGAATGAAAATGGCAAATCATTCAGCTCACTCTTATTGCTTGAGAGAGAAATGTCTTTGTGACTTTCAGTAAATTACAGTGAAAACATAGGATTATAGATCACTGAGTATCTTTCAGCATTTCTGCTTTAGGAGTTGAGAAACGTGAAATATTTCTTTTTGAGAAAGTTTAAAGATTTGCGAGATGAAAGTAATAGTATTCTATGGAAGTTTTACGGTGTTCTGTAGTAGATACTTAAACGCCTGCAGAATATAAAAAATATCATTTCTTGCAATATTTCTTCCAGTGAATAACCTATATTTCTAGAATCACTAGAAAATTTTGATGCTAATAGGTTTTCTTCCTATGAATTCCTAATGGAAGAATCCTAGGCAACATCACATGCCTTCTAGGAGTCTTAAGGTAATATTAAGTTGGACTTTATGTGTAAGTTTTCTTGTCATAATGTGTGTTTCCATGTGGAGTTTCATAAATGATGCAACTTTCTCACCAGAACCTGTCCCTGGTCAGGGTAGCTTTTGAATTACCCATTTCAAGTTAGTATGTTTCGTTCATCTGGGCTTCCAAAAACTTGAATATTATTTTATTTTTACATGCATAAAAGGATTTATTAGACATTTAGAGTAGTTCGGCTTTAGAAAGAATGCAATCCCCTGTCTTAAGTAATCCACAATGTGTTGATTTCTGTCTGGTTTTCTTTCAGAGTCACTTTGTGGCATGCATGACAGCGATCTTAAACCAGATGAACAACCAGCACTATTCAGTTTACATTGAAACGTTTCAGACAAGTTCAGAACTAGTGGTGAGTACAAAATAATCATGGAGATGATAGATAGTTCTGAGTATTTTATTTCCTGTGAAAAATCTGTAGTACTGTTTTGGAGTATCTTGTCTGATTCTTCCTAGAATGAACTCTGTTTCTGTACATTTTCTGCCTCTATGTCATTGTGTTGCCTCCCTCTTCTAATGGTGACCTTGGAAAATACTGTAATCAGAAATTTGGGAAGACGTAAATGTCACTGTCGCAGACCCTAGCACCCAAGTGGTAATACAATAATCAAGTGTAAGTGATGGGATCTTTCTGTTATGCTGTTCTGAGGAGAAAAAAAACCCCACAACGAACCGACCCTCAACTAATTGAACCCTCTCTCCCCACTTTGCACGTGGTGATCCATTTCTTCTTTTCATTTTCACTATTGAGTCTACTCCTCGTCCAGATAATGTTGTATGTTAAATGCGGTACATGCCTTATTCTTGTATCTTTTTATTCCAATTGCTTCTGACATAATTTCACAATACTTGGGGTGTATTCTAGTTTGTACCACTCGTCACTATGTTCTAGAAGGTTTCGGTAGTCCTATGCCTGTCCTTTTATACTCTGACACAACTCTGAAATAAGTCTGGGTATTGGAAGAGGTTTTGATTACACCATCTACAGTTTGTCAATGGAGGTAGTATTTTCAATTGACATGATTTGTCCATTTTCCTTTCTTTAAGTCAGAGTGGTGCCATAACTGAAATGCTAACAGATCAGATCTTGGGTAGCTTTTGCAATTCTTTATGTGCTTTAGCATACTTGAACATGTAACAGTATTTTAAGATAATTTCAGCTTCCAAGCGGTTGGGTACTTGGTCATGGAAGTTTTAGTAATCTTTAAACTACTCGAATAGTTCTGCAGAGGAAAAAAAAACTTAAAAAGACAAGACATCAATATATTCAATGGGTTTTGCTGTTTTTAAAGGCATTCGTTTGTTGTGGTCTCCTTTTTCTGCATATCATAGGTAGATGACAAAGATCTGTTTTCAAATAATGCTGTTAAGAGCTGTTGTTCACTTGGATCTCTGTAAGTAATGTGACCAGAAGGAGTACAAACTTTGGAGAGAGCTGCTTGTGAGGTTTTGGTAATAGATGATGACATTTCAGCTTCCTAGTCTTGCAGACTTCTAGGTCTTGCAGACTTGCTCAGAAGTTCAAGGGTAAAATTGCATATATGTGCTGTACATTCAATAGACCTGAAATGATTATGTTCATTTTATCTAAGTTCTTTATACAGTGATCTGTAAATACTTCTAGGAAGAGAAATAGTGTTAGTTTTGTTGGAAAATTTTCTCAGTTAATTTTTAATTTAGAATACTAACCAGACTAAATAAACAAAATAAAAAATTTTAGAGTTTTCAAATCTATTGCTTATTTATGCAAAGTGAGACTGTCTTGCTAATTAATAAAAAAATTTAACAACTTTAATCCCAAGTACAGTAACTTTTTCTTTCCATTCATTTGTGAGTTATCTTTTCTTAAGAGCCCAGTGTGGTGACTTTTAGCTTTCATTTGGAGTCTGAGACTGCTGTTTTACAGGACTTCAGTTCCAATCTTCAGCTTACTGATATCACCAGGAATTTTTCCATTGACTTCACTGGGAGCAAAGTGAAGCCCTCCCTGTCTTAGTTCTTTAGTGACAGCAGGAACACTTAAACTTTGTGTTACAGTAACAGACTGATTGTATTTCGTTGTTCTAGGACTTCTTGATGGAAACATTCATAATGTTCAAAGATCTCATTGGAAAGAATGTTTACCCTTCAGACTGGATGGCAATGAGCATGGTGCAGAACAGGTAAAACAGTGCTGGAGGATCAGTGCTCATCTTCCATGTGCTTGTGAAAAGTGAACTCGTTTCTTATCTTACAAAAAGTTTTGCAGTACGGTCTGAGATGGTTATATCATTCCAGTTTGGTGAATGCCAAGAAGGTCATAATCTGGAATAATTTACTGACAATTCATTGAATAGCTAGCTGCCTGTGCTTTAAGTGTACTTACCATGGAAAGGAAAAAAAATGTGTTTAACAGTAAAGTGGAAGTATGCGGTTGGTCTCCATGTTGACAGTTAGCAGAAGCCAACCTGTAAAAGGCCTGTTGAATCTTAAATGTACAATTTCTGCACAGGGTTAGAATGTCCTTACTAATATGTCAGCAAGTTCATTGTGGTGCAAGAATTATCAAACACAATTTTCTTTCTGAATCAATATGATTCCCAAAAGGTCTGATAATAAAGACCAAATCTTTGAGTGCAACACACTATTTGTAGGAGGAATTTGGATCCACGGTGCTTCCTGTAACTCACGTAATTGAGGAAATGTATTGCTGTACTATAGATCATTTGGAGTTTCATCATGACTGATTACTTCAAACTCAGGTATATTGCCTCTGTAGATCAAAGTGGCATCTAAGAAAAAGTTTGTATGATCAAATTTATCATGTTCTGTATTGTTTGCTCTATGGGACCTTGCTATTAATAGGAAATCTTTGAGTACTCTAATATTATTGTGGACATAAACCATGCAGATTGTACGCCTTTACCCACAGCTAGTATTTGTTTGTTTTAGCGTCACCATAAATGATGGTGAGATAAACAAAATATTGCTTGATCTCTGCTACACCACAGGACTACTGTTGTCTTGGTGTAGGATTGCAAGTAGCGTAAGTGAAATTTTATGTCGTACAGATTTTGCTGCCACATGAACTCGTTTCAATTTATCATTTCTATATCATGTGATGCTGAATTGAAAAGAAAAGAGAAATTATCTTCGTGCATCTCCACCACTGATAATCATTTTAGACAACTGGCTTGGGCCAGCGTGTCACAGATGGATTCCTTCAGACTGTCTTTGAAATACGCTTGTTTGAAGACGAGGGAAATACTCTTCCCTTGAGATGTGAGTTTTGTTGTTTATTATGGGCTTCAGTTAGAAATGAATAGTTTTGGCAACAAGGAAATGCTAGTATACAGGGTACAGGATGGGCTATGTGAGGGGATTTATTTCCTAATAATTGTTCCTAGCCATTGTGACGTACTGATTTTTTTCTTTTTATATCTCTAGTCTATAACAGAGGAAAGCAAGGGAGAGTTGGACAGAGAATGCAAAGTAAAATACATGGCTGCTCTAAACAAAGTTAGTTGGCTCAATTTGGTTATTTATGGAACTTGCAGGTGAGGAACAGATTCCTCAAAATTTGAACATGTAGAGGTTTTATAAACATTTTATAAACATCTGCATATGCAGAAGAAATGGAACAAAAAATAGCTGTGAGCACGTGACCACCTTACCTTGTGGATTTTTTTTTTATTTGCTGGATTTCCTCCTCTTCATACTTAGTGGAAGTCGTGGCTAAAAATCTCACTGATAGAGATCTGAATTTGGGGAAAAAAATTCACTTCATTTACATTTTTATTTGTTTGGGTGTTACCTTCAGGGTGGAACTTATTCTTGCTTCTTGCTCTCAAAGAAACACTTAGAGTTTATATGCTGGATTGGATTATGAGGTGAATATGCTTTCTTTGTTTTGAGCAAGACTTCTGTTGATGAGGTGGATTTTGATCACCTGTACTATTATTATTTTAGTTTTGTAGAAATGGCAGAAACATTGAGTTTTCTGGAAGTCACAGAGAGACTAGCCTAAGAATTAAATGGATAGATTCCAATTAACTTAGAAGTCCACCAATGCTGTTTACCTGAAATGTCACAGTTATGTAATTTTACTCTTCCAGTTTTATAATGTTGGAAAGGAAAGAACAGAGGATACTTGATAAAGTTGATAATCTCCTAGGAGTGTTTACTCCTGAGGAAAAGAGTGACTAAGAAAATTTATGGCATCGTAATATCAGATTTTAACATTGGATACGTTTTCATCTAGGATTTGAATGGAATCTTGTTAAATGAAAATGTTTTCTGTTTTGTGTTCCATGATTCAAAGCAACAATTATGGTTCTAGTGGGTAGTGACGATGGCAGTGAGACTTCAGTTTCTGTCATTCATGTACACTAATGTTCATGCACAGAGATCACCCAACCCATCTTCTGAGGTGGGCAGATACATAAATGCTGGTGGATGTGTTCATTCCAAGTAAGATTGTGATTGATATTAGTTTCATCCCTCTTGTCTCTCTGTTTGAGCCAGTATTTGCCCTATAAAGGAAAAAATCTCATTCCGTGCACATCCTTATGCAGCTGCTGCGATTGCAATTTGCAATTATTTTTAATGTAGCAAGAATTACTCTTTAAAAGTATTAGGTTAGTATTAAAGTAACCTAGCACTCCGCTATTGTATGTAAGCGTATAAGACCTTTCATATGTAAAACTCTTTGCAGATGTTAACAGCATTTTCTAGCTTTATTCACAGCTATAGGATTTTTTTTTTTATTCTATGGGGGTGGGGACAGTGTCAGCCTTTGTTCAAAGAATATGCTTTTGGGACTTCAGGGTTCACCTGGTGGTGTCTATATTGCCTCAGTTACTGACAGTAGAAATTAATTTTTCGTATTCTACATTGTTTGATAATGCCTCCTAGTGACTCTGAACTTTGTGGGACAATTTGGTCCAGGCACTTTGTTGCTCTAAATCCTTTATTGCATTGGACAAGTCAAATGAAAACATTTAGTGAAAAAAGTCAGCATTAAAAAAAATATTTACCAGCTATTTAATAGTGCTTCTGTAAACATATTGCTTACCTAAATTGACTTGGCACTGTTTATAATTTTTGATTATGTTGCTGTTACAAAGATTGCGAGGAAATGAGTTATTGATCTTACTTTCATATCTTAATTTTATGTTACATCAACAACTGGGGGGGGGGTGTTTTCAGTCCTTATAGAAATTTGGCTTGGGTTTTTTTTTTTGAGGGAGTGGGTGTTCCATGAAATGAATTGAAGACTAACTTAGATTTCTAGATTTGTCTTATTAACATGTTTTGCTTCAAGCCAGAGAAGTAGCAAAGAAAAAGTCACAAGGGGTCAGGCCGGCGTCTGCTGTAATAACCACAAGAGAAGGAAATAAATAAAAAAAACACCCCTACAAAAAGTATTAGCACAGCTAAGATTTTGCATTCTTAATTCACCTGTTCTGAGTAGGAGACTACATGCAGGCCTCTTTATGCCCTGAAGGAGATATTTTACCTTAAGAGTCTCCCCTTCCCAAATTTGCAGAAGTATTAGTTACTGACTGTAAGGCAAGCCTATTGTGTAACCTAGCCAATGGCGTAATGTAGTTGGCGCTTCTTCCCTGCGGGCATTCAGCAATGCCTGACAGTCTCCCCAAGATGATCTCTTTGTGTTTTGCACCTAGCAGGTAAAGTGGGCATTGGAGGAATTTTGCTGTAGGATGTACCGCAGTACAGGAACGTACAATCAGAGTACATTTACTTAGAGGCAGGGTAAAGGGAAGAGCTTAACTCGTACTGCAAGTTTGGCCCTGTTTGTGGCTAAAAGGTGTTCCTCGTGAGCAGGACACTCTAATTACTTTTATACATAAATGAAGACAGACAGTGAATGCATGCATGATATTGGGGATATTTCTACTAAATGTTAGATACCTGGCATAGATAAGGGGAAAAGAATGGGAGAATGACTTCTTATTAATGTCCTGGTGAATTTTAGTTTTGTTTTTTTTTTTTTTTTACTTAGAGATAGAACATGTGCCATCTGGGAAGGGAGAAGCCTCTGTCCCAAGGAAGGGAGAACAGGCACACTCATGTCCTGGAGAAGCTGTTATAGGAGAGTTGAAGAATGGGAGTAGGACCTTAAGTGACAAAACTTACTTAGGCAAGCTTTGCCTGTATCAGGATGGAATGATTTAATTCAAATTACTTTAAATGACTATTATAAATGTGCTGTTTACTCTCAAAGCATGTTCTGATTCCCAAAGCCCATCTGAAGGAGGCAGAGGCTGTGTGTACTAGTCCCACTGGGCTGGGAGTATTATATTAGCAGCTGAGAATCAAAAAGTGGAATGAACCACTGTCTGTTTCTGCCCCCCCTCCCCGTGGTTTGTTTTCTTCTTCTTCCATTAATAGCAAGATGGGAAGAATGCTTTTTTGTGGCATGCTAGATGCTAGGGACAGGACACTTTGGGAAATAGTAAAACCCTCATTGAGGTCATGAGGATATAATATCTGAGTTATTTTTGTGATCCTCCGTGGTAGGTTTAATCAACTTCTGTTCAAATTAAGGTTACTTGCTGCACACTTCTTACTAGTTGCTCCTGCTTGTATGTGCACTTTATTCCACTTATGGTACTTAGACTATTGGCTACTACCTTATTAAAAGCAGTAATTCCTAGGCATATGGCATTTGTGGGGAAATGCTCTGTTGGTTTAGGTAATACCACGTAGTCTGCTTATCTCTCAGCTGTTCATAATTTTAATTTAGAGGCACATAATTCCTCCCAGGAAATTCCTGGCCTTATTGTCGACATCAAGTGCATAGTCAGATTCGCTGAATGAAAGAAACGGTTAGAGGGGTTAGCAACTAAAGGGAAGTATTCACATACCTTCCATCTGTTCCTCTGGGCTCTGAAGTGGTAATTGCTCAGATAGAGTTTGAAAGTACTTGATCTTATTGTAATTACTACCTGGAACCAGTTTTGGTTGGTGTCCAGTCTAAAGTGGCTTAGTAAGCACTTCCATTGTTTGCGTGTCCGTTTGAGTTATTTTTTGAACCTTGTGGACATTATATTTAGGTATTTAAAAACAAAAGGAAAGTTTTTCACCGATATATTTCAAGGTCAGATCCTATTTGCTGAAAAACTCATGTGAGATAACACTGTAGGGTGTTTTCTAAGACAAGTAGTTAGATTTTTTTTCTAAAATATGTTTTCATTACCTGTATATCTGCGTGTTTTCAGGCATCTGTCGAAGTCAAGTGTTCCCCAGCCCTTTTTAAGTCTGACTTGAAAGGTTTAGCGCTGCAGGTGTTTGGCAAAACAACTGGCAATGTTGCCAATTTGCTTTCATTATAAATACTAAAAATAGCTCCTTATTTGCTGATGAACTGCTTTGTAACACCCTCAAGACCTGGTTCTCATGTAGCTCACATGTTGTAGCAGCATTATTCGTTCAGCAAAATCTCATTATGGCTTCACATCAGTGCCACCTGTACCCCCAAGTACCTCACCATTTCTCAGACTGCCAGGAACTATAGATTCTGTTGGAATCATTAGGTCCTGGCCAACCAGAAAAGTGAGACTAATAAATTCCTATTCATCACCTAGGGAGGGATTGTAAGGATTTCTTTTTGAGCGCGGCACAGTAGGGATTCCAGACCAGGGTTTTTTCCTAGATCACCTGTGAATGGCTCTGTTAAACATGACTTCTGAAAAACATGTTTCCACACTATACATGTGCGTGTTTCTGAACAACTCTACCTTTGAATAGAAAAAGTCTTTTCAGAATAAGTAGCCGCTTTGTGCATTATGAAGAGATGGCATTTTTAAAGTTGTAGTCCCAATCTTTAAGTACCAAGCACACATAGCAAATTCAGTGGCTCTTGGACTGCTTTTTGTTTTAAATTTTCTGAAGAGAAAACCTGAAGAGCTGGTAGTCACAATTGAAGTGTATTTGTATTGGGTCTGGCTGAGGTGGAGTTGATTTTCCCCACAACAGCCCTCATAGTGCTGTGCTTTGTATCGGTAGCTAGAAAGGTGTCGATAACACACCAGTGTTTTGGGTACTTCGGAGCAGTGCTCGCACAGCATCAGGACTACCTCCAACATCCCCCCTCCCTCACCAGTAGGCTGGGGATGGGCACGATCTTGGGAAGGGACACAGCCAGGACAGCTGACTCAAACTGATCAAAGGAATTCAATGGTCTCCAAAAACGTGGAGGATGTCCTGTAGCACACGAGCCACGTGGAGAAGGTGACTCACAGTGCCCCAGCGTCGTATTCTATCGGCTTGGCAGCGACGTATGGCATGGATGACCCTCGGTCATCTGGGGTGCAGGTTTCAAATCTGAAGCTGTCCAGTGACGGAGTGGTTCATTTCCACCTTTGGGGCGGATAAAGGACTGTAGGGAGTTGATCCTGGCTGGACGCCAGGCACCCACCAAAGCCGCTCTATCGCTTCCCTCCTCAGCTGGACAGGGGAGAGAAAATATGATGAAAGGCTGTGGGTCGAGATAAGGACAGGGAAAGATCACTCACCAGTTACCATCACGGGCAAACCAGACTCAACTTGGGGAAATCGGTTTAATTTAATCAGAGTAGAGTAATGAGAAATAAAAAACAAATCTTAAAACACTTTCTCTCACTGCTCCCTGTTTCTTGGGCTTAACTTCACTCACAATTTCTCCACCTCCTCCCCGCCAGCGGCGCAGGGGGACGGGCAATGGGGGTTGCGGTCAGTTCTCCCCANGCGGGCTGCAGGTGGAGATCTGCTCCGCCGTGGCCCTCCATGGCTGCAGGGCACAGCCGGCCTCACCACGGGCTGCGCCCCGGGCTGCGGGGGAATCTCTGCTCCGGCGCCTGCAGCACCTCCTCCCCTCCTTCTTCTCTGACCTCGGTGTCTGCAGGGCTGTTGCTCTCACATAGTCTCACTCCTCTCTCCGGCTGCAGGGTGGGTTTTTTCCCCCCATCTTAAATACGCTGTCGCAGAGGTTCTACCACTGTCACNCGGGGGAATCTCTGCTCCGGCGCCTGGAGCACCTCCTCCCCTCCTTCTTCTCTGACCTCGGTGTCTGCAGGGCTGTTGCTCTCACACAGTCTCACTCCTCTCTCTGGCTGCAGGGTGGGTTTTTTTCCCCCATCTTAAATACGCTGTCACAGAGGCTCTACCACTGTCATTGATGGGCTCGGCCTTGGCGGGTCCGTCTCAGAGCTGGCTGGCATTGGGTCTGTTGGACACGGAGGAAGCTTCCGGCAGCTTCTCACAGCTTCTCTTCACAGAGGCCAATCCTGTAGCCCCCTCCACTAGCAAAACCTTGCCACGCAAGCCCAATACAGTATTATTCAAGAATGGTATTTATAATAGTTTGGAAGAGAAGGGAAACTGAACACGGTTGACAGAAATTAGGAAAAGATGACTTATTCAAGCAAGAAGCTGAAGTATGTATGGGAGAGATGCTGCAAACTGTATTGCTACTACCAAATCACTAGATTTCATAGAATCATAGAATATCTCAATTTGGAAGCGAGAAAAATCCCAAATTAATTCAAATATTAGAACTGCCTCTCAATCTTCCATCTATCTCTTATTGGAAATGAAAGCTTATTATATTTTAATGTTTTAGAAAGATTTGGTACTGTTATATATGTATTGATGTTAGTGGGTGTTGTGACTGTTTACAGATGCTAATGGATCTGACTATACACAAGGTACACAAATTTGGTTGATAAGAGTATGTGTTATCCTTTACTCCAGCTGGTGCTGTAATATGGTGTTCAATTTATAACAACTGTGATGAGATTTTAAAATCAAGAATATCATTTTAATTACAAAAATAGGGAAAAAATCCTCCTTTATTTTTTTTATTATTGATATGCAGTGGTTCTGCTGTCATAGGAAATGTAGAAGAAAACTCAGATTTGTTTTATTCAGCTAGCTTTAACAGTTTGCTTAAAACATTGCCTGGCTCATTATTTCTCTTGCAGAGAATAAAAAGGGGCATGCATTTATTTATTCCTGAGAGAAAAAACCCAAGTAGTTTAGGTTAATTTCACTCTTGTTTTTCAAAGATGTATTGGGAGTTAAGATTCTTTTATGTAACTAAGGTTGGATGACTATGTTGCAGTTTATTTTGCACAAATAAGGCAGAGTTTAGAAGGATGATCTGCTGTATACAAGTAACTCCTTTCTTTGATCTCATTTTCCTCCGATAACTTTTGACTGGCCTAAGTATGCTTGACAGAAATGCAGTTGTTTTTCTTAAGGGCTTGAATTTTCAGAGGGTCAGAATGCATTTACACATAGGCTTATGGCATATGGCAGAACTTTATAATTTTAATATATGGAAAAGTATTTTAAGTAATAACTATAAATGTCCGATGAAAATATTCCTGTATGCACAAGTGCACAAAAAGGGTAAATGAAGTATTATACAAGCTTGAACAGTTTGTACTGTTCCATCGTTGCTTTAATCATGTATAGTAATAAGATGTGCCCTTGGACTCTTTACTTTTGCTATGAGACTAAAAATGTCCTTGCTGAAATGCAATTTCCCTGTTAATATAAAGTCCCTTTCAGAGGCAAAGGAAATTTTATTTATTTATTTATTTATTTATTTATTGTTTTTCTTGCTGAAGTATCTAGTACAGTATTCTGTGTCTCAGTATTCTCAGATTTGTATCTGCTTTCCATTAAATCTAGGTGTAACTGTTTCCCTGTTGTCTTTCCCAGTCTCTTTGGAAGTCAGTACTTGTAATAGGGCAAATGGCATAAGGCTAGTCTCAGGAAAATGGAATAAGGCAGATAAAGAGAAGAGGCAGTTGTTTCACTGTGAGTTGTAAATTTACTTCCATGGAGAGTTACACTTCCAGCTGTGGCTGATATGTCTGACTGAGTCATTTAATGCTTTGCTGTCAGTTATAAGCCTAGCAGAGAACATTTCTTCCATCTGTAGGGGTTTGAGTTTGGTAGCGCCTGTTGTAATCCTACTTTTCAATCACTTGCATCTTTCTAGCACCAAATACCACAAGATGCTTGTTCTACACTAACTCTGCATGTTGCTTGTTGTTACCCGTGTCGTGGAATTATCCAATTACTAAGAATCTAAACAATTATGTGGTGACTGCAGCAGATCATCCATGCAGCAAGATGGGCTATTGCACATCATGGTTGTGGTACACAATGGATGCCTATTATGTTTTGACTTCAGTCACTTTGTCTTTTATCTAAAATGCAGAGAGAAAATACACTGTGAGAGATCCTTTTCCCCACTCCCACTGCATGGTATCTCTTCTTTCTTGGTATCCACTGCTAGGATGCTCCTGCTTCCAGAGTATAAGGTCTGCTGAACTAAAAGCAAAGTCTTCAGTGGAAAGAAGAACTCAACACAGAAAAACAACTTGTTAGTTTGATGTTTTAGAAAGTCAGTAAGATAAACTGTTATTTTTCCAGATAGAACTTTGAGTTGCGCATAGAAATCTCTACGGTTCTTTGCTATGTGGCCTGTTATAATTTTTTTTTTTTTATGTTTTCAGATATTTTAATTTCAGTAAAACATTTGGGGATTAAGACAATGAGTAGTATTTTCCACTCTGTAGAACATACGTGCAAATGAGTAAAAAAAATAGTGAAGAGATTACCCACATAAACTGTTCTAAATATGTGACTACAGAAAAGACTGGGAATACAAATTCAGTGTTCAGAATTTTCCTCAGGTGTTGTAAATGCTTTCTTTTTGTGTTCCCCTTTCTGATGAGTAACTGTGGCCAGCACTTTGTATCTGAAGAGATTTTCAGGAAATTAAATATCTACAATTTTCTCATATTTAACATTACTTTGAACTTTTATTTTCATATTTTTTAACAGCAACATCACAAAATAACCCTGCTGGTGTATTATGCATTTGCTGCATGCGATCTTTTTTTAAGACATAATCTGCTGATTCAGTGCAACTTCTTCTGTGTTGATACAGTTTTGAACGTAAAGTAGTAAGCTCAAGTGAGCAGCAGTTAGACAAGAAGCAGATACATAGTTCTCTGTACCTGTAATTACAGGTTGTATTGTTAGCTTCAGAAAAACCTATGCTTCCCTGAAAGTCAAGAAATTATGTCCATAAGTGTTAGCCATTAGTTTCATGTAATTCTCCAATTTTAATCCTGACATGAAATAATAAAAGCATTTATAGAAATAGGCCCTAGAAACATCCATGAAAATATGTTTACCAAAGTATCAGCTCTGCACCATTAGATATGTAGATATATACTTATATGTGTAGATACATCTATAGAAATGAAGCCTAAATTATACCTACAAATATTACAGGGAGGGTAAATTAGTGTCAATAGGTGAAAAATGAAAATTGGTGGAAGAATGGAGAAGTAATTTCACAATATCAGTTCAGACTTTCTTCAAAAGTGAAGGCCGTTAGAGCTTTTATTAGTGTACAACATCCTGATAGAATCATGTCAAGTCATTACATTCATGTATACTAACTGAGTTTCAGCTTTGTATCTTATTCTCAGACTTGATCTAGTACCAAAGACACCATGTGATTTTAATTTTTTTTTTCATTCAAAATGTTTCTGCTCTGCAAATAATTAGCTGGAATGCACAAAAAGGAGACTGAAGTGGGAAGAAACTCACAATGTAAGGAAAATCACTGAAATACCTTTCAAACCAAGTTACTTAATTCAGAGTCCATTATGACAGCTTTTTGTATGCTTAGATTTCACACTATGAAGTCTCTTAAAACATGTTAAACATCACATTTTCAAAAGAGTTTGGCATAAATGTGTACCTAATATGCGGTTTTGAAAATGTATTTTGATTCCTAAATGGGAGATAAGCAGTCTTTAAAACACCCTGTAGGTAGATGCTGAAGGAAAAGCTACGTACAAAGAGACTGTTGGCAAAGTCAAGAGATCTCAAATGGAAATTTCGCTTGTATAGCACCAAAGCAATTGCTCATTCTTGTCTTTCTCTAGGTGCTTTTGTACTGCTGTCAAGTTAACTTTGGTGCACTACAGCATGTATTATTTTTATATGCTTGGCACAGCTATTCAAGGTAAATTTTCAAATACTACTGATAAAGAAAATGAATTGTACATAACAATTTATAATTGAGGCTAGAGAAGCTGGATAGCAGTTATTTTTAAGCAGTTATTTTCTGACCATGCTATTTGGGCAGGCTGTCTTGCTATACATTGAAAAAGAACTTAGGAAAGTGACAATTGCTTTATCATTGGAATTCAATCTGAAGAGTACAAAATTATTCTTCACTCTATAGCCATACTGAGTTGACACAAGGGATAAATATGATTAAATTATACTACTTTCTTTGCACCGCTGGCTGTTTTTTCCAGTTGCCATGGAAGTGGATCGCTTCCTAAGTGTTGCCATTGTTGTGCTCTTAATAACTAGGTTTCACGTAGCTACAAGGTTTTAAAATAATGTTTCCATCTTGCATTGCCCTTCGTTTCTAAATTGCTGATAGCTTCCCATATTATTAGGAGATAATTTCTGCTGTTGATTTGTAAAGATTTTTGTTATTATTTTTTAACTACTTTCTCAGGTTTTCTCCTGCTGCTCTGTTTTGGTCACTGAAATAATAAATGTGCATTTTCAATCTCTCCTGTCGAACTGCGTATCTGTTCACTCCTCTGTGTATTTTGTGTCTTCCAGGTTTAGTCGATAATTGGTGACCACAGTTTCGGTCATTGACAGTGATCAGTATTTGGGATTGGGTCTGACTCGCTTTGTTAGTCTCTTTATTTAACATGCCACCTTCTCTCTTTGCACACAAGAAGGAAGAGGAAAGGTGACAGAAGCCTACAAGAGAATCAGCTGACTTTAGCTGCTTTTCCTTTGTGCTTGCTTGATGTTAAACATACCTATTGGGTGCCTTCTGCAATGCGTTTGATGAGGATGTTGCTATTAAATCAACATAAACTGTGTGGGAGTATTAATTATTTCAGCTCTGCTATTCTGTACTCCAGATTTCATATAATTGGCTTACTAGCAAGACCATGTCTATCAGAACTCAGAGATCTTCACAGTAACCGTCAAAGCATCTCCTGGGCTTTGAAAGAACTCACCTCATACTCCTCATCTGCCCAAGTAGAGGAGTCACTGATGAAAGTGCTAATTGATCAGTCTTTGGGGACTACGAAAAACACCTGCCAAACTGATATTAGTGTAAGACCTTCTGACTTTAATTTGTGTATTTCCTACAAATTCTTTAAACAGATATTTATAAAACACTTTGAGTGATGACTTCTCCAATCAAATGGCTTTAACTGTCTCCTCTTGGATCAACGTTTAGCTCTTTAAATAGACATATGCTGTCAGTAATAATTAAAATTGTATTTTCTCTTGTTTTCATCAAAATCTCAAAGTGTTTTATAAATATCTGTTTAGCTTCGTGCTTGTGNCTCCTCTTGGATCAACGTTTAGCTCTTTAAATAGACATATGCTGTCAGTAATAATTAAAATTGTATTTTCTCTTGTTTTCATCAAAATCTCAAAGTGTTTTATAAATATCTGTTTAGCTTCATGCTTGTGGCTGGTTAATACGCCTTTTTGGTGAAAGGGGAGACTGAGGCATATAGAAATGAAATTATTGAGGTGTAGGACAGCATGGCATTGGCAGAACCAGGAATAGAATTCAAACCGTTACGTTGTGTATTTCCTACAAATTCTTTGTAGGAAAAGCACTTAGGGTTTGTTGGAAGAGGTTCTGAGTTTTAGAAACTTTTCATGTCTTCATTGGTTTTCAGATGTCATGTAAAAACAACGTACATACCAGCATCTTAATGGTTTCTTTCAGTAAGAGCTTTCACAGCAGTATTCTTTTAAAGCTTATCTCTCTTTTTCTGTGTCTGATTGTCCAGTAGAAGTTTGTACTTGATTAATTTTTTCCACCTCTCATTACATCAGTGTAATCCAACTTTAGGAGACATAGCAAACATGAGTTTGAGTTGATGCTCATAAATATCTAAGTGAGTTAATTCAGCCTTTGCCTCAGTATCTGGATTCCTCATCTCAAAGTTGAAGCAGTGAACTCCCAAACTTTAGAGTCCCATGAACTTAAAAAGACCTTGAAGAGCATTTCACTGCTGTTGGACCACTTCTTTAAAAGAATTTATGTGTAAGAATCTGAGGAAAGGTCAATTCATGATTTTAGGAAGGCTTATAATTGTGTACCTGATTTAAGCACCTTTCCGTAGATAATTTTGTGGACCCAGGAGCGTTCTATGTCTGAAACTAGGTGCATAAAAAGGCCAGCTTTTGCAAAGCCGCCTAAAAGGCAATGATAATTTAAGTTGGGGTTCTTTTTTGTTTGGGATTTTTTTTTTCTTTTTACTGTAATCATGGCTGGTTTATGCTGCAGGGAGCTGATGCACTAATTCTATCTTGATTACTAAAAATAACTTGGAGTTCCAGATCTATATTTTAGGTTTATCACCTATTTGCACTTCAAAAGCAAGGAAAATATGCAGACCTATTTTGCTGTTAAATAGCGTCATCATCTTCTGAGGAATAGTCTTGAAATCCTACTTTGATTAACAACATGTTGTTTATGAATACAAAATTATTCCTTTGCTCCATGTCAATCCCTCTGTTTTATTTTGTTGGAGAGAATCGGTTTGAAATCAAATTTTTATCTTGGGATGACTTACAAATTTTCAGCTTTGTCTGTCTTACATTATGTATGTTACTTACAGTACTGTTCTGTGCTTATTTAGAACATACATCTAAGTATTTGAAACTTAAGTACAGTTGCACAGGATTCTATTCATTGGGCTTGCTTTGAAGTCAAAATTTGAAAGTAACTTCAGAAAAGTTATCATAATTAAACTCCTGAAAGAACATGTTTGTAGCCCTGTGTGATAATTATAAGTAAGGGAAATTGTGACCAGAGGAGAGTGTTAAACAGAAAAAACACCTAATGATGTTATCTGCATGAGAAATCAAGATCCTGGTAGTCTAGATCAGTCTAAACTTGCAAAACAAAACTGAGCAGCGATCCCCAAGTTTGGAGAAAAGGTAAGCTGCAATGATCTGTTATAGAAGCAAGGGAAATGAAGTTATATTGCACTGTGACAAGATAATCCCTTCCAGTAATTTTTCTCAATAACTTCTCAAGTCAGACAGTACATGCTGTGTTTTTCTGAGCTGTTCTGGGGCACACTTTTTAACCATCTCTTTTCTAGCTGTGTCTTCTCCATTATGTTAGTTATAACTGATAACTGATGTTATGAATAATTTTGTAAAGAATGATGACTTCTCCAATCAAATGGCTTTAACCGTCTCCTCTTGGATCAACGTTTAGCTCTTTAAATAGAGATATGCTGTCAGTAATAATTAAAATTATATTTTCTCTTGTTTTCATCAATATTCTCAGAGTTTTATAAATATCTGTTTAGCTTCATACTTGTAGCTGGTTAATACGCCTTTTTGGTGAAAGGGGAGACTGAGGCATATAGAAATGAAATTATTGAGGTGTAGGACAGCATGGCATTGGCAGAGCCAGGAATAGAATTCAAACGTACTGCCTAAGTGACTTCCAATGACAGAAATAGATACACCCTTTAGGCAAAATACAAATGCATGAAAATATTTGGAACTTGACAGCCTGGAAGGATTGCATGCTTCCTGCAAATGTGTCATCCCAGTATGTCAGATAAAAATATCTGTGAGAATGAAAGGGATGCTCACAGAAGACAGCTGACATATAACTACATTGTATAGAATCCTGTAAATATTTTTTAATATTATCAGTAATTTTTACTGGACGTGAAGTACTTCAGGTGTCCTTGGGGCCTTTTACATATAGCTAACATTAAAGCACAAGCTCTTCACAAAAATTTTACAATATGTCACACAAGAATTATGTCCATATTATGAAACAGATTCTCACTAATGAATTTCATGTGTGTTTAAATTATTATTATTTTGCACAATATTTCTGTGCCAAAAGACAAAGTACCTGAAAGCGTGGGGGTTTTTTAATGCAAGACAAATTATCAGCACCCTACCAGATTCTGCCCAAACAGGATATTTAGGTGATGTGTTTCACTGTAGGTGCTGGAGTAGTGTGTCGCTATGCAGAATTTGGGACATAAAAGAAAGTCTCAAAAATGAAGGACACCCCCCTCCTACTCCAACAAAAGACTTTGAGTCAAGGGAAATGCTGCTCTCTGAGCAGCTGGAGCTGAAGAACTTGATTACGTGAGTTGGCATGAAACACACTTTGTAAATTAAAGGAAAATCTATAGCGATATAGTTCTACAGAAAAGACGTGACGCTAAAAAGGCCTTGACCCAGAACTCCTAGTCAGAAGAGTAATGAGGGTGCTGACAGACAGAATAACGTGTGGCTGTCCGTGATTCTGCCTAGCTGTGCATGTGGTTTTGTGCTATTGAAAGTAGTTCGTTCTTTTTAGAACCTTTTTTTTTTTTTTTTGGCAAAGTCTTATACTGTTTGTGTCAAGCATCAGGCAGTTTTGTAGAGATAAATGTACCCATGCAAGTGAAGCATTAGGGAATAATGTGTTGATTTTCTTGTGGGTAGTGTAGAGCAAATCTCATTTTCTGAGTTCACCACATAAAAGGCCAAAGAGAAAGTACAATAGCCCGCTCAGACCACCATAGGCTAAAACTGCAGAGGATGTGCAGGGCAGTTCTGTGATTATACAGAGGTTGCTTAGGAGAGTGGTGATAGCCTGCAAGAACAGTATTGAGCAAAATTAGGTTTCTTGAACCTGAGGTGATTTGACGACACTCAGCATTGCACAGATCAGAACCTTAATTCAGCTGGCAAGATTAGCTGAGCTGGTGTTAGAAGGCTAGATCAGACTATACCTTAGACCATTGGAAATCTCGTCTGAATGTGTGGGATGATGCAGTAGAGCAACACCGCACCCATAGAAGTCCATTACCTTCCAACACCGCAGTTACTGTACTAGTTAAAACACTCCTGTCCCTCTGATCACAATTAAAAAAAAAAATCCAGAAAACAAACAGTGTAACAAGATTGTAAAACCGTGTATAAATTACTTTATTTCCTTGATCACATCAACATTACAGAGGAATGTTACATGGATGGAAAGAAAATATTCTTTAGGATTTTGCAAAGAATTTTCTCCTAGTGGAAAACCACAATCATAACAAAGGATTTCAATCTAGCCAGTCACGTTGTTGCCCTAATGAAGCAGTGTGCTGCTGTGGGCTATTGCTTAGTGGTTAACTAGGATTCCCTGTCACAAGCCTGCCAAAAGCTGAACCTTTGCTTTACCCCCTCATTAAAAAACTGAATTTAGCCCTTGCAAATTCTTTTTTTTTCTTTTTTTCTTTTTTTTTTTTTTTGTGAGACTAACATTCATTTTACTGACACTTCTGTTTCTGGTAGTGGCTCATAAACGGCTGCCTAGGGAACAGTATAGCAACAGAGCCTGGAAGAAGCAACACTGTTTGCTGTGCTCTCCCAGCCTCCAGTGACCAATGACATTTAGTAGTCCTCCCTTCGTTTTTGTCTTTGATGTGTCTAATAACTTTTGAGCCAGTATAAAATTCAGGCCTTCGCAGCATCCTGCAGAAATGAGTTGCCCAGCTGAGCAGGACTAGCATAAAAACTCTTCTCTCTTTGCTTATTTTGAATGAGTGTTGTGATTTTGTTCAGTGCTCTCTCGCCAATGCTTGTATGAGAAACAGTGAACAGTAAGTCGCTCATCCCCATGGTACATTGGATTTTATAGATTCTACCATATCCCTCCTCAGTCACGTAGTGTCCCCTAACTAAAGAAACGAGGTCTCAGGCACAGTTCATTAAATGTGTTTGGTAATTTCTTTGTCACACTTATTTGCTTGTTTTCTTCTTTCTTTTTTCTTTTTGTATTTGTTAATCTTTTTGAGGTGGGAGACCAGAACACCACACATCCAACACCAGAATCCAACACAAGGATACAGCATTCCTTTGACAGTGACATATGGATATCCTGTGGTCTCTTAAGCTTTTGCTAATCATTCTAGTTATTGAATTCTTGCTTTTTCTGATGCTGTTAAACACTAAGATGGTGGGGTTTTGTGGACCTGTCTGTTGTAACTATTAGATTTTTTTTTTATCTGATTGGTAATAGCTAGTTGTCAGTCATTGTATTCGAAGAGATAGGATTGGTTTTGCCTTGTGTTCACCTTTTTCAGGTTTGCCCTCAGTGTTTCTCATAGAAATATTTCAACTTAAAACTTTTTAAAATGTTACTTATGAATCAGAGAAAAATGGATCACTTGTTTTCAAAATGATAAATTGAATGAAACTTATTTAAATAATCTTTATAAGTAGCTTTTCAAGCTAGAGAGATAATGTTCATACTCTTCCTTTTGGAAAAAACCCTGCGTGTTAGTTGAGCTTTGCATGTGTTTTTATAATCAACCTGAGGAGGAAGGTGGGCAGAGGTTTCATCCTCCCCTCACCACCTGTAAGAAAATAGAAGAGCTGCATATAATATCTTTTAATTGGGAAAATGCAGTGGCAGCTCCTAACTAATAAGTTTTTCAGCTGTCAAACCCTTGAGGAGGAGGCAGTCTTGTAAATGATTTGGTTTTGTCAAAAATTGTGTTTGAAAGAATTGCTCTCTATGTTTTCTCAAGAATACAATGCAGTGTGCAGCAGAGGGAAAGAAATTATATTGTCTGAATTTTTCAACAGAGATCAAGAAACTTTTTGGCAATCATGCTTTATTATTTTTTTACATATAACAAACTATAAATAACATGCCACTGCACAGGATGTCATCTGCTGAGTTCATCGTGTATGTGTGAACTTTACTTCTTCTAGTGTGTTCAGTGCTTAAATGTGCTTCCGGCAATATCGCACATGGCTGGAACAGACTCCCGGAGATTACATTCATATGTCTTTATCATTGCTTTCCTTTTTTAGGGTTTTCTTGAGAGCCATCAACAAATTTGCAGAGACAATGAACCAGAAATTTCTGGAGAATATGAATTTTGAAGTCCAAGTAAGTGTTCAGGCTTTTTAGCTGAGTCAAGATAGTATGTGCAGGTATGATCACTCTGGTCTGCCAGAGCCCCTTCTGGTACTTTATGGATCGTTGTCAAAATGAGTGTTGATTTGTGTGTAGCAGGATTAAGCCATCTTTGATACGATATGAAAATCATACTTGGATGCTTCACTGTGATTCTCTCAGAACTGGCAAGCAGAAACCTCATTTTTTGTCTTAGCCAGCCAAGTGTATTCAGAACGGCAATCTTTGATGTAATGCACATAGCCTGTACAATGTCACTGCTATGTATGTAGGGCAGAAATTTAGCACTTAGAATTTCTTTTTATTTTTAACTTGTGTTCTTCCCTGATAAGTCTATCTTTATGTATTTGTTTTCTTTTTTTTTCTTAGTAGTCCTTTCTGAAATAATTTTAAATTAGAGGGGTCTTTTTAGTTTGCTCAGTATCATTCTGTATAACTTAACTATTTGGTCATACATTTTACCATATGTTTGGCTCGCTTCAGATAAAAATTAAAATGTCTGTAGTTTTCATATTCAGTAAATTGCTATTAAAATGAAAATACAGTTTTTTGAGTAGGATTTGTCACTAAATGCTGCCTGATTATGGTGTGTGCTACAGATGGAAAAGACACTAACAAACGTATGGTATGAAAAATTAGTTTCCCTCTTTATATTAACTTTATATTAACTTTATATTAACTTTATATTAACTTTATATTAACAGTAAATGCTTTAAGCTCAAAAATTTACAAAAATCTAATCTGTTCATTCGATAATAACTTATTGACCCTAACCATGAAGTTCAGAGAAAGTTCTTCAGGGTTCTGCCACCTTGATTTCTTGGGGTTTATATTTTATGGTTAATCTTGCAATTTGCGATCTGTTTTAAGTGATTCTATTCTTCTGCATGTGAATGTTTAGGCTTACTATGCTAAAAACTGTTTGAGTACTGGTCTCTCAATCCTTAACATGAAATACCTTGGTCACAAATAGCTACAGAGCAGTCGTGTAAGTGCTTACACAGGGAGAGTTTAAAAGACAATAGTAAAAAGAAAGTTAAAACATTGAGTTCATACTGATTACAGTGGCCTCCAAGTATGAAACACATAGATTTTTCTTCATTTATTTCATTAAAAATGTTTTGCCTTCAAAAGGTGTGACTTTGCAAATGTATATATGTGTAATGTTAATTATGATTTTTGAAAGAGAGGGGAAGATGTTTCTTATGACAAACTTAGAAATTTCTGTTTTGTAGATATCAGTGCTGGAAACTCTCAAATCCTTAACATATTTATGGTATAATGTCTCTTAGGCTATATCAATTTATTAACAACCAATTTGTAACCTATTATTTCTATAACTCTTGATCATTTTTACTGCATGATGTGTCAGTTATTTTTAAAAGCAAATCAAATAGGTCTGGTGGACATCAGTATATGTCAGTGACCAAAACCACGCAGACAACTGTGTATCTGTCACAATCTTACTAAGGTGTACACTGCCTCTTTCAAATGTTAAAGCAGCAGTCTGAAACAGGAACTTTTATTTCAGGTAAGTTTCCTCTGGCAATTCTGTGCATTCCAGGATGGTATCAAACAACCCGGGACATTGTAGTTCAACAGCGAACCTTGTAGTTCAAGGGAATGTATTAATGCTTGCTCTTTTATTCATGACTAGTCAAACATCTGGAGGCTTTGAGTAAGCTAAACAACGTTATAGTAAATAAGTAGTGCCGTCTAAAAAATTGTAGTGCCCTTACAGTTTTCACAATAGACTTAGAAGTACAAAGCAGGGAGATACGTTACTTTTCTTCCATGAACAAAAGCTCTGAAAACCTAACAGTAGCCTAAATATACCTATTAAAAAAGCTGCTACTGGACTAAAGGTCTGAGTAATGCAAAGCATGTTGTCTAATTTTCTTAATTAAAAAATAAAATTTTATTTCCCACTATTATCTATACATATTTAGATCATTGATAGCTGAAGATTTTAATGTTTTAAAGGTCCTTTTACTGTTTTTCATGTTTACATTTTTTGAAAAATTCTATAAATCAGTGTCTTGCAACTGTTCAGGCTGTGAAAACTTGAATATAGAGAAGCACTTCAAACTAAAAATGTTGTTAATTGAAATGAGACACTTGAGATGTCCTTTAGTGGACCTTCTTCATTTTCTGAGGATCGACTTTATCCAAATAATTTCTAACAAGTATTTTGCCTAACTCTTCTGGAGCCTTTCATGGTAAGAGAGTAGTCCGTGTCTTTCCTAAACATATTATCCTTAAAATTACACAATTTTCTTAAAATCCTGAAAAGTATTGAAGCATAATGGACGGGGATGGAGTGGAGAAGATAGTAAGGAGTGGAAGGAGGAATAACTTCAACTAATTTTTCTAATAAAATAATTATCTTTTGAAGCCATAGCTTTAAATCTTCATACTCTGCAGCATAAATCCACATCTCTTTGTCCTGTCCTTTCTGTCTGTGGAAAGTTTGGTCTTGGAGGTGTAATTTTTCATGTGGATTGCGCTGACTTGACTTGTTCTCTAAGAGCATGGATACCAAAGTCATTTGCTATAGTCCGAGAAAATTTTTCTGCATCACTAGAAAATGAGCAAATGACAAAAAGACTATGTATATACTTTTTTATATTAATATAACTTGGCTGTAAGCAAACATGAGCAGTGGTTAACTCAAAGTAAATGAGAAACTTCGATGTTTTATGAAATAGTTCATTTCAGAGTTTCAGCCTCTAGGGCTGTTACTCCTTTTAGATTTACTATTTCGTTTTCCTCAGTTGATTCCTCAGTTGGAATATTTTTTGTTAATAAGCGAACAAGCAGTCCTTCTTTGTGCAGGTGTTGCATCGCTCCTATGTTTTTATTTTAGCAATTAAGATACCAACAGGCTAATATCATAAAGTAGCTTTTGTTTTAGCAGCTGCTTTGCAAAAGAAAACTCTGAATCAAGCTTACTTCCATCATTATTTATCTATTGCTTCATTGTTAGGCTTTTTGGATGCAGAATACTGATGAGAAACTAAAGCAAAACTTTGAGATGCAGTTTCCTTCAAAGGGGAGCAAATCTTTGGGGTTTCTTTGAGGTGTCTGTATTTAAAAGAAATTTAGGCATTTTAGAGAAACATTTGCTTAAAAAAAAATAAGTCGTACGTTCATGTTCCATAGGGTATGTGGTCATTGCCAAAAAACATGCAGTAAGTCGGCAGATGGAAACAAATGCTGGTGTGTTATTTCTTTAGTATTCACTTCAAACTATTTGATAATAAATGTTACAGTGCAAGAAGAGTGTCGGTGGGGGAAAACTGACAATTGATTGAAGTTCAGTGTCATTGGGATGCATTCAAAGCTTCTAACCACTATGCAGTCTGTCTGTGTAGCTATATTTCTATATTTATTTGTGTGCATATAGAAAAAATACGAATTGGGACTGAAAACTTGCTTTTGTACTTTTGATCTGGGAGAAAATTTGGAGGTAGCATAACTTTCAGTTTTGTTAAGAGCTACAGCCTGATAACCACGTGGGCTGTTCATTTCCGTGGTCAGCCCTGTGGAGCAAGGGCAGCCCAGCACGCATTCCTGACCGCAGGTACATTTTGGTCGGGTTCCTGATCTACCACAGGAGGAGCTGAGTGTGCAGGAAGAAGGGCCGCAGTACACAGCAGCGGGTTCCCGTATGACTATAACCAGTGGGCCAGACAGTGATGACCGTAAATCTAGGCTAAAACCTAAAACCACGGTTGAGACTACCATGTGCCGTGGAGTGCAGCTTAACCTCAACTCTTTACATTGGGCTATTTTTTCAAACTCCAGAAAAAAAAAATACAGTCTTGAAATGTGCTTCTGCTATTGCCGAACCTGGCGATCATTTTAGTGAGCTCGTGCACTGTGGTTTAGATATAATGTCCAGTGGTTTCTCTTGGTATGAATAAGTAGCAGGAATTGTGCATCTAAATTTAATCTAAATTTTAACTTTTGAAAGATGCTGCAAACCTGTGTTACATAAGTGACTACTACAGATATAAAAACTTAAGTTAATTGTTTAGGGGACTAGAGCATCTCTCTTATGAGGAAAGGTTGAGAGCCCTGGGTCTGTCAGCCTGGAGAAGAGAAGGCTGAGAGGGGATCTCATCAATGCTCACAAAGGGCGGGTGTCAAGAGGACGGGGTCAGACTCTTCTCAGTGGTGCCCAGTGACAGGACAAGGGGCAATGGGCACAAACTGGAACATGGGCAGTTCCACCTGAACATGAGGAGGAACTTCTTTACCGTGAGGGTGCCCGAGCCCTGGCCCAGGCTGCCCAGGGAGGCTGTGGAGTCTCCTTCTCTGGAGAGATTCAACCCCGCCTGGATGCGTCCCTGTGCCCCCTGCGCTGGGGGCACCTGCTTTGTCGGGGGGGTTGGGCTGGGGAGTCTCCAGAGGGCCCTTCCCACCCCTGCCGTGCTGGGATTCTGTGATTATTGCATATAGAGTTCCTGTGAAACAAATGGATTTTCATTCATTCAAAAAAAAGAAGCCCAAACCAAGAACTGTTTATTCAAGGATCAGTGATTTAGTATGCAGCAGCCTTCAGGCAATCTTGTGTCCGGTTAGGGGTATGTGTACTGTTGGTTTCTGGTTTCAAAGAAAAAGGGATGAGTAAGCTACAGATTGCTACCAAGCACATGCAGCAAGAACAATGTCTCAAGAATATGGAAGCTAAACCAGAGGCAGTTATTTTAATATTCCTAGTTAAGGATAAGTTAATTTATAGAAATACGGGATGGATGAATATTGGTGAAGAATCTTTTTAAAAAAGTTACATCTTTAAGTTCTTCCTAAACAAGTGAATTATTTATGCTGTTTGTAGGGTAGTGTTTTCAAATCTGATTGTTAGCAAACAGTTGAAGAAAAATCTTATTTTTTTTTTAAAAAAAGCAATTCAAAGCACAGTGAAGGAAATCTGAGGATTTTTCACTCGGCTGAGTGATTATATGACAATGTATAGCCAACAGCCTAACCAAACAAAACAAATATATTGTGAAGTAATTGAGCAACTGAAAAAGGGTGTTTTAAATCCAAACAAAAGCAATGCAGAAATTTTTGCTACTCTGTTGAAGCTTGTTAAATGGAAGACAAAAAGATTCCTGGCCTTTTTTTTGTGTCCAAAGCAAAATCACGTGATTCAGGCAGAAAGGAAAGAAGTGGTGTCGTTTAGGACCTGTGAAAGATGTGGTATATCTGATGCACAATGGTTACAGTCTTTAAGTTTAAAACTAGGCATAAACTTAAAGACATAGATTCAACGATGAAGCTGTTATACACCTCAGAGACAAATACCAAAACTATGCACAGCACAGTGGTGATGTGCTGTTAAGTTTTCTGCCTTAGTATGTAATAAGTTTTGTTCACTGAGTGCATTTACGTAGGGCACCCTTTTTTAAATTCGAGTGCTTTGACACTGCGATGGTCATTGCAGTGGTCAGGCAGGACATGCCGGGGCTGCTGTTTGGGTTCAGAATCGTTATTCTTAGAGGTAACGGAACAGTTACCTGATGTCTGGAATTATATGCCTGCTGAGTGAGGAGATGATTTTCTATGGTTTTTTTTTTTTTGCATTTTGCATGCAGATTTTACATGCTGGGTGTATTCAGATGTGCATCAGTCGCTCTCATAATGCAAGTCACAGTTAGAGATTGCAGGTGTTCTTCAATGTCATAATACAGCAAAGTTTAGAACAACAGCTAAAAGGCACTTGTTACAGAATATTTACTGTTGTGCTCATAAGACAAAACTGTTAGCTCCAGACCAAGTAATTTTACAGGAGAGAAGGGAGTGAATTTTTTTTAAGTGATTGACCAAAACTAAACCATGACTCTAGAATGAACGAGGGCTCACGATATTCATGGTACCTTAAGCTTGTGAATGTATACTGCACAAACAGGGAAAGAATCTTGCGTAATACATTAACCTGTGTTCTTCAGTCCTGAAATAAAGCTGGAACATGAAGATTTAATACCCAGAAGTCTGGAGTTTCTGTAGGAATTACTGGAATAGATAAAAAACTTCAATATTTAGCATTTTATATTGCGTTCCTGTCTCTGTATTTGAAACAGGTTATTGACTTGCATTTATGTTAGACATAAACACAGTTGTGCATTGAAACAGATCAACAGACATCTGTCTGAAGCAGTTTAGCAGATCTTGCCTTGGGATATGGAGCTGGATTAGCTGATCTCTCAGGTTTCCTTCCAGATATGTGTTCTATGTTTACAACTAGAAAAAGTTCGTTCCAGTGTAAATCATGTCATTGAAGGTTTGCAACTGTGGGAAGTGTAATAGTTTAAGAATCTTTAGTCAGAATGAGCACATTAAGATAGTGTAAGGAGATATATTGATGGTATAGAAAAAAATAAAAATGTAAGTTAGGAGAGCAGGTCTGAGGTTAGACTTTTTCTGAAGGCCATGTCTACATATGTCTTAATAGTATTTAGTTTTTTCGTTGACTTCTTTGTCTCATTTTGTGTCAATAAAAAGTCTTATCTGTGTGATTGTGGACTGCTCATAATTTCTATTTTCCATCTTATTTTTGTGTGTTTGGTCTCAATATTATACTTATTTTTAATAATATTCATAAAGATTCTCTTCATTGGTTGCAGAACTGTCTCATCAGCCATCCAGTATCCCACACTACTTGCCACATGTTGGTGCTCACTAATCGGGATCATGTTACGTAGTTGTAAGAGGATTTGTGTTTCTGGTTGTGGGTTGCCTTTGGTGCTTGGGTTTTTTCGTGGGGGGCATGGGGTGGGGCGATGTAGGGTAAGGCTGGCTCTTTTCCATTACCAGCTTCCACCAGTAAAGACAATTTTTCCTTGAAAATACAGCCATTGCAGGTGATTTCAGATGTGTTCAACATGCCATTTTAAAGGAGATTGCAATGTTGGCTGTTGTTTTTTCAATTAACTATTTTTTAAGGATTTGCCAGTTTCAAATGCGGAGATCAAACAACCTGACCAGATCACTGCTTTGCAGCTGGGGTTTTGCAGGATAGCAAAACCGATGCAGCATAATAATGTGTAAATTCTGGGTTTAGGATGCGTAAGTTGAGATGGGTTCTTCGGAAGGGACTTAATGAAGAAACAGAAATATTAAAAATTGTAGAATATATTTTGGAAAAATCGTTCCCTGAAAGTCACCTGGTTTCCTGAGTTTAATTATAACAAAAACTTTGTATGGTTCTGTACTTATGCAATATATACATTCATGGTATCCTCAAGAAATGTCTGAGAAGTGTATGTTTTTTCCTCTTAATTTTGTTTAGTTTGGGTGAAACATAAACCAGTTTTCCATCAACAGAAAAATTAAGATAACAAAGTTTAATGTTTCACTTCAAATGTCAGTTAAGTTTTCCAGTGTGCACCTTTACCTTTACAGAGCCTGTATAGACCTCGCATGACATTTTTTGTTTCTGTTAGTAGCTGATGTCATTAGCTAGGTGTTACCTTTGTCTAGGAGAACAGAGTATTTTCACTCCGTTGTGACTGTCAACTCTGTCAGCTTTGGTTTTAGAAGTATTGCTCTGCGTTGTAAGTATTTCCATTCAGCAACTGAACACATCAGCACTGTAACGCAGTCAGCATCCATCGCCACCCGTCATGTCACCCTTCAATTCTTTGAAATTACTTTTTTGTGCAACACTCCTTTTATAATGTTTCTGATTCGAGATGGTGGTTTCTGACATATTAGGGACAGGGATGAGTGAACAAACAGAAACCATTTTGTTGTGGGCAGGCATGGCTATCGTAGAGTTTCTATTTTGAAAAATACAGTGCTATTGCTTCCTGTTCCTTCCTACCCTTCCCCTCGGTTAGCAGTATTTTTACATGGCATTAGAAAGGATTATGTTTCCAAATCTGTACTGTTACAGCAATTATAATTTCATAGTAGTCATCTGTATTCCTGCCACAGAATTTTATTTTAAAATGCATAGCCCCCATTCCATTATAATGTGAGTCTAATTTAAGAGAAAATGCTTATTTTTCATCTTTTTTCTATCTTTCTTGCATGCACTAGGCACCATTAATAACTCAACAGTAACAAAATGTATATTAGCATCACAACCAGAATTGCACAACTTAATGTTTGTATTTTAAAATCTTTGGTTAGAAACGCCCAAATCAAAAGCTTCATTGCAGTACAAATAGACAGGGAAAAATACACACGATATTGTGCAAATATATATGTCTGATAGTGATAGACATTGTAGAAAACCCTAGGAGACGGCTGATGGAGAAGTTAATAGATAATGCAACCATTAGAAAATTTAGCTAGCTGTATTAACTATACTAGCAATATTAGAAATGTAATATTTGTATATATTATATATCGTATTGTACGTTTGAAAATTATCAAACTTCAGAGTTTGAAGTTGATCATTGATCCTTCTACTGACACGTAGCTGGGGACCTATGGTGAGTAAATGATCTATTGATGTTCTATTGATGATCTATTGATGTTCACTTCAAATTTATTTAGACATTTGACTCATTGCTCAGAATGGAAAGAAATATACAGTATTTAAATTCTGGAAAATTTTGCATACATTAAGCTGATTTTTGCTGAATTTTCAAGTGCCTGATTTCAGAGATTTGGGCTGTTTGCCAGCATAAGAATGAATGGTAGATGTCTGGAGTAGAAATTATTTGCAAGTATGTTTCTTAAATGGCATCGTTAAACAAGAAGCATATGACAAAAACAAGGAGAGAATGGGATTATGACATGAAAATCTTTAAAGACTAGTAATGAATAAAACAAACTTTTGTTGGTTTATGTAATGTGCTGTGTTTATTCAAAGCTGCTGTAGACTTACTCTCGTTAACCTGAAAATTTTCTACCTCTGTTCTGTCCTTTTGAAGTACATAACCAATGCACAGAAACTTTGGCAGAGGTCTCAAAGGATTTTTGTATTTTTTTACTTTGAGATGCTGAATACTCTCTCTTCCATCTCAAAAATCCCACTACATCTGTTGTGAACCAGTCTGCATTCTATAGGAATAAGCCCTAAATATTGTGCTTGTAGCTTCCAGAATTTATGAGTGAGTTGTAACTCTGAAAATTATATTTAAATCTCCACCTAAACAGAATGCAGTGTTTACTTAATTTTTAATGTTTATCAGTTGGTGAGTTATTCTGCATTTTAACATTCACATTCCACTTATGCCTCTGTTTAGCAGTGTGTGTTTTTCTAGTGTGATATTCTAAAAAACAATGCAGGATAGTTCATGAATGTTGGTTTGGAATTTTAAGACTGCATGATGCAGTCATGTGTGCTGTCTTTATGACTGAATTTCAATATCAGTGGTTGATCCAATTAAGCAATTTATTTAAAACACAAGTTGCTGTTTATTTGTTTAAAATTGTTTGTACTCAAAAGTCTCAGAAAAATAATGAAAAATAGATGTTTCTTTTAAATTATTTAGTTTTACGTTATGAAGACATGCATTCCAGTATGTGAAAGAGAACATTTCTGAGATAAAATCATCATATATTGAGAATGTCATATATGCTGGAAATCAATGTATCATTTCCTATAAACGTTACTCAAAGGTTCAAAAAGATGATTTCTAGCTAACCTAGCTCAATAGCTGTGGTAACTACATGTAGTTTGCAATTATGCGTACATGTAGAAAGCTTGTAAGTGCCATTTTTCTACAAAATCAAAGTAACGATTCCAGTATCCATCTGCAATGTAGTATGTCTGCTGGTTTCAGGGGGCTGAGCTTGCTTTCACTGTAATATTTTGAGGGAAAAAAAGCTAAACAAAGCTGTCTTGTCTGTTGTATGAAATGCCAGAGTACATTTAGTATCTGCAATAATTTGTCAGAAATTCAAAAGTCTTCCAAAGTCTTCCTATGTCTCCTACATTATCAAAAAGAATTGAGCAAAGATATCTGTGGAGAAAATAATGCCTGAAAGGTAGGCGTTAGTGCAAAGGAGGCATGGGTTTCAAAGGTATGAAGGAGGAGGCAGCAGTGTTTATCGTTAGTAGTTATCCTGAAAAAATCATTCAGACCTCCTCTTTGTGACGTGACTACAAATCTCTTTCTTAGTAAGTGACTTCCACATTTGCCAGTATGGCAGCTGTCAGGTTTTCAAGGGGGAAGGCACCTCGTGTTTTCTGAAAAAAACTGAATGAGAGCGCCTCTTCTTTTAAGTTCTCTTAGCCCTTACATAGAGGGGTGTTGACAGATCTGAAGCCCTCTCAGCACGCATGGTTAACACCGTGCTCAGCCAATTCGGTTGCCATGTTTTGAAGTGTTAAAACACTCTAAGCCAACTGGTGCTGTTACTATCAGATGCTGCCTCTTAGCAGGAGTTTGCAGCGAATCATTGATACCTAATTACAGAGAATGGTCACTTCCCAGCTCTAGCTTTGTCTCCCAGCACTCTGTCTCTGGCCAACAACTCAGCACTGGATGGAGTTCATGTCAACAAGCAGCAAAGCTCTGGTCCTCTCCTGTCACCGTGCTACTTCAGCCCTACCACGTGCTAGATAACTGGATGTTCAATTGCAAAACATCTTGGAATGTTATTGAGGGTTTAAGAGAAAACAAAGCAGGTCTCATAAGCATATTTTTTTTCACTTAGAAGATTTTTTTCTATCAGCTTTCGTCATTTTTTACTTTGCCTCTCAGGGTCTTAAACTTAGTTTTGATACTTACAAGCTTGCAAGTCCTTTACTTCAATATGCTATTGAAATGCAAAGGATCATATCATATCAAGGTGCTCTGAGGACAAATGGAAATGTACGTTATGAGTAAGGCTATGGAGTCTTTAGGGTGTGTCTCTGACAAAGGCGGCATTGAACGTTGCATTATAAAGTGAATAAATAGACCATTAACTCTAGTCATAAGGCTTCATTTTTCTCCCTGTAATCTAGAACAATTTGAGAAATTTTCCATCTTACTGATGTAATTGACACATGCAAAGTACATTTCCTGCACATCGATAAATACAGCTTCTCAAGGGACTGAAAAC
>VZSC01008502.1:452306-468065 GCA_013398225.1 Steatornis caripensis | reverse complement strand
GTCTTTGTGAGCTAACAGCTGTAAAAGGTTACTAAATGATTGAGTATAGATGTTCTTAGCAAGCTTATCTGGCGAATGAGATTTAGAATTGCTGTAAATACCCATATTTCTTCCTCTCAGTTCTTGAAATTTTATTACACATAAGGATTTCAGAAGGATGTGAGATCATCCCACTAGCAGAAATGAAGTCCGTATGGCGCGGTGCTTCACACAGAGCCATGTAGAAAAACCAAGGATGACTTCTGGTGGGGTATTGAAGTGTGTTCAGAGATGTGGAGATTTCTTGGACCTATTAAATAGATAAGCAGGTGGTTTTAAAGCCAAACTAGTGCCAATGACAATTAGGCACATTATGTTTAAGTTAGGGGAGAAATACCCTTTCCAGCTTAATTTTGGCACAGACACATTAAAACTTTATTCTATATTTCTGCCAGCTTTCTTATTTATTTTGTTTCAAGCAACTGGCTTTTTTGCAGCTTGTTGAGAAACTACAGGAAAGATGCTTAGGAAGAGGGGTTCTTTTTTGTGTTCACATACAGCATCTGTGAAATTATTGCCTTTTAGAGAAGTAATCAATTCTCTACCTGCTGAATAAGTGCTAGGAAGGATTTAAGAGGTGGGTGATTTTTGACTGGTGCTTGACCTGCACTGTATTCAGTTTTCTGTCACTGCAGGAAGTCCACAGACTTCAGCTGTAGAAAATGGCTGAATTCAATGTGTTTGCTTAAAATTGCCTTGTCCTGAATCTACCGTGTACCTATGTTTCCCGTGTTACTAATACACATAGATACACTCATACACATAACATTTACACATAGAAATTAATTCTGAGCCCTTTGAACTTCATTTTTAAACTGGACTAGCCAGAGTAGGGGTTTTTTTTATGTTTCTCTATATTTCAGTGGTAGCTCTGCATTCTCTAGCATTGGTATAGTGTGTACTCTTCCACTGGCAATCTTTAATTTGTATTCTACTATTGTAATTACAGAGAAAGAGCTAATATTAGAGCAGCAAAACCTGCAAGTAACAGGACAAAGAATTGTTCTGGATCACAGAATATTGGTACTCCTAACAACCCAAAATTCTCTGTGGCCTCTAAACAAAAAATAAGATGATATCCTATTAAAAAAAAATAAGAAATAGTACTAATGTAGTAGTCCTTTCCTTCTACTCAAATCTTAAAATGGGGTTGTGTTTTCTACTGAACAATTTATAGTTTTCTCTGAGAACATCATGGGAAGTAATTCTTAAATGGAGATGCTGAGATCTGAAGTCATTAAGTATTTGGAGGAGCAGTGTACAGCCTATCCAGTACGCCACAGAGATGAAACGTTTCCTGCCAACTTCTGGTGAAATACTGGATGACTACATGCTGCTCAGTTCTGCTGCAGTTAGTCTTATACTGCTGTTCATGTTTCTCATATGCATACTATACATGTTTGCAAGTTCACCTTAAGCAATGACCTTTTGTATGCAGGAATCTCACCGATAATAAATAGCAATGTATTGTCTCAATCTTCCTCTTCATCCAGGCAGTAGAATATTTTAGCCATTCCATGTCCCTTTAAACCAATGCAAATCATCTTTTCATGAACGCTGCTTTCCTACTCAGTCATCTTAAAATGTGCTATACCTGGTGCTGAGCTGGAGAAGTCGCCTCTCTGTGCCATGGTATGTAGTGTGTACACAACCTGTATCCAAGTTCTTGTGTATCACGTCATCCCCCTGTGAAGTGTCTAAAAGTATTTCTGTTTGAAGCATGTGTGCCTGGTGCTGCATTATAATCATGTGAACAATTTTGGGTTCACACTTTTGCAGCTGTGGTGTTGTTGTTTTGACTTGGTCTGAGAAATATGAAGTGGTTGAAATTGCTCCTTCCTCCCTTCTAGAGAAGAGAGGAGCGTATCTGTATTGCCTAATTTTCTGCATCTAGTTTTTTGCGTTTTATGTGATGAGGTAGAAGTTAGGCACTCAAGACAGTGTTTCAAAGCTCCCTGAAAGAAGCAACGGCCCACCTCAGTCTTCTGTCTAAAGAGCAGTTTGCAGCATTGGTTTGACCCAGTAGATCTGGCGTTGGGTGCGTGGCTTCCTGCTGACTTTGGATAGTGGTTGAGTAACCCTGCTAGTTCGTCTGTTTCAATATGGAATTGTATCAGTTGCTGTGAGAAGGTGAAAGCTGAAAAATTCTGCAGTGAATATGTAGTGAGCAGGTGACATCTGTCAGTTATCTTAAAAGTTTAAATTTGAATAGATATAAATGTATCTTTTTGGGGGGGAGGGGTGTTGCTCTCAGGGGTAGATCTAAGGATGGTTAAATAGAGATTTTCACATATGATGTAGCTTATAAATCTGCTTTTTTAAAAAGCTCTTTTAACATAATTGCAATTCTTGATTTTAGGCACAAAATCATTTGATTGGCTTTTATTCTGGAATAACATACGACTGGTCCTGCTAAGGTGAATCTCAGACAAAAATGAGGGATATCAAATGTTCTGGAGAAAAATAGGATATGCTTCGGCTTTGTTCTGGAAAAATGCCGAGTAATTTTTCTGGGTGGAAAGTTTTAATCATGACCTACTTGACAGAAGTACATGTAGTACCATGTTTTCAGTTAGACTGTCATGTTTGCTGCACCCGAAGGATTTATCCATTCCAAAACATCAGTCTGAAGATATGCATGACCTGCTCGGTGTTCTAAGGAGAAGAACTATTTTCTTATATGTAGCCTTGGGCTTCACTTCTTCTCAGGGCTGAACTTTTTGATGAGAATATGTTTAAGTAAGGGAAAATATATTCCATTGCAGTTATCTGATAATATTGCATATAAAATACTGTAGTAATTCTTTCTACCATGAAAGGCTTCCAGTTCTCTGACAGGATGATCTGGATCCCTGCCTGCCAAAGCTCTTGATTACACAGAAACACTCCAGGGAGAAAACAGAATTATTCATATACTGAAAATTGTGTGAAATTTTGTGTGACAGCAAAAAGTGAAGATTTGTTGCATTAGTACAGTAGTGAATTCTGTCATTTTTACAGTGCTTTTAATAATTATATCTATGTAAAGCAACAGAGCTTTATTTCAATGTAGTTCTAGTTTTCTAATGCCTTCTCTGTGCCTCTCGATGTGTTAATGACTTGTCTAGAACCTTGTGGTAGATCTTTCCCTTCTCTTCTTGCAAATAATATGCCGAGGTTTCTTTTATCTGAAGTTAGATCTCACTAGGACATGAATGTTTCTTTAGCACCTGGATAAGTCTCTTTTAGACTTGCTTCCTGCTTTTCTCAAATGTCCTCTTATCTGCACTTACCTGCCTTGTCTGCATTCTACTGCATGCTTCTCTCAGTAGCACGTGCGTTTACTCTCAGAGCACGAGCTCTTCATTTTTAGGGTGTCTGTGGTTGACTTACAGGGCAACAGAAGAGGCAACACAAACAAGCGGTCTTTCTGCTGCCTCAGCACACTTCAGTAACAGTGTGAAACATTCACGAATACGTCTTTATAAATATATATTCATATATAATTTTGCCACACCTGAATAATTTATTCATAAAATACTCAGATTTTAGTAGAAGTCTTGGGATGAGGGGATTGAGACACATTGTGACTGCATAAAGAGTCCATTGACAGCCACATTAGAAAAGTTTTAAAAAGTGCTGCCATGAAAAACTTGTAATTCTCTAACTGTGCAGATTCTTTACCAATCTGTATCACGTTGTTTTTTCATGTGATGATACCTGAACGTGATACAATCAGTTGGATGAGAACAAAGAATGACTAGAGCTGCACAAAGACTTTGAGATTAATGTATCACACTTCCTTTCGGCGGGCATACCCAAATGAAATGGAAGCTGAGTGAAAGTGTATGTCTGGGCTTTCAGCAGTGCTAAAAGCCCAGGCTATGAATCAAGCTGATGAATCTTGGAATGCTTTTATGAATTCTAGACTTTTCATGTAACAAGCCAAAAAGAGATGTCAAAGAAGGAAGAATCAAAGAAAATAATCAGGCAAGAGGCTTAGAAGCAATGAAGGTATTCGGTGAAGGCTAAGTACAGAACAAGGTCAAACTGACTTAGGTATCCAGAGAGTATAACAAGTACTCCCTTTGTAGTTACGACTAGAGACTGGTTAATAAACGAATGGTTCTGCCTTGAAGGGGATTTCCATTGGTGTTGTACTTACATTTGTGCTGACCGTCCAACCTGCAGGTGCAAAAAGGGACCTGCTTCTCCACAGCATACCGTTTGAAGCTTGGGAAAAATTATACTAATGGATTGGCTGCCTTTTAGGGATTTCTTTTTTTTAGTCTTAAAACCTGCAGCATTTTAATATTAATATTTATTTCTGCTAACTTTATTGAAATAAATTCTTTGCTGCCATGCAATATTTTTATATTACGTAAATTTTAGTTTTCTGTTTTCCAAGATTGATATATCAGTTCTTTTTTTTTTTTAATTGTTTCAGATCATGTCTGAAGGACAAGAATAGGCTAGTATACCCGGTAATTTGGTTCAAAATGCCTGTATCTACACTGGACAATATTAATTGCGGTATATTGTCCTTGGAACCCTCTCTCAGTAAATTTCCAACTGACTTAAGTTACTTTTTCTTTTTTTTTTTTTAATTTCCACTGGTATTTTGCATTTTTTATTGAGAAAAAAACCACAGAACACCCCCCCTCATCTTTTGTATTTCTGTTATGAGTATGATACATAAACATCAACTATTGGATGACATTTTTTGAACGTGCAGTTCTTAATGCTTTAAAGTGCTTGGGAAGTGGGGACGGGGAGGGGAAACCCAAACAAACCACATGCATGTATTATATTTCCTTGTTTTAATTTCCCGGACCTGAATGCCGTCTGCATAATATATGGTAAAGGCATTGCAAAGTGATTACAAATTCTGATCTAAACATGTTCAATTGGATTAACCCTTTCAAAATGCTAAGCAGCTTCCTGCGTATAATGTATTGCAAAAGCTTTGGTACAACAAATTGCAACAAAACTGTGGACTTATATTGCGATAACACAATAACAATTTAAAGAGGCTTTATATAATTAAGGTATGTTGCTGCAAAGTGCTGGGATAAAAGGTAATCCAACATATACTTCAATTTCTTTAAGAGGTGATGCTACTTTAGTATGGTATATTAACAGTATATTACCTAGAAATTCTCCAGAGGTGTTGCCAGAGTTTATTACACTTAAAAGATGTCAAACTATCGTCATTGACAATTTCCATGCATATTTGTAACAACAATTTTGCAGGTTAGCATTAGTTTCCCAGATAACTTTTTCTTTACCTGTGTGACAAACTTTGAAAATAGGTTTTATCTTTTACTGAATATTGTGAGATATTGTTCCCTTGCTTTATTATGTAAAACTACCCGAAGGGTATATGAGACATTGTTACAAGGTGTAACAGGAACAGCAAGTAAGTAATGTAGATAACATCTTCAGGCACCAAGCTTCAAGAAATTTGCTACAGGAATGACTGAGCCCAGTAGTTAGGTTGAAGTTTCAAAGGAGACTCTGCAGACCGGGATGTAGTGCTTCTCTGTAAGCTAAGTTTGGGATAAAAGGAAACCTAGAAGCCTTGGAGTTTTAAGACCTGTCTGATTAATGATAGCTAACAAGGTGTGACTAGTGGAGAAATATTAACAGGCTTTCTCTCTTTGTATGCGCTCGGGCTGCATAGATTCTTTCTCAATTCAGAGAGGGGGAAAAGGCCCTTTTGGACCTTACAAGTAGAGAAGTAAGGCTGCTGATGGCTCCGAATGAAGCAGTTTCATAACTGTAAAGTAAAATTGAAAAAATGGTGCAATGGAGGAAAAAGAGCTGTTTAACTGCAGAAATAGCTTGTTTGCTGTCTTTGTTTATATGTCACTGTTTCCTAATTAAGGTTGAGATGGACCTAACAAATCGCAATTAAATAAGCTATTGCATACTGTAGGATTGCTCACGTTATTGGGGTGAAAGTGATCCTACTCACTTTTAAATCCTGCATTTCAAATCAGAGATGTTCTATGAAAGCCTGTAATACAGACACTGTAAGCCTGTATCCTCAGGTTATTGTATCAGTTTGTACTAAGAAACTGGTACCTGGAGATAGTGAGATGTGCATTATTCAACTGGCATATTTACAAGCGTTTAACCCTTGGCAATATGTGATACAACTACGCAAAGATATTCTTTTGAATCCGTATTGAAATGTGTTTGACCTCTGGATATCTGATCAGTATTTTGATTTTTCTTTCTTTATTAGTTTGAAAATGAAATAATTTTGAAGTTGGACCATGAAGTGGAAGGAGGACGTGGAGATGAACACTATGTGCAGTTGTTTGAGTCCATGTAAGTAGCGCATGAGCATAAAAGCCTTCAGGATGTGTTTTTATCTTACTGTTCCCACTTCTCAAGTTGACAATCATCTCACTTAAAATTAAAATAGAACCTTAGCAGCTTTTTAAATGAAGTGCCTGGAAATAGCATACTGTTGCTCACTGAAACTATTTTCCTAGTTGCTTTGCAGTGTTTTGTGCTCCAGCTAAATTATGAAGAAATTATACCTAACCTGCATTTCTCTATCCAACTTTCAAGCAAAGATAATCAAATATTCACTTCACTCTTTAGTTTTTCCCCATTTTTGTTTATAAACTTTCTTGGTTTTGTTTCACACTAATAAGAAGAAGGTATTTTAAAATGTCTTACGTGCTTTTCTCGATGTCTAGATTGGTCTCCAAGAGATTATTCTCTGTACTTGCGTAAGGTGACTCTCCCGGAATGAGAATATTGCAAAGTGCTACAGATTAATAAAAATATTCCTGTTTCTGTATTTCTAACAGTCCCAAAGCCTGACAGAGCATCTCCTTCTCTTCTTAGCCACCCGCATTCTGTTTTATTCTCAGACTTAATATCTGTGTCTTCGCTTGTGGCAGGTGAGGTGCATGATGTATTGGGCAGTGGTGGAATCCTTATGCCCATCTCTGAAAATTTGTTCCTAGCTGTGTGCCATAGACTGTGACAGTGAGAAAGTACAGTGCTGATCATACACTTTCTCAAGTACCGATAACCTAGTAGTTATTAAACATAAAAATACTGTAGCACTTTAGCTACCTGACAAAATCGATATAAGCTTTGTGACATTGAGAGTGCATGTTTTTACTTTCCCGAAGCCTGCCACCTTGTATGTATTGTGTTTTTGTGTAGGGGACAGCAATCTTTGCAAAGCGACACCGCTCAGTAGATGAAGCATCAAATCTTTGTGTATACCACAATGGGAAAAAAAGTCTACTTTCAGTGAAAACATGATTTTGTAAAAAATACTGAATTATATAATCAAATAACAATATGTAAATGTTATTTTATGTAACCAATATGTAATTATGTTCTAGTTAAATAGTAAAATGTAAAAGAAACGTAATTTAAATAAAACATAATTTCAGTGTTTGCTATGTTAGTTTAATTTCTGTCCTATGAGGAGGCAGATAAAATATAGAGGCAGACTTGGTAGAAGTACTGATGCTTTTTAAGCAATGTCAAACTGTTCCTTGAAACTGATACACTGGCAAGGACAAGTGAAGTTTTAAAAATGACTCTTTCCCTTCCGAACAGGCAATGACTATATTAACTTAGAGCAATAAAGTAATTTTTCAGTTTTGAATGTTTACTGTTTGGCTTCAAGTCTCAGGATAGCTAAGAGGTGATGCAGAGATGTTCAGACTAGCTCTTGGTATGATCGAAAACAGGCCTGCAAGTACATAGTTCCCTTAATCACACTGCTGCAAAGCCTTAACCGCGATGCCTGCCTGAACTGTCGCTGCAATTCATCATCTCCAATACTGGGGATTCAGCTGACACTGTGGACATTTATTGCAGTGCTAAACTTTCCTTACTGCTAGTAAGTTTTTTTCCAAATGTCCGTACTAAATCTTCCTTGCCTCAGTTTAAGCCAATTATTTCTTGCTTTACCCACAGGGGATGTAAAGAGTCATTTATTCTGTTTCTCTTTGCAAGCAGCTTTTAACAAATTTGAAAGCTGCTGTCAAGTTTCCTTCAGTCTTCTCTTTGGGGTAAGCAACTCCAGTATTTCAGTTTATCGTATGAAATATTTTCTGGACATTCCCACGACATCTTCATCTATTTTGAAATACCACCTTGCCTTAAAGCTGGAGAAGAATATTCAAATGGAGACATTATCAGTGCAAAGAGAAAAGCTTCCTTTAGATCTTGTGTATGAGACTCTCTGAAATTTACTGTTTCTGAGCTGCGCAACATTGTTTGCTCGTCTTGTTTGCAGTTTACTCTTGCATTCAAATATTTTCCTAGAGAACTGGTACTGATACAGTTAAACTCCATCTTTCAGTAGTGCAGTTAAATAGTCTCATCAAACATTCTACATAGCATTTCATCTTCCTGCCTTTCCAAGGTACCCTTCTTTCTTTGACAGATCCGTTTTTTTCCCCTTGATACCATCCTACGTTCTACAAAACTTCAAGTTCAAGGTTTCCACATTTCTAAAGATGTCGCTTCATATTCTCTCCAGATAATATTTTTTGTTCTATCCTTGAAAATTTTTAATAATGCTTGTAGAGGGACAGTTGAAACAAAGGCTGGTGACCTGTCTGTGGTAGGACCCTGTTCTCTTCTCTCTGTCATTTGTTTGGTTTAAATCTTCCTACCTACAAACCTTCCAAAGCAAGGATTTCAAGCCTCTGTCCCCAGCTCCATGTTCCAACTGGACTGAGACTCAGTTACTGGGCTCTGGAGTTATTCATTTGGTTATATTTTTATCAACTAATTTCCTGTAACTGCATTCCTGCACAATTCCGGTTGCCACCTGAATGCAGATATGACTGTCTTGTGTGTGGATGCTCTGCAGCCAGCACTTGCCCGTACCGGTTGGTTACTGAGAACTTCCCCATGCCCAAGAAAATATATAGGTTCAGCAGAAGTTTAAGCTCCGCCTTGCATTTGGCCATAGTCCTAAATATTAACATGCACATTGGCAGGGTTGTAACCTGTGCTAATGAATGCTGTCCCAGACAATGCCAAGGAAGAGTTGGGATAGTGTGGAACAGAAGAGAGGCTGCTCTCGGTAGGCAGAATAGACAAGGATACCCGGTTTTGGGAAACGGAGGAGAATCTAGCTACATGAATACAAGTTGTGCTATGCCATTCATTCTCAGGCTCAGAAAATGAATTCTGGCATGTTTTAGCTACTGATATAGGCACAACAGAAAATAGCATTTGGGAGCTTTCCAGTTCCCCATCATTGCAGTGGCCCATGTTATGTAGTTGTTACCTTGAGCTTTATTGAATTTTTTTTTTATTTTAAATCTTCTTTTTTTTTTCAAACTCTGTTTAAAAATTCAAAGGTTTCTTGCTCCCTCCTGGGGGAAAAAAAAAATCTTCTAAAACTTTGTGTCCTCTTTATTGGGATTATTGTATAAAGCTGAGCAAGACAACTTTTTAAATCTTTCCTCATGAGACGGATGTTCCTCTTTCCTGTTCATTTCGTAGTTCTCCTCTATGTGTATTCCATCTTTCTTTAGAGACTGGAGTTATGTGCTGTATGGGTGGGATCTACAAAAAGCTTGTGTTTTATGTCAATGTTTTTCTGCTTTCGTTGGAAAGAAATGGGATGTATTGGTGACTCACGGTCATTTCGCAGTCAAGTGATGTTCATAGGTCTGCCTTATTTGCTGTCACTCCAAGTGAACCTATGGCAAAAATTCGTAGCAGTCACTTAAATGGTGACTGTACTTGCCTTTTTTAGCATCTTACCCTGTTTCTGATACTTACGTATGTAAAATAACCTAATTTTTCCCTTATAGTATACCAGTCTCCTATATAATTCTGAGAATTTCTGACTTTGTTTTCCACAAATATAATTTAATGTGCTCCCGCCTTTACTGTCAATCATCAGCTCTTCAGATCCTTTAGTATTTAACGTTCCATTTGCAATGTTTAATGCCACAAACCATGTTTAAATAATTTATTTAAATATTTCAGTTACTTTTTCAGACTAGTCAGACAACAGCAAATAAAGTACTCAGCTTTTATCTTTTAGCCTCTGTCTGTCACATCTTGTACAATATAAGTGTTCTTTCAGACGTGCATGTACGCACTCCCTCTGTTTCAGTTGGAGCTGGACAATAAAAGGAATAAACATTAGATGCTGTTTTTACTGTGCTTGAGTTAGAACTTTGAGACTGAGTGCTTTGCTGAGGTCCCATTCTAGGCCAAAGCTTCGAGGATTTCTTTGCAGTTGAAGTTAACATGAATATGTATTTTCTGAAGAAAGATTAAATAATTCTGAGGAGTTAAAAAATAATTTTTGCAATTAATTAAAACTTTCTAATGAAAATTTTAAAAATAGTAGTGTACTTCAAGATTAATGATAAATTCTTAAACGTATTTGCATATAAACTGAGTGCTGTTAATGGAACACTGAGAGGTCAGAAATTAAGAATAATGTGTCATTGAAGCCGCTCAGCTTAAGCATACAGCATTGCTTCAGTGATAATTTTGCAATTGCTAGTTTGTTTTTACTATTTCCCTCGAGGATGCATGGTGATTTTTATATGTTATTAATAGAATATGCCAAATATACATGTAACTACTTAGTGCATTGTGCTGGGTTGGATCCAGCCACCTTGGCTGGATGCTGGGTGCCCGTTAAGCTGCTCTGTCACTGCCCGTCCTCACTAGGACAGGGGGGAGAAAATAAGATGGAAAAGAACTTGTGCATCAAGATAAAGGCAATTTTATAAAGCAAAAGCTGCATGCAGAAGCAAAGGAAAATAAAAAAAGGTGTATTCTCTACTTCCCATCAGCAGGCAACGTCCAGCCACGTCCAGGGAAGTAGGGCTTCAGTACCTGTAGGGGTTGCTCTGGACGACAAACGTCATAGCAAGGAATGCCCCCACCCCTCCTCCTTTCTTTCAGCTTTTATTTCTGGGCAGACATCGCATGGTCTGCAATATCCCTTTGGTCAGTTTGGGTCGGCTGTCCTGGCTGTGTGCACTCTGCAGCCTGCTGGCCTTCAGTGGTGAGGAGGGTGTTGGAGAGACTGCTCCGCAGTAGCCAAAGCACTGGTGTGTTATCAGCACCTTTCTGGCTACCAATACAAAGCACAGCGCTAAGATGGCTGCTATGGGGAAAATTAACTCCATCTCAGCCAGACCCAATGCATGCATCTATAAATACATATGTAAATATAAATATATAACAAATGCAGTTTGTCAGAGAGAATCCCAATGGAAAACCAAAAAGCTAAGTAGATGAAACAAGCCCTTAAGCAAAGAAATAATCCTTAATGAGATGCTGGTAATCGTTTAGTGATGTTTAAACAGTGAAGCTTGGAAAACAAAGGTGTGACAGTAATGTGAAATCTTTATTCCCAAATCATTTCATCACCTTAAAGAAACAGCATATGCTAGTATTTTGTTAATGTAAATTGGAATCTGCTGCTGATGTATAAAACTTACTTTCCTATATTTTTATCAAAAGAGAGCTAACTGCTTTTTTTAATCTGCAGAAAGTTTCTTGTTTGGGTTTGCTTATTTCTCAAGGGCAAATTGCGCTGGTGAGGTCTTGTTAGTGAATGCCTTTTTTGGCATAAAATCCTAAGTTATGTTAGTTTGAACTTTCCAATCAACACATAACTGTACAAAGAAAGAGAAGGAAGTAATTGTTGCAGTTTATGTTGTGCAATAACAGAGGAAAGGAGGGTGTAGTGTTTATTGGAGTACTGTGGCATTGCAGAGACCTGTGTTTATTACACCACGGATGCAGGTTGCTCTGTTCTGAAACTGTGGGTATTGAACCCTTCAATTTGAGGTCATGTTCAGACAGGAAAAGTAAATGTTTCATTTTTTTATCTTTTGATTTATAGCCCATCTGTCTTCGGGGGATCTAAATTACCAATCCACAAAGGGAATTTCCGGTGCATCCTGCAGTTGCTTTAGCCCTAATTCAGTATTTGCCTTCAGTTCCGAACAGTTTTTCACCTGACGGGCCACTAATTTTCACAGTATTGTAATAACATTTTTTTGTGTTTGCAGTCTCACAGAGTGTGCGTGTCAGTATCCCGGCATTTTTAACTTGGTTGAAAGTTTTGTCAGCCTAATAAAAGGCCTCTTGGAGAAACTGCTGGATTACCGGACTGTGATGAGTGATGAAAGCAAGGACAATCGCATGAGCTGCACTGTGAACTTACTGGTATGTTCTCTCTTGTAATTCTTGTGTGAGAATGCGGAAGAGATTTAGAATTCATTTACTAAAGATTAAAGTAAATCTTCCTGAGGATAGGAGTGGTTGACAATGCTCAGTCGTGATTTAAACTCTGAGGCAAGAGATTTTTATATCCATTTGCATGAATATATGCATAAACTTTAAAGCAACCTCCACTCAGTTCTTTGGTTTTGCTAGTACGTTTTATCTGCTTTGATTCTGTGGGTAAATAAGGAAGTCTACTGTTCACATACCTCTAGTTTTTGATAGGCTTAACGTAACAGTGGGCTTTTCCCAGTCAAGTCTTGGATGAGGAACTAACCCACTTGCTGCTTTAGCAACTCAACAATTATGGGTTTTAAATCTGGGGAAGAAACCTGCAAGATAGACTTGCAGTAAGGTGGCAAGAAGATTTGAGTGTCTGATCTGGTTCTAGGCCACCCCATCTTATTTTCTTATTCCTATTTTGTAACGAGTGTATCGCATATCAAGATTCCTCCACCAGGAAGTTCCTCTAAGCAGAAGCGGAGTCTTCGTCAACTTTAAAGTTTGGAAAGAGAATGTGGTTAATACGTATTGCTCTCACATACTCTGTTCCTCAGTAATCACCGCGCAATGTTGTATAAATTTCTGCAACTCTTCAGGAGGCAGTTCTTGTCATACATTTTGCACAGCCTTAGTAGCTCATATAGCTACAAATGTGTTCCTGTGACAAAAATGGGCTTTATTCCTGCAATTAGCCCCTTCAGAGGTATTGCGCAATAGTGTTATGTATCAACAGTGTTACATATTTACTTCAGCAAATACCGTATGATTTTCTGCATTTGGATAACGGTTTGCCTCTTCTCCAGTAGAAAAACTTTCATTAATGAACTAGGAGAAATATACACATGTCAAACCAGGACAATGACACATACTAATAACTAATTAAAATATTAATTGAAGCAGTAGTGCCAGGTTTAAACTTAAGATAGTCTGTAAATAATATATTTCTTGTGCTGTGCAACTAGCAAGAAAATCAAAACTTTGACTGTATTTTTATCTTGTGTTTTAATAAAAGATAGGAGATAACGTTTAAATGTTTGTGTCCCTAGAATTTCTACAAGGACATTAACCGTGAAGAGATGTATATCAGGTATGGCAGTTGTTCTACTGGATCTGTTTTGGAGAGGGCAATAATACTCCCTATGAATGCTTTTCTTGTCATTGTACTTGAATTTCCATTACTTAATGTTAGTTTGCTGTCCACAATGACTCTGTTGTAGTTCTGGCCTCATTTATATTCTTACTCCATTGTTTGCTTAGCCTTCAGCAGTTTGGGATCTACCATATGTATTCATCGCCAGCATTTTCTTCCCCAAGAATCAACTTGGGGATCAAACTTGATCAAATCACTCAGCGTTCATGTCTGTAGTTTTAAATAAAGAAAATGCAGCTAGATTTGAGGTTTGATACAGGGTATGTAATAAATTTAGAATGGCAGAGAAAACATTCAAGTTTTGTAGAATCGTGCAGTCGTCTGCCAAGTCTCTTTAAATATGCAGCACTATGTGCAATGCAGAATTGCTAGCAAAGCATTTTTCTGTAAGAGCTATAGCTGTACTGGCCAATTTTTTCTAACATGGCCTCTTACTGTCTCCAAGAGTTTTGCATATGAGCTGCAGCAAATCTTGCTATTCAAAAGCTTACTGTTTCCTGCCTCTCGTCTCATCCTGCAAAGTCTGCAGAACCACTTGCACCTCAGCCACTGCAGTACAATGCCCTGAATTTCGGCTGAACTGAGCACTGAAGGTGATTCAGAGCTCACCTGGAGCTATGAGCTGGAGTGGCCAGGGAGAAACAATGCTTCCCCTGCGGGCATTCCTGAGGGAAACACAATTTCAGTTGAGCTGACAACTGGGAATGGTAATGCCTTGAACTGCTATGGCAAGGTGTCAGAGTTGTCAAAGCTCCTGCTGTGTGTAAGAGGACAGGATGCACTTTTTCTTTCTGGCTGCTGGAAAAGATGTGGCTTAAATCACATGAGGGGCAGCGGCTGTGCTGGTAGCAGCAACGCTGCCCTAGGGATCAAGGGGAACACACGTAACTTAGAACAACTGTTCTGCCCCTACCACCTTACAAGTTGTACAGGGACTTGCTTTGTCTTTCTGTGCTGGTATTTCCCATTTTCTCCTCTACCTTGTGTTATCTGTTTGTATCTGATGCCATAGCTCGCATCTGTTTACACGGAAAGTGTTTATGTGCATTCAGAAAGTGCTGTAGAGAAAGGCAGCTGTCTTTAGTAACAGTCCAGAAAAAATGGACTCAGACTTCTGTCTTAGAGCTCGAGTCTAGTAGTCCTTCCCCTTCTCTTAGAGGTGGAGCTCACAGCAATTCACAGAAGGAGGTTAACTCTCTGCTCCTTTCGTGCACATTGTTTCTGCATACAAAGAAAATGCAGAATAGTCTGAACAAACGCACAGAGCTTTAACCCTTCTCAGAGTGTCCTTACAGAGTCTTTGGGCAGTGACTGCATGACTTCTATGAAGTTGCCATAACAGAGTTTATCTAGAGCATTTCAACACTTAGTATTCCAGTCATGTCAATATCTAGTCTAATTCTTGCTGTCTCTTCTAACAGATATTTGTATAAATTGCGAGACCTTCATTTAGATTGTGAGAATTATACGGAAGCAGCTTATACCCTTCTACTCCATACGTGGCTCTTGAAGGTTAGCTTTTCTAAACTCAATAAATGAATAAGCCTTTGCAATTTTCAAATTTATAAATTAAACAGTGATTGTCTTAATCTCTGATTTACTGCATAGTAGTTATTTTCCATAGAAGTATTCAAATTTCTAGTAAAAAATACTGCAGTGGGTCATACAAAAGTAACATTAATTGTTGAAATTGTATTTTCAATAGGCGATCAAAAGCCGTGTATTGGTAAAACTAAATATTGTAGCAAAAATTGTCTTATTTATAGTGAGAATATTGTGTGCAAATTCTGAAGCCATTTAACTTCCATGTGATTTTCATTTTGCTAATTTCTTACTATCCCAAACATAATTATGAAAATTAAATGCAATTTTTTCCAGCTGTCACAGGGGGATATCTGACTTTTCATTTTAAATAACGCCAAATTATGTTTGCTTACTTTTGTAGATGGTAGCTACAGATAATGTTTATTCTCATTGTAACTGATGTTATCAATAGAAATGGTCGGTAAGATGCATTTCCATTTCAAGGGAAAATTCAAAATGTAAATGTTCTTCAGCAAATATTTGAGATCTCTTATGGAATTTCTTTTAGTGCAGAACCATGTAAATTTGGCTTTTCACAGTGCTGTTTTGCTTAAACTTCATTTTAACTTTTCTGATCATACAAAAATATGAAATGTATTGCATGTATTGGTATAGACAAATATGATAACATAAGCAAATATTTTAATACAAAAAATCAAAACCAAATCAGTCAAGATGACACCACTGAAATAAAATGAACTATTTTTTTTCTCACTTAGTTTTTTATCCGGGTTGGGGGG
>VZSC01008502.1:368819-447000 GCA_013398225.1 Steatornis caripensis | reverse complement strand
CTCCACTCCCCTCATCAACTTTGTGGGCCTCCTCTGGGATCTCTCCAGTAGTTCCCTGTCGAACTGGGGAGCGCAGAACGGGACACAGCACTCAGATGAGGCCTCACCAGGGCAGAGTAGCAGGGGAGGATCACCTCCTTCAACCTGCTGGCCACACTCTTCTTAATGCACCCCAGGGTGCCATTGGCCTTCCTGGCCGCAAGGGCACACTGCTGGCTCATGGTGAGCCTGTTGTCCCCCAGCACTCCCAGGTCCTTCTCCGCAGAGCTGCTCTCCAGCAGGTCAACCCCCAGAAGCTCTCAGGCATTGAGCAGACATGTTCATGCCAACTGTCTTGTATTACTCTTAAGTTTTTTCCTGAATCATAACAGCTAGTTGATATCTTAGGACAATCATGGTGAGTTTGAACTGTTTTCATTAAACAGAGCTCTGTAGGCTGAATCTATTCTCTTAGTTTTCTTTACTTGTCTCCCTTTTTGACTACCATGTTGAGAAATGAAGACTCCAAAGGGTCTGTTTTTTCAAGAAACCTGCCAAACTTAGGAAGTCTTGCACAACAGGCTTTTACCTTAGTTTTTAAAAATCATTGCTTTCTTTTAACCACAGTAGTACATGTCTTCAGAGCATAAAACTAACCTGAATGTTTGATGTTTTCCTGTAGGAAAACATATCTTTTCTTACATACTACAATGAATGTCATAGCTTTCCTCACACTTGAAAAGCAATGAAAGACCTCTCTTTCCCAGTTTTAAAGGCCAAAGTTGACTTGAAAACATTGGAAAAAATAGTGAAACAATATGCTAATATTACACCAAAGGAAGCATGCACCTTTTGTTTCTGGCATTAAAGAAGTATCCTGTTAAATGAAGCAAACTGAACCACACGTGAGCAGATTTGGGGTTAAACTGTATTGTAAATGAGGACATTTCATAACACCAAGGAGAAGGGGCAGGCAGAGGAAATCTATATATTGGTATCAGAAAGCTGTGAAACCTGGACCCAGAATGTATTTGAAAGCAAATCCTTTTTCTTGAGAGAGAAGAAAAGAAACTTCAGTACTTTTCTTATCTCCTATTCTGATTTTATTCTGCTCTACAGAAGCATCCTCAGTGATGATGCCAGTTTATCTTCATTCTGTCTAACAGTATAAAGCAGTGTCTCTGGAGAGGCAGTGCTGCATTCCAGCCCCTGGTCAAAATGGTGTCTTGCTTTATAGTTAAATAATATTCAGAAAACAGTAGCACTCATTCCAAAATTTAGAGACTCTGTTGTGTCTTTGTACTGATAAACATGCATCTATAACTTCTGCCTCAGCATCCTACAGCACAAGAAATCAGCTATTTATTCCTTGCAGAACAAAGTATTCATCTATCGTGGGAAGGAATATGAGAGGAGAGAGGATTTCCAGGCACAGCTGATGAGTCAGTTTCCCAGTGCAGAGAAGATGAACACCACTTCAGCACCTGGAGACGATGTGAAAAACTCTCCTGGTCAACGTATCCTTGAACACATGGGAGATTACAGAACAAAGGCGGGTTGTGGAAACCTTGTTTTTATCAAGAGTTTATCTGTGTGGAACAATAATTTCCTGAAAAGCATGAAAATTTATTAATGCGGCAGCTCAGTTCGCAGCTTTGCTTTTATGTCCTGCATGTCTTTTATGGTTTGCTCCTAAGATGTTTGCTCCTGTTTTTCGCACAGTTCTAGGGAGTCTGTTTCTTTCAGTCATCATAGAATCATTTAGGTTGGAAAAGACCCTTAAGACTGAGTCCAACTGTAAACCTAGCGCACCACTAAACTATGTCCCTAAATGCCAAATCTACATGTCTTTTAAGTACCTCCAGGGACGGTGACCCAGCACTTCCCTGGGCAGCCTATTCCAGTGCTTGATAGCCATTTCAGTGAAGAAAATTCATTCAAGTTCATACATGTTTTACCTTTATTTTCTTCAAATGGCAGAAACAGTGATGAACACTTGAATTTGCCAAGTTTAAAGCAGCAAATTGTCTATTACCTCACATTCCTAGCTGTTGTGTCATGATATTGAATTAACGTCTTCCTTGAACATTGTTCTGACTGGCACTGTGTTTGAGTCAATCACCTTTGTTTCTTGGCAACATAAATATGCCTTATGTCACTCTCAGAAATTTTCCTAGGAAAATTAACTCATAAACATTGTTAACCACCTTTTAGAATACCCGAAATTATGCTTGTTTAGAAGTACTCTAGCAGTTGCTTGCACACGTTATCTTTTTCTTCATGTTTTGATTTAAGTCATTACTGGCTGAGCAGATACGAGATCATCTCATCGTATGAGACATTTTTTTCCACATGTTTATTTTCCTTTATTAATTTTCAAGGTAATGTAACACTTCCTATGCTCTGTTGAGTCTATTCTGATGGAACCTGCTGGAGGAGAAAAGGAATACTGTTTCTTTTCACACTGTTGGGACTGAAGCAGAGAGTATTACAGGCTTGTCTAAAAAAGTACATTAAGCTTGAAAGTCAAGCTCTCATAAGTCTGTCTTATGTCTTAACTGATTTTATTTTTTTTAGATTGTATACTTCAGTCCTTTCTTAAAGTAGAATTTGCTCAAGTCTGTTTGCAACTAACAGGAGATGTGCACTACTTATGCACTTTAGAAAAAGCTACGAAATCTAATCAGAGGACATGAGTTTCAAATATACTGAAATATGTAAGAATATGGTATATTTACTTACAAATACAGTATTCAGACTTAGAAGTAACACTTCCGTAGAAAACGGGAATCTCTAGTAAAAGGGCTGCTCAGTTACCGATTTCAAACATGAAATGCTAAACATCATGACAGTATGGATGCCTAAAGCTAAATAGTGAAACTGTGAACATCGGATGTTGTTGATGTTGTTTTTGTAAGTTGGCTGGGCTTTAAAATTTAATGAATTATTCAGTGTGATAAATTCAGCTACAGATATTCAAGCTCAGTAAATAATAAAAATATGCAGTTCAAAACTAACTTTAATATATATTCATTGCTTACTACTGGCAGATTTTTCCTTTTTTGGCCAAGAAGGCTCCACAAATGAAACCCTGCACCCTGTAGATTTTTTATCAGGAAATTTATTATTATTATTGTTGTTGTCGTTGTTATTTCCCCCACAACCTACAGTATTTCATACTGATTGTTAATAACAAGCCCTTAACTTCCACGATTTCAGATATCCAGTGTTTTACAGTGCAGCCAGTCCTGGAGGAGCAACCTAGATTCAAAAATAAGGCAGTACCTGATCAAATTATAAAGTAAGTTAATTTCTGTAATAGATAATATAATGGAAGCCAGTCCCTATTCCTAAAGTCACAACCATTATTTTGTGAACTCAGTCATTTTCCAATTAATCTTAGAGCTTTTATTGTCTTAGTTTACTGACTTATGTATTCCCTGGGAATTTAATGAAAGAACATCTACCACTTAAGGAATGGCATATGGTTACAGGGTGGGGAGAGTAAATCCATGCTTTCGGTCCAAGTTACTGAGTTTTCAACACAGCTTCTTAGACAACTGATGGAGAAAGCGGTCCGAGGTGGCTGGCAGTACAAGAATGGTTGAGTTGAAGGCTCTTGTACAACAGAATCTTGTTAGGATTTATCTTGCCAAGTGCAAAAGACGTGGTGGCAAAGTGGTTTTCATTGATTTGTAATGGAATAAAGGAAATGAATTGTCCAAAGTATTTTGAGAACAGATTGGCTAACATTTCCGAACTCCTAACCCAATGTAGAACAGGTTGAACTTACTACATGCTCCTAACTAAGTGTTCTGACTACATTAGTGAAAAGTGATGGTTCATTCTAATAGCTGATGCCAAAACTGGATACAGTACCTACTGGAATATTAACTAACTTCACGCTTGTGAGATTTTTAGCACAAATATATAAAGGGGGATTATAAGAAAGATGGAGAAAGACTTTTTACCAAGGCCTGTAGTGACAGGATGAGGGGCAATGGTTTTAAACTGAAAGAGGGTAGCTTCAGATTGGATATAAGGAAGAAATTTTTTACTTTGAGGGTGTTGAGACACTGGAATATGTTGCTCAGAGTTGTGGATGCCCCATCATTGGAAGTATTCAAGGTCAGGTCAGACAGGGCTTTGAGCAACCTGATCTAGTGAAAGATGTCCCTCTCCATCGCAGGGGGTTGGAACTAGATGATCTTTAACGCTCCTTTACAAGTATTATAAACTTTTTATTTTTTATCACAAGAAATTGATACTAATGGCTTCAAATGTTTAGTTTATTGAATAGCTATTGTTCTGCATTGTGAGCAGAATTGTTAGATGTGATTAAAGATTTGGCATGCACTGTGGATGAAAAAGCACATGTATTTCAGATGAAGTGATTATATCAGCTCTGTTCAGTCAGTTATTTTTAACAAAATATACTCCTTTTGTATGCCATTATAAAGCATGCAAGCAGCGTGCATGCAACACGATGATCTATCAATAACATAGTCATCTCCTGAGTTTTCAGTAAAGTGCTTTGTTCTGAGCAGTAAATTTGCTTTTAATTAAAAACTCAACTAACTCAAAATGAAATATTTCACTGTGATAACAAGATCCATAAATTTCTGAATTTTGTGTTTTACAATAGTCTTTTTTAAATATTTCAGTTTTTATAAGTCCAACAATGTGCACCGGTTCCACTATTCAAGACCAGTACGAAAAGGATCTGTTGACCCTGAGAATGAATTTGCTGTAAGTAAATGTTCTGGTAGCTGTGACTGAGTTTTGATCTAGATCATTTTTTAGTCTCAGATTACTTATTACAGGCACTCTAACTTCAGGATCTGGTTCAAAAAAATAAACTCAAGATGTCTCTGTTTCAGCACTACTCCTGTACACTTACTCAGTTATACATCACTGTTTCAGTTACACAGAATCACAGAACTGCAGGTAGACATTATGTGGTTAAGTATTGTCAACAAATTTGTGTTAAGCAGTAACATTTTCTGGTACAGATTTTCATTATGAAACAAGACGACATGTAAATAAATATCAAATGGTTTGCCTCTTGTAGTTTTACAACACTTTTGTCAGCTGCCAGCTTGGCAGTGAGAGGTGTGTGTTGTCTGCTTTCATCAGTCCTGTGAAATCTTGACAGACTAGAGTACTACCTATGTCATTTTTATTCCCATGCATAATGATGTACTACTGAGAAATAGTCATTGCTATTCAAATATTCTAGGTAATCTACAACACTAAATTATTTTTCAGTGTCATGCATAAAAATGTGGTAAGTTTCTATATTTTAATTTTTACAGATATCTCGTATTTTATGGTGCGTCATGCAAACCATACCACCCGGTCTTTATGGCTAAAGCTGTGCTCTTGAGATACTGATGGGAAAAGCCATTTATTTCAAATATATACAATTTCATTTATGTGCATGCCGACCAGTAGTGTCAACAGTTTCGTGTAAGGGGCTTCTTACCTGCTGTTAATTTAACTGCTTCAGATGCAAACTCTACCCTGACCTCCCAGCTTTGCAGTCTATAAACAAAACTCATGATGCTCACTGCCTGCCTTTGCAAACTGGAGAGCTTTGAAATCATTTAGGAATATACCTTGAAATGTTTTTACAAAAATTAAATCATTAATGTTTTAATTGCTGATAACAGTAGATAATATACATACTTACTTCAGATAAGTGGAAATTGGGATAGTTGAAGTATGTCTTCATTGCATTCATTGTTATGTTTCTCAGTACTGGCAGTTTAGATGAGCTGATGGTGGTAAAATAAGGAGCAGTAGGGTAAATGAACTAGTGGTATTTTAAAATACCAACAGCTAATCTTGTTCAGAAGAGGAAAAAGAAAGGGGGGGGGAAAAGTAAGAATACTGACAAGTTGTTATAGGGCTATTACTGCTTTTAATTGCAGAAGTACGCTTCAGAAGTGGAGGGAGAAAGTATATTCTGGGTAGAGGTGAGAGCAGGTCATTTAGTCACAGTCATTCAATCTGTAATGGCAAAAATAGGAATAGATACCAAAAGATTCAAGGGTAATTTTCATTTTCCCTCTGCTTTGTGCAGGCTTAGTGCCTGAAGATGATCTAACCTGAAATCAGAAAAATGATTTGTGCAAATTGCTATGCTAGCTTCGTTTTGCAGTGTCCTTTTTATGCAAAAATGTGCATATGTTTTCCATCTACATTCTTTTCAGTCTGACATTTTGGAAGGCAGAAAAGATTAAAGTTTAAATACTGAAGTATAATTTTCTCCCTGCTATGTTTTTTTAATAGTCTATGTGGATTGAGAGAACATCATTTGTTACAGCATACAAACTTCCTGGAATTTTACGATGGTTTGAGGTTATCTCCATGTCACAGGTCAGTAGTAGTATTAATATCTTAGTATTAACATGCTAAGAACCCATAAAACATGTGTCTCAATGAATCCTCATGTACCAAATAGTTTGCAAACTTACCGCACAAAGCCATTGTGATTTACTTATAAACCTTATCAACCTTTATAAACCTTAGAAGTCTTTTGTTTCTTTTATAGACTACAATTAGTCCTTTAGAGAATGCTATTGAGACTATGTCCATGACAAATGAAAAAATTTTGATGATGATTAACCAGTACCAGAGTGATGAGAACCTTCCTATTAATCCACTTTCTATGCTTCTGAATGGAATTGTTGATCCAGCTGTTATGGGTGGCTTTGCTAAATATGAGAAGGTAAGAGCTTTTAAGTCGATGCAAAGAACTTACTCAGATACTATTTCATAATCCTCCTACATCCTTTGTTCAAAGTGGCAGTGGAATGTGGGCGGGGAATATCAAAGCCGTAACTCTACTGATTAAGAGATCCACTTATCCTGGTCACATCTGTCTTTGAAAGCAGAAGCTAGCAAACTAGAGTAACTGAAGCTCAATATTATTTGCAGTTATGAGGGTTTTCATACACATGTGAGAAGAGATACCCCTTTTGTCATGAAACAGCCTCACACATCAAATGATTTGGTCTGGAGTAAATGAATCAAGTTTATCCTACAGCAAGTTGGGAGTATTTAGATATGGGTTATCAGTTAAATCATCATCAGGTTTTCTCAGTACCTGCAGCCATTCTGCGTAGCAGGTTCTGTTGTTAAATTGCAGTACAAATAAAAACTATTCTGGCAATATATGGCAAATGGAATGTTTTGAGGAACTGCATTGTAGAAAATTTGTCCCTAAGGCCACCTTGTGAAGGCGGGGCAGGAGAGAAAGCAGGAATGTTAAAACCTCATATAAATTTAAGTTCTAAATTATTAACTGTTAAAGTTTTGGATGAAAATGAATGTGGGGTTACCCCACAGCTGTCAAGCTCTATTATTTCTGCCTGCTATTTCCTGATGAAAAGCCTGTGCCATGCTCAGTAGGCTCAGCATGTCGGATAGACTCAGATAGTGCTGAAAAGATGCTATCTATATATATATATATGCATGTACACACAGAAATGATATGTGGTAAGCGTGACATATTCTGGAGGAGTATGACTTATGCTATGTTAATCCTAAAGTATCATTTCTTTAGATATTTCGCAGATATTTTATATTTTTCTTTTGTATCTTGGGATAAAATCTTCGGGCAGGAAAAGGCAGTGTGTATGCAATATCTGGCTCTACTTACCTATGAAAAGGTTCTTTATTGTATATCAGTGGCTAATGTCAGTAAGTAGCGTACTTGATTAAAATGATCATTTATCAATGTAAATCATGATACTCCAAATTTCTGCCTTTTTAGTTTCAGTGCAAGCTTAATAAAAGAAACAAGAGTTGGGTTTCATAGCAAGAGTCTCAAACTCAAAAGTGTTGGATAAAGACCAAATACATTTTAACAAAAAAGAGCACCTCAGTTCTCAACTGATACAGTAAGGAATTATCACTAGCAGCATCTTATTAAGGAGCATGTGTATGTCTCTCTTATTTGACGACCAATATTATGGTCCCTAGCAAGAGTCAATGGAGTAATCATTGATTTCTTTACCTATCGAAATGATGGACTGAATTATTGTTTTTGTCTAAGGCTTTCTTTACAGAACAGTATATCAGAGATCATCCAGAGGATCAAGAAAAGCTGAATAGACTGAAAGATCTAATTGCTTGGCAGGTAACTTCTCAGTGAGAGCAGCCGTCTGAGGCTTCATCAGCTATTCCTTTTTTCTTTTCCTTTCTTGTAGGAGAACATAGCATTTAGATGATTGTGTCATTTTTAATGGTTTTTTTTGTGTTTGGGTTTTTTTTCCACTGTTTCCCCAAAGCAGAGGGGTAGAAGGATGACAAGATTCTTGTTACAAACTTCCTGCCTAATTCTGTGATGAATTCATAGTATTTTTTTGAAAAGGACTCAAAGTAAAATATTATCTCTTAGACTACACCTTTTGTCTCGGAGTATGTATAGCTTTAAAAGGACTACGTATTTATTATCCTAGTTAGGTATTAATAGTTTCCCTTAAGTATGAAAAAGTACCTCAACGTCTTCAATTTTAATACGCCTAACACGTGACGTATTCCATTACTAACCCACTAAGATCACTGATGAAATTGCTTACCTTCTTATGTAGCATGTGATGCTAAAACGTTATTGGGGATCTAAGCGATCTTGTCCTTCAGGTTTTTTAAAATCTGCCTAAACTGGAGAAATGGGTTAATTACAAAAATCACATTGTATTTCCTGAGAAATATCATCATTACGGAGTCTGTTAAGAGTTAGATGAAATGCTACCAGAATTGGAGGAATTACCCATGTATCTCCTTAGGTTCTAGGGAAGGCAGTAGACCAGAAAAGCACTTTGTAGAACACCTCCTTCGGAATGGTTTATCAAAAGACACATATAGTGGGCTATGTTTATGATTAAAAGGGCCGGGACTTCAAACTCAGGTGGTATTCTTGGAAACAAAACTGAAAGCATGATAAAAGTCATAAGGACTTAATGAATTGCTGGGAAAAAAATATATTTGCAAATGTCAGAAATTTTCTTGGGAATTAACTCTTTCCTAGAGGTGGGTGTTAGTTGTTGTTTGTTTGTGGGGTGGGGGTTTATGTTGTTTTGTTTTGATTTTTGCATTAGAAACCTTAATGGAATGCTAGTTGCTCACAGGACTTATTTTCATACTCAATGACCCTTCACAACTGCTGCTACACATCAGAGCATGGAAGACCATTAGTAAATATTTTTAAGCTCCAGAGGAAAACTGAATGTTCTGCCTACAGTAACAGCACTGAGATTATTTTGGGTTTTATTATTATATTACTTTATATATAGTGTACATATGATAAGCCAACCAACATGCAGAACCCTTTTGTCCTCAAAGATGAAAATGCACCTACAGAAGGTGGTAGCGCAAAAAACTCTATTTTTGCTGAGATTCGAGGGAAAATGGCTCTTTTCATTGACCTAACCATTTGTTATAATAATCGGAGGAAGAAAAAAATGACCTCAGAAATTATCAATTCTATTTTCATTATCTAGTCCAAATAGAAATTATTGCTATCAATACATGGCAAAATGAATGTGAGAAGAGACTTACATTTTTGCACATAGGTAGTTTGTTAAGAAACCACTAAGTCCTGTAGTAACTGTAATGTAGATGATTTAAGTGAGAAAGAACTGTTTGCTGTGTAAATGAATGGGCATAGTAATTGTTATATCAAAGCATAATATAGCGATCTCCCTTTCAGGAGGGATGTTATGAAACAGTGTGAGTTAATCTGGAATTTTACTATCAGAAGTGGATGGCTCAAGATATTTGTTGTCATGTTCCATGTCTCTTTCTTCATACTAACTCACTCAAAAATTCTTCCTCGTTGATTTAATCTTATGCCATCCTTGGGAGAGGGCTACAGTATGCTGCGCTGGATCAAAAGCAGCATGGCCATCAGGTCACGGGAGGTGATTCTGCCCCTCTGCTCTGCTCTGGTGAGACCCAAGCTGCAGTACTGCATTCAGCTCTGGAGTCCTCAGCACAAGACAGGGACCTGTTGGAGTGAGCACAGAGAAGGCCACAAAAATGATCAGAGGGATGGAACACATCTGCTATGATGATGGGCTGAGAGGGTTGGGGTTGTTCAGCCTGGAGAAGAGAAGGCTCCAGGGAGGCCTTATTGCAGCCTTTCAGTACTTAAAGGGGGCCTAGAAAAATGATGGGACAGACTTTTTAGCAGGGCCTGTAGCAATAGGATGGGGGGTAATGGTTTTAAATAAAAAGAGGTTAGATTCAGACTAGACGTAAGGAAGAAATTTTTCACACTGAGGGTGGTGAAATGCTGGCACAGGTTGCCCAGAGAGCTGCTGGATGCACCGTCCCTGGAAACATTCGAGGTCAGGTCGAACGAGGCTCTGAGCAACCTGATCTAGTTGACGATGTCCCTGCTCACTGCAGGGGGTTGGACCGGACAGCCTTTAAAGGTCCCTTCCAACCCAAACTACTCTATGACTCTATCTCTGTTTCATCAGTGAGAAACAGCAAGAGTTAACCTTTATTCCTCTCTCAGCCTTGAAATTAATCTTCCAAATAGTTTTAATGGATTTTTTTTGTACTATTTTCTTAATGTTTTTCAAGTTTCTTCCTGTTTCATTTTGATTCATCTCAGTTTGGTTATTAGTTTTAGCCTTGAACTTTTACAGCTTTCTCCTGTCTTGTTGCCCACCACAGGCTCTTTATATGGTTGCTTTCTGACCATCAGAAGTGCTCAGTGGCTCTAGTGGTATGAATTGCCCATAATACCATCTGGCTTTAGGAAATAAAGTGGTAACTTATATCTATCCCTGTAAATCCCACTAAAGGGGACAAACAGATCTGTCTGTAAAAGATGGGCTTTAATACCCTGTTTTGAAAAGTTATATTGAAATTGAACTTCCATAAAATATGAGCAAGTCAATGGGTGTATACAATGTTAATAGTATTTGTAGGGTCAGAACACAAAAAGGAAGCCTGGAATCTAAGTGAATTTTACAAAAAAGCCCCAAACATTAATGCAAAATACCTAAAAGTCAATGGTAAAGCAGTTAGAAAAGATTACTGGCAGAGAGCAGCTAAAAGTATGCTGCACAAATATCATAAATCACCATCTTAAAGACTGAAGAGTAATGAAATGCCTTTATATTTTAAAGAGAAGCACTACAAAGTTTCTCTTTGTGAATATATTTATTAATAATTAAACAGCATGTCAAAGTGTGCTGTCCATTATCTTTGAAGATGTTTGCATTTAACTGGGTATTATTACACTAACGTAACAGCAAAGATGATAGTAGTAATACAATAGCACGGCAAAGGAAAACATTGTAGGGAAGAGGGGTTAGAAAAGTGGTATTATGATCATATTTGCTTAATAATTAGAATTTTTTTTTTTTAAATTGGTAAGCAAGCCATTTATTCTGACAAAGGAGAAGGATTTTTTAAGAAATTTAAGTGGAGGGAGGTATTTCATGAACAGATGGGCCTTTTCCTAGCCTTTTAATCAGATGTTCTCCTTTAAAGGAGGACCTATCTATACTTCCCTCCCCCTGCCAGTTTTTGAAAACTTGTTACGTACTTTCTTTCAGCTCCAGTGGGAAGAATCTGAGATTTTAACCCCTCTGGTTACTTGTCACTGACCCCAGCCTAAAGAATGAGCAGCAAAAAAGAAAAGCAGAGGGGTAAAATTGAGGAAAGTCAGCCTGGTTAGTGCAAGCTGCCTCTGTTCATGGCTTGAGTTGTTCATTTTTGTATTGAGGCATTATCTTCCTGAATTTTTCTTGAGATGTGGGGAGTAGGCAAAGTATGAAAAGAAAAGTCTGCAAAGTAAAATTGAGGAGAAAGGCAGAGGTCACTTTCAGTAACCAGGCATTAGCATATTAAATTGCTGCAGCACTTTGACAAGTGATCACATGATTAAGCCCCCCGTAGATTGATTTTAAACATTTCTCATTCACTTAATCCTCCATTTGAAAGAGAAGGGTTTGAAACCACCTGCCTGAAATCCACTTGGATAGCTTTCAATTCTTACCTTCTTTCTTGTAAACTATGGCAGGCACCTTCAAAAGCCGGTGGGCTGGTAGTCTTAAGAAGTTTTTAAACTCTCACTTGGTTTGTTGAATCTCCTAAGTGATTAAATGCATAGAAGTGAGAAAACAGTCACCATGAGGCAGTCAACATTCATCAAAAATTTACTGAGCAAACCCATTTTTCAAGAGCCCTTTCCATGTTGTAGTTGCTGCTAAAAGCAGAGATAAACTGACAAATCTATCTGCCAATCACGGTAAGGGTTTTGCAGTTCACTTAGTAGATACTTTGAATGGAGCTAGAGGGGTTGTCAGTCCCAGTTCAATATTCTCACTTTTTTCTTCTTTTTTTCCCCCCTATTCAAGATACCTTTCCTTGGGGCTGGAATTAAAATTCATGAAAGAAGAGTTTCTGATAATCTTCGTCCTTTCCATGACCGTATGGAGGAATGTTTCAAGCATTTAAAAGTTAAAGTGGAAAAACAATATGGAGCCAGAGAATTGGTATTGCTCTCCTTTTAAGCTCTCCCGCAATTTTTCTTTACTTAGTACACATCTTGTTCTTCTAAACAAAAACACATACTAAACTTCTGTTGCTTGTGGGTTATCTTGTGATCTGAAGGTAGCAGGACCTGAGTTTTGTAGTCAAAGTGTTGATTCAATTCTCTGACATATCAAATATTCCTCATTCTGGAAGATTTGGAGTATTTTATGTCTATTAAAATTGCAATTCTTTTCTGCCTTATTAAGGAAGTAAAAGCAAATTCGCATGTTTCTCCTCTTTGTAGTTTTTCGTAGTGGTTTAGGGTTTTGATCTGCAATTGATGTCTGCCTGTGCTAGCCACTTCCAGCTGTGTTGTGAAATAGAACTTATCGTGTGTATAATACTATAAATATTAGTTGAGTCCAAAATGAAATATATGGGAATTGAAGGATAACTTCAAAACACAAACTCTCCAGACAATTCTTGAATCAAAAAGTCTATCTGAGCTTGTGCCAGCTAGCAAGAATGATGTTGGCTGGTTTTTGTGATTAAATACCAGTTGCTTTGGAAATTATTTTGTGTTGTTTCTTCAGCATTGATGATTTTGTAAGAGGATTTATTTCTTCTGTTATAGGGGAAAAAGTTTCTAACCTAAATTTTGATCATTGTGCTGTGTTAACCCACCTATATGATGAAAATTATATATACTTATCTCAGTATGCTTTCCTTATTTTCAGTTCCATGCCACCATGCTTGCAATAATTAAGAGGCTGTAATCCACAATTAACAATCTTCCCTAATGCTTGAACCCTTCAGCACCCATGCACATCAGCACTTAAAAGGAAGCAACTGATCTAAAATGTTGCGAGTACTTTGTGAATGGCACTACTGCCTTTTTACCGTGTCTGCCTCTCTGGGGACTGGCCTGAATTTTTTTATTAAAAGAAAAGAAAAAAAGAAGTTATGCAGCTATTGTGTCTTTATCAGAAGATTCTGGCCATTCAAAAGATGAGCAGCATGTAACCTCATTGCGTGTAAACTCTGCAAAACACATGAAAATAATTCTTGAAACTATGAAGGTTTCCAGCTCTTCTGCTAGACATCAGAGTCTTAGTGAGAAATGACATCAGAAGCAAAGTATTTGGGAATTTAGCATATGAAATTATGCATACATTTTGAATATTTTCTGGATAATCAGAACAAAACACTGTGCTTTAATATTAAAAGCTTTTTAGAAGTTGTTCATATTCTGTTTATAGGATAGAAATTGAAGTAGGCTGGCAAAGTAGTTTCTGGTATGCACACACTGGGAAATTATCAAAAACCTGCCTCATGTCATGACACCCTGATGAGTAACTAGGGGGAAGCATGCTCATCCCGGGAAATAACTTCAACAGAAAAAGAGAGAAGAGCTGACTGCACATTACAAATTTAGATCCCAGAAGTCACTCCTGAAAAAAAAAAAAACAGTTCTAGAATTAGCCAAGAAATTTAATCCTTCTCCCTACATGATTAACAAGAGTAATAGGAAAGCATTTGGAAATAAGTCTAGATTGTTTCAGTTAACTTTGTACCAGACTGCAAAGGCTAAATAACTATCAACGTTAAGCTCAATATTTCCCTTGTGGTACCTAAATCTTCTTCAAGAAATTTTGGAGAGAAATCTCCTTTTTCTCTGTTCACTGCAGACCATATCAGCTTCAAGCTTTGCAGAGAGAGGTGGTGCAGCACATACGGCTTTGTGCAATATGGATACATGATGACGTGGAGAGTCCTCCTGTCTAGCTATTAAGGAAATAATCATTTTGTCTAACACTTGCAAACATCTAATTGAAAAAAGCTATGTTAATGTGTAGAGATGGCAGAACCTGTTGTACTGAAGACACAGCATGATTAGTGTCTTTGAGCTAGGAGCAGCTGAATCTATTTGCCCAAGCAAGTACTTTAATGGTGTGCCCTAGGTCTGTTCAAGATATATTAAAGCTAACTATGTCAATTGTAGTTTATTTAGCTACTCACTGTATCATTGAGTTTGAGAGGTTGTAGAGTGTATCCAGACAGGAGAAACAATCACAGTAATTAATAGTAACAAATAACCTCTTTCATGCCAAATGTTAAAACATCTGTGCTACCTTCAAGACTTAGTGAAAAGGAATGAAATGAGGTTCACACAAAGTTGTTTCATAGAAAATGTTTCTCTTTTCCATTCTGTAGCCAGATTTTGATGACAAGAGAGTAGGACGGCCAAGATCGATGCTGAGATCCTATCGTCAGTTATCAGTTATTTCACTGACTTCCATGAATTCAGACTGCAGTACTCCAAACAAAATTGCTTCAGAAAGGTTGGTTATGAATACAATACAAGTTTCCTTTCAGTCCTAGTTTTTAAACAGTTTTATGGGATGAAACTAAGAGACTGAACAACAACAACAAAAAAAAAAAAAAAGGCATTCAAGGATAGAGACTGCTAGCAGTCTCTTCAGAGTATGCCAAAATTAATTTTAGCTGTAGATATCATTTTCTCCAGGCTTAAAGCTACAGTATTTCAACATTAATAGAAAAAACACACTCAGTTCTCTCTGAAAAAAGTGGCATTTCATTTTCAGGAAACAAGTATTTTATAATTTCAATGACGTTTAAAAAAATTACAAAGATCTGAGTTTGTTTGCAAGTTTCTCTTTATACAACTTTTAACTTAATTAGCATCTTTTTGCTTGTGAAAATTGGAGTGGAAGAGGAAAGCCCCTAGAAACTTAAAAGTAAGGAGGAAAAATGTTTTAGTAAAGCTTGTAGTAATGTAAAGTGCTTTGCCTAGTACACTTTCTTAACTGCAGCACAGGAAAACATAGACTTTTAAGTTTGAGAGAACAGTTATAGGTGTATTGACTGTCTTTTTAATCCACAAATTGTTTTGATCACTTTAGAAATTATCCTTTGGGCACATAGAACTTCTTCTCACAAAAGGCACATATAAAATTGATCATGCTGAGCAGTGTTTGATTGTGATTTTTTTTTAAACATCCAATGTCCCTTTTTTGAGTAGTTCAGTTTTAAACTGTAAAAAGTCCAAAAGCGTATGTCTCTAACTTAGAAGTGTTTCTTCTTAAGATAGCTGTCTATCCTTGCATGTTTGACTGCCAGTTCATTGTTTCAACACTACTTAAATTTTTTGAGTCGTCTAACAACGATCTGTAGTGTCACACGTTATGAGACGCCCTAGGTTGCTCTTCCTGCCCTTCAGCTTCCACTCAGGAAGGGTGTAGCGCACAAACATGATTTGTGGCGTGTCTACCAGCCCTGTGTCCCTAATAAAGCAGGACTCCTCCTATGGGACCAGACAGCTACGCTTAAGCAGCTGAATCATGCACCTACTTTTAATTCTCATGGTGCTAATTTGTTTCTAGAGAGCATGGGTCAATGCATTTGCCATACTACTTGCTTTAACATTTTCTGTTGTAAAATAAGTTGAGCCTCACGTTCAGTGGGCTAATCACATCAGTAGAGAAGTGAGTAAAGCCGGCACCAATTTCATAATTGTTTTTTTTTAAAATGGAAAATAGCACAACTTTTGAACTACAAAGATTAGAGGAAGAGAAGGAGAGAGATATTTTTTATTTCATCACTGGATATGGGCATTGTTGTTCAATATGGTGAAATAAATAGGAGCATGCGTTTAAAACATGACAATAGATAGTGATACTCTGTTCCATTGTTTTCAACAACCAAAATAGCATGTCTTGCTTTCAGCACCATCATCATCGTGCATAAACTTCCCATATGAGCTCTAACTCTGTTTAGTTTAGGAGTTCTTAAGCTAATGCACAAATCTTTAAAAAGAGATTTGCACTCATATTAATATTTTACATTCTTTGCAACATTTTAAGACTATGTCATACCTCCTGATGGCATCTTAGTTGTATCTACAGTTGCCAGCTGAAGCACATCACATGCGTTTTGCCAACAGTTTTCAAGGCTGCATAGAAAGTCAAAGGAAAGGATGACCTGCATTTATATTTCATGGGGAAATGACATCAGAATACCAGTGGCTTTTAAAATATCACTCAGCAACTTGTACTTTTTTGTTTTGCTCCTGCAGCTTTGATCTGGAAGTAGTGCTACCAAAGCAAGTAAAAGCAGAATCAGAGGAGACTGCTCTGCAAATTAATCCTCACCCTGAAGTAAAGATGAGAAGGTCCAAAAAAAGAACAAAAAGAAGCAGTGTGGTGTTTGCTGATGAGAAGACGGCACCTGAGATTTCAATCTCTGACATGAAATGTGTATGTTACTGATTCAGAGTAGCATTTTATAATCCACAAAAAAGACATTACTCCTTTGCTTAGGAGTAGAAAAATATATCACATAGAACTCTAGCTGTCATAAAGGGAAATATGCAGGGTGCAGAGATGATCTGCCCTGCCTTGAGTGAAACCTGCAAGATGCTGAGGAGGAAACAAATCAATGGAAACATCAGAACATTTCTACTTGCTTATGATGACAGATAATATAGCCCTGAAGCTGCAAATTCTGAAGCTTGGTTAGCTTGAAATGGAGTAGTATATTGAGAGGGTTAAGCTAGCTTTCCTGTGGAGAGGCAATTGACTGTGCTGACATTTCATGGCAGCACCTTGCAGTCAGTGCTATTTCAAAAGTGATGAGCCCTGAACGTTTTGTACCTTCTTATGGAACATGCAGCTGTTAGGAAATTGCAAGATTGCAAACAGTGTTCCTTAAATGGTGCCAGACTGAAGTTTGGAAGCACTGGCATTTCTCGCTCCACAGATCATCCGAGTGCTTTATTGCACTGCTGGATCATTAGAATGACTTATATAACTTACATTGAGCTTTTTTTTTTTTTTGTAGTTTAATTCTCAGGAGACTTTTCTTCTTTTAGTGTAAAGAGAAATAGTAAAAAAAATTGATAGATGTCCTCTTGATACCAAGCCCCATCTAAATTAAAATGTCAGGCAATAACAGATGATCAAATTACGTGGAGAGAGCATGAGTCATTTGATCTAAAATTTTTTTGAGAAATCATCAAAGGCAAAGTGAATTCAATAGAAAGCCAAGATTCTTTTGGGAATCAAGGAGAAACTTCTGGAGGATTATGGTTGTCTTACACTACGTGTCCTGATTCGAAAGAGAGATATAAAGCACAATCATGGTCCGAGAATACATAAACAAGCAACACTTTTGTCTTTTGATTAAATTAGGTAACACGTACACCTAACTGTGACATATTGAGTTACAGGATTTTCTTTGGCTTCAGAAAAATAGTGAAAAGCCTGGCAGCAGCCAAGCTGGCTATATTAATGCAATAGGAAAAATTGTTTTCTGAACTACTTTTTACATGGTCAGAGCTGGTTGATGGTATTATTCCTAAAATATGGTAGGAATACCATCCTACAGTTCCAGATTACAGAACCTCTTCTAGCTAGCTTTTTTAGAGTAGTGTTCTTTCTATGTGGAATGAGAAGTATTTATCTAACTATAAGTCATCTGCAAAATCGTTACGTGTTTTAGCTACTGTATAACATTATATGTGGACCCAATTCTGCTGTTTCTAATTACTTCTATTTTTTACTCAGCAAACAATCCCATAAACAAGTTGGGTTAGGCATGATAGTTTATTAATGATTTTGTTATGCTTTTCACAAAATATTATTTTGCTTAGATCTTTGTTGGTCATATCTCAGTTCATCATTAATGGCTTTTTAAAAATTATTCCTAAACAGCTGTCAAGGAAATACGAGTTCATGAGTGACACCAACCTCTCAGAACATGTAGTGGCACCTCAGAAAACATCTGTCCTCAAGCAGATGAGTTCTGTCAGTCGTTCTATGCCAACTATCCCAGGTAAGCTGCTTACAACAAGATGAGAATTCTGCCCTTCTTTATTGCTATGTTAAGAAAAGAGCAATAAAGGGTTTGGTCCAAGCAGAGCAGGCAGCTCTGTCTATGTGGCTCTGTGCCTGTGAGACAAAGATTACAATTTTAGTGTGTACCGTGCGTGCAAGTCTGGCCTGCTCCTACTGCTTGATAGCACTGTGCTGCATAGTGCTAACATGCAAATTCTAAAAGTGTTACTTCTGGAGCTCCGAATTTTGCTTCCTTGTATAGTGGGGGCACTCCGCCTGCCTTGAAAGAGGCAAGGTTTATTCATCTTCCTTGCTTTGTAGGGTCCCACTTGCAGAAGCAAGGGCTTCCACAGCCTGCCCTCACAGCTGAGGGCAGTGTTTGAAACAGGAGGAAATGCTCTGTACTTTGCTTTGGCAGATGAATATGCCCAAAGGTTGCCCCATAGTACAGTTTCCACTTCTGCTTTTAACATTAGAGAGGAATCTCATAAGCCTCCCTCACAGCAAGAGGAAGGGAAAACAAGGTACCGTAAGTGCCCACTAGAAAGACTGACATTTGCGTGATAGAGAAGAGGAAAGCGTAACTGGAGACAGAACTCATTTCTAGGCCAGGATGTACAGAGCAAATGTGCCCTATTTCAATGTCATTGATCTGGTACTTCTTCCATAGCACATCCCACTTCTTAGCCTGCACTTCATCTACCCCCTCATTGTCCTTGTCTTTCCAGATGCCTGTAACAGATGTTTAGCACAACACAACAGACTGTCATGGCCCACTTCTTTTTCATGTATTTATCTGGTTTTGATTCTTTGACCAGATTGGTTCTTTTTTTTCAGTATTCAGTTTCAATGTAATGAAGTTTAGTGCTTCCCCATTACTTCTTTTTGTATTCCAAGGACATACTTAGATTTAAAAAGTCTCATTTCTTTCTAGTAATTGCAGTAGTTCATGATTTTGAATTCTGCTTTATCTTACACTCTGACTCTCCTTTTTTGTTTTTGTTTTGTGCAACCAATGTGTTTCCATTCTAAGGATTAACTCTGTCCATCTGCCCAGTGGCGCCTGATGAAACAATTGCATCACATAGGTTGAGTCAACCAGTGTTTCCTTCCACCTCAGATGCGGACAAGAAAACCTTCAAAAAAAAGAAAGTGAACCAATTATTTAAAACAATGGTAAGTTCTCTGTGTTTATGGGGAAAAAAGAAAGTGTTACCCCTCCTTTCAAAAATTCTATGCTCTGAAAATTAAGTGGTTTTAAAATACCAGAAGATCACAAGTCAATCTCTTCTTTTTTTTTTTTGTCTTACTTCTCGTTAGAGGGAGGAGTGGAAGCTCTATGGGGAAGCAAAAATTTGTCTCTGGCTGTGCTTTCTGGAGTACGGATGCACATCTCTGTGGCTTTGAAAGGCAGGCCCAGATGTGCAGTTCTGCAGCTGCACCGCAAGAGGTCTCATTTGGCCTACCGATTTCCTCTGATTTGCTTTAGAGAACTTTATTAGCAAAAGAGGAAAGCAATTCTCTCTTGTTCTATTTAATTAACATTGGGCAGTTAGCACTTGCGCCAGAGTAAGGTAAGCATAGCATGTATGGCAAAACAGTGTGCATCAATTTCTGATGCCAGAGGCTTGTTTGACAGGAGAAATTGGCTTACACTGGAGTCGTTAACGTTGGTTAAATCAGGTTGCCTTCCTTTAAAGTAGGAAACCTCTCACTGATTTCTGTGGAAATTTCACAAAATTAAAACTATTGAATTTAATGCAGTGTTTGAAAGCAAAAAATCTATTTTCTGTGCAGTTATTAAGATTCCAAAGTTTTTAAGTTTTCCTATTTTGTCAGATAGTGGGAAGGTGATATTTAATGCAGGTGCTGGTACCTACTGATGCATACTGCATAAGCATTCTGTGATAGTTGTAATGTTTTACATGTCATACATGCCAACATTTTGCTGCTCTTTCAAAGCAAAGGCTGATTTAAAAAAAAAAACAAACTTTTTTTGTGTTGAATAGATTTCATCCATTAATTTCTGCAGTCTTTTAAAAAATATAGTAGTGCCTTCAGGGACTGTAGAGCAACATTTAGGAAAATCTTCATTTAGATGTGTTCATAATAATAATTTTCTGGTAAGAAAAGAATAACCTATTAATTTGAAGTCTGTATGATTTCACTTAAATTCAGTTTATCACATACTTGTTCTTTTCAGACCCAGGAGCAACAGCTTTTCAGCATGTTCTCATCCACTCGTATTTAAACCTAAATAGCGTATAAAATAAGGAGGACAAAATGTTCTGAAAAAGGAGTGAGTAAAACTGCAAACCCATTTGTGTAGTGCTTCACAGCATGATTGGAATCATGTGGACAGGTTTAAATACAGGTTTATGGTTTTGCAGCATGGAGAAATTAAATCAAAATATTCCAGGATTTGGTCTTTTTTCTTTAGCCACAGCTTAAGGCCACAAGCCAGTAACTAATATACATGTTACTGAATCCAATACAGCCATTTTAAGATATGGCACTCTGTTTCTCTTTTTGTTTTGCAGCGCATTTCCAAAGTTCTAGAAGATGGAAAGCAGTCTTTGGAGCACCATTTCAAGTCTTCATCTACAGATCTGTAATTCATTCCGCTACAAGACTACTTCTTGACCGAAAATAATTATATACATATATATCCTATTTTAGAGCACCGACTACTCTAAAGCAAGGCACTGGTAACATAGATGGCTAATAGAGCATATGAACAACAATACTCATGGACTCTGATAAGTTACTTGCGATATAGATATAGGAATAACTTTTGAAGGAAATACTACAGGATGTGCCTGCCACACTATGGAATTATGGAATGGAAGCTTAGCGAGCCTCTGGTTATACAGGTCACAGGGCATTGTGTGTTCCCTGGTGACAAAATTTATTCCTGGGAAGAAAGATGTATTAAAAGGCCATCTGCAATGCTTACTGTGTAATGTAAGTTTGATCCTGTTCTTTTCCAGGAGCATAGAATTTATCATTTTGTGTAGCTTGTATAGACACACTCTAGCTACCTTTAAACCTTTGCTGGCAGTGTAGTCAAGGCAACAGATGGCTCAGCACTAAATAGCCACTGACAATTTACTCTGTGTCTGTAGTTAGATTTACAGTCCTCAGACCCCTCTGCTGCTCCCACCGCACTGCTCTGTATCCTCGTTCTTTCTCAGGGTGATGTCCGTGACTGTGACACCATATGCCTGAGTTATTTTCAGAACAGTGGCTATTACATTGAGAACATGTGCAAAAGTTTATTTACACATGTACAAATTGATACTACATCCAGCAGTGTGATAAACAAAAGCCACATTTTCTGCCGTTCATCAATAAAATGTTCAAAATTTATTTTCTTTGCCTCGAACCTTTCTCCTTGAAATCTCTAGATATCATCGTATGTAAGGTAATAGTTTCTTACTGACAGGAAATGGAATTATGCAAGTTCGAGTCTTCTGCTTTCCAAATTGATTTTCTGTGTCTCTCCAACTCATGAGGTGGAGTTGGAAAATAATGCCTTATTGGCATAAAGCTAGACAGCACTGCAGGTCAGCATCTCAGGCTTTTTTTATAACCTGTCAATTCTTTCTAAAGGCAAGTATGCTATCCAAATATAAAGGTTTCTAAAAGGTGAATAATTGAGTTCCTTCACTCACCCCTTTATGTTTCAGACACCTACATATGTTTGTAGTCATTAAATATGACCATGTATAGTGTTGTGGATGGAAGAGACTGGCCTTGTTGCCATTTATATGGATATGGGAAAGACAAAGAGGTTAAAATTGTTCCTTTCTGAGTGGTTGAATCAATGGAAAGACATCTTAAGTTTGTTCTAAGCCTGACTGTTTCTACAAACAATTTTACGTTCAGCACGAATAATTTATTTAATGAATTTAGACTCCCTTTGCAAGCTGTCAGTGTGAAGTTGATTTCTACAGAAATAATTAGCGACTGTTTTCTGTGAGACATTTGAAATATTTGCCATTGGAACTAATACTGTGCCAAGAAATACTTCTCACTAGAATAACCATAGACAGCAAAACAAAATGGGTCCGGTTTTAACACGAATTACAGTGTTTGTTGGCTTGGATACTGATAGACTTTTTGTTTCATTTGCTTTTCACAGCAACTTGGTACTGCTTCTGAGGAAGCACAGAGGAAGAACAAGGCTTTTCTAGGAAGAAACCTCAGTTTAATAGAGTAGGTTATCTGTGAGTGGGAGAAAGTGAAAGGTTGAGGGGTGCATATAGTTATCCTCAGGGAAGAAGAGGGAGGGTACCCAGGTGGTCCTTCAATATTATTTCCAGATACATTGAATAAATATTTTAAAAGAAAAGGTTTGGTTCTACTGGGAATAACAAAAGGATGATTTAGCAACTCTTTATTCTTTGAAAATATACCTGATAAAAGTTACCTTTTGCTTACTGTATCTTGCAGCTATGTTTTGATGTGAGAGTAGAATAAAAGAGTTTTACCTCAAGCTGTTATTATCAATTATAATTAAAGTTATTCAAACTTCAAAGTTAAAAAGTACAAAGATTGGAAGGGAAGGAAGAAACCAGGAAGGCAGGAGCGCAATGTCCAAAGGACGTTTGGTGTTGAGTGTTTAGCAAGTGGTTTAAGATTCATGCTTGTGTTTTGCTCAGGTTTTAGTATAATTTTTGATGAAGAGTTTAGATTTGCACTTAATTGATCAAGTATCAGCAAAAATCTTATTATTTGTCCCAGATCACAGACTGTCCTCTTCTTGCCAGCCCAGTTTCAAGCCTGAAATCACGTAAATCAACTTTGAGCAGAAAAGCAATATCAACTAAGAAAAAACAACTGCCAAGAACAGGGCATACATGGAACTGGAATTTTAAGGGTGTTTGGACAACAAGCTCCAGCCATTCACAAGTTTCCAGAGACTGTGGATACTGATGTTTAGTCTAAACAAACAACATAGTATGAAGAACAAGTGATGCCCTGGGATAATGAAGTGCAAGTATGGCAACCTGGCAACATCTGTTTAAAAATGTGAATCAGCACTGATTATTATAATTTCTGTCACAAGCTAAACAGGCTTTTAGTTCATGTATGCAGAGGAAGGTCTACTCATGTGGCACAGAACCTATGTATTTGACATTCTTTGAGGTGAAGCACAGAGGGCAGCAATTTACTCCAGGATTAAGGTCAGGCTTTGGCTGCTGTCCCAGGGAATTAATGAAGCAGGGGTAGCTTCACCTGTAGTCTGCACAGCCCTACCACCTCTCACCATGCAAGGTCAGAAAAGCATTTCTGGACACAACAGTGTTTTCATGTGCTTTCTGTATCAGAGTTTATTTCACTTTTGTCTCAGACATTTCAGATAGTCTGGATGGTAACAGCCTGGCTTTCTGGATTGCATGGCACTAAGATAATGATTGGGTAGTGTGAGTCTGTAATAAATCGTGTTTAGCATGGGGTGTATGTACAGCTAAGATTTTATGTGCTGACCTGTATAAAGCTGTTAACCTGCAGCAAATATAAGATGCATTTAAGCTGCATGCCATGTATGTTCAGTTAGCTAGGTGTCTGAATTTGAGAGAGAAGCACCTGGGCTTTATCTCTCATGGAGTACAACACTATGTTAGTAATAATGGCCTAGCTCCAGAAGAGCTGCTGTGTCAATGCAGCGTATGGTCTGGTCATAGACGGCAAATGTTTGCATTCTGCTACGTTAAGTTATTGTGGTGTATTCTTTAACTAACTTGGGTATCCAGCCTGCCCTTTTTTGTGCCATATAGTGATACTGTCCAAACCCTCATTATGAAATTATGACTTAATTATTCATTTTTGGCGGGAGCTTAATGCTCCTAAAATTTCAATTGAAAGTAGCTTCTGTGAGCTACAGGAAGGAAGTTTCTGAGCAGCAAGAAGAGTTTTATTAAAGATGTTAGAGACCTTGGGAATGCATTGCATTCTTGAACTGAGAATTGATGTGTGATAGACCTGTTTATTTGTTGCAGGTACTGATTGCCATTGAACTTTTAATATGTATCACATGCAATCCGTAATCTTTTTTATTAGACAATGGAAATTTTGAGTGAGTAAAATCATAGAAGCATTTGGGTTGGAAAAGACCTTAAAGATCATCTAGTTCCAACCCCCAGTGGGGGTAATGGGTGCCATGCTGGTTGTTCTGCATGGAGTCTGCAGACACATTAGGCATCATTGGATCTCTGTTTTCATTTTCCTTGTTGATATTGTTTGGTCTGGCTTTTGGCTTTTTCTCTAGTTCTCAGATTTGTTTCAGCAAGTTCTGACCTTTCTTTAAGGACTCATTAAGGAAGGATTCTCACTTGTCAGTCTTGGTACACCACAGTCTTGTATGGAAGAGAAAGATGATTGGATTTCATCATAATTTCAGAAGTGCAGAATTTTAAATTAACAATTTTCTCCTTTCTAGCCTGTTTGTGATTGATAGATCACAACAAACAAGTTGAATTAACTCGCCCGATATGTTAAACTAAAGACAGTATAACACTGTTTAAGTAGATTTTCCTAGACGTCTTACTAATGCATCGCATGAACTAAGGAGTCTACACTACTAAGTAGCCTTAGTAGTGTAGAAGACTCTGAGAGTCTGGAATTTGTCCAATTTCATCATGTTTAAATTGAAGGAACCTTGTGCCATCCTGGTCTCTGAAGAACAGAACTCATATAATCAACATGGTGGACTGTTCTGCTTTCCAGATGAGATTTAAGATGCAGAGGCAGTTTGCTCCCACTATTACTGATACAAGGAAGCTGTAATGGAATAACAGTGGAAAATTTCCCTCAATCTGGAGATCATCAAGTAGCCAGAGCAATAATGAGGTTTTTTTAGCACCAGCTACTATATTCTACTCTGTGTTTTCAGGCAGCAGCCATTTTTCTGTGAAAACTGGCTGAAGAGCAGTTCCTAACCTGAACTGGCAAAAAGCAATAAACCTATGCTGAGCACTTGCTCGCAGCTCTTAGAAGAGCAGGGAATGGGTAGACAGGTTAATGCTTTTGTGTCATGTTAGTAAAGTTACTGGAAGTTCCATAACAAGATGGATTCAGAGATTGAGTTGCTCTCTTTAACCCATTTGATATTCACAGCTTTTGTTGTTCAGCTATTTTGCTGTTTGCTTCATTGCTAGTGGTGATGATGGAGCAGACTTTTTCATTCAAAATGAGTTGAGGGTATGTGCAAGGAATCCTGCAAGAAAGTAATTTGGAATGATGATGGGAAACTGCTGAAGAAGTGAAGCAGACTTAGATGATTTGACTCAATCAGTTTGAATATGAAGTCTCTTAGCAATTCAACAACTGATGGCTGGTAAATCACACAGTACAATCTATATCCAGAGTAATAACGAGATTTTACATTGATTGCAGTAATAAACATAAGTTTCTGCTTTGGACTAGGATAAATCCATAAGTACTTTATTGTACTTACAACTCAGTTGTAAGGACTTTACTGCTACGGGGTGAGGACAGTAGTTGCTCTTTATTGACTCAGTCTGTAATTTTCTATTCTGATTTGCTATCATGATGCAGTGTGTGCTAAAGATTAACGCTGTAAAAGCACAATTGCTCTGCAAACAAACCTCAGGTAGACCATGGATTTCATAAACTTTAAAATGTTACATAAATTTAATTATAGTTTTAAAGTGAGGACAGTGTGATCTGATCATTTTGGGGTAGAACTATCCCTTTTCAATGTAGTTTTTTGAATTCCAGGATAGCAGAAAGCTCCACTGTGCCATGAGTGATCTTTCATGTGACTGACCCTAGCATTAGACAGCCACCGTGTCTGTGCTTTAACAAATATAGTTTCTGTGTTAATTATTTTTTTATTATAATTAGTGCGTGCTGCAGCTCTATATGCTCCATTATGCGTGTGGGTACTCAGCCTGCAGTTACTAACAGGTTAATGTGAGAGGCATGAATGAATGATGTCTCCTTCACAGTTACACTTCATAGGCCTTCTCTGTAACTTGAATTAGTTCACCTGATGGTAGGTGGCTGTTGATGGTGTTACAATGGGTTTAAGTGGTGAGGAAAGGCACAGCAAGGGTGATGGGGATCAGAAAACAGTCGTTTAAGGTATCTATGCCCTGAGTTGGCTGGCCTGCAGCCAAAAAAGAGACTTATTCTCCTGGTTTGTGCTAGGACAGAACCAATTTTCTTTTTAGTAATTTTACTTTTCAGTTAAGTCTCTTCTAAGTGACCGCACTTTCTGAAATTAACAGCATGTTAATAGAGAGAATCTATGGTTCATTCAATAGCCAGCCCAGCCTTAAACCTTGACACTTCTCTAGGTGAAGTAGTAGGAATCTTTTGTTGTAAGTAGAAAAAGTCTTTAAAAACTCCATGTTTGACATGTATTTTGCGGGAATATTTTCCTCAGAATGTTTGTTTGTATGTTTTTATACATAAGAAAACAGCCCTGGATAGAGTTGCTTTAGATGCAGCTCTTTGAGCTGTGAGGACTATTGTATTTTATCATCCAATAAAGCATGTTATGTTCAGATACCTGGATTCTACAAGTCCTGAGGAATGTGAAGTCTTTACTATGTGACTTCCGTTGCTTTGATACACTCAGCAATACTTCAGTAGTGCTTTGACACACTCAGTAGTACTAATGCACAATGCCTGAACTTGCAGAATCTTTCTTGACAACTGCTTTTAGATTTCTTTCACAACACAAGGAAAACGATGCTATTGGAGATCAGTACTGGAAAGCAAAAGAGCAAAAGAAACAAACCTAAAAGAAAGACATGTCTCTAAACTTACCAGAATTTCTGCACAGAATTTCAAAGCAAACGATGTATTTTCATATGAAAAAGTTAAAAATGTTTATATATACCATTGGTTATTTTTACAGATCCCAATTACAGCTCTAGAGCTATGTGATACTGGTAAGGGCACAGTGATCACGCCAGTATAAAACTTGTTACTAAGTCATCTCTGGGACAGATCTGGACTAATTCGATACATTTTCAAAAATTGTCACTAGAGGGAGATAAGTAGTTGCAATACTTTGCCCATATAATAGAACTCAAACTACTGATTTGTCTACCCAGATACCGGGAAAACCGAAGTGGAGCAACTGGAAGCACGAGGATTATTAACACTATAAATCATCCTATTCACAAGTTAGATGATCTGAGTTTACTGCAGTTAAACCTTGGTTACATTAAAACAACCTTATCTATGACTGGGTGTGTCCATAGAGTAGTTCATTGCACTTGTACCAATTCACTTATCAGTTTTAGTTGGTAATTAATTTTCCTTAAGTGGTTGTGTTGTGCAAGTACCAAAGGGTGTAGAACACTGAACAAAACATTAGGAAAAAAGGGAGTAATGTTTTCTGAAAAACCCTTGGTTCTAAAATGTCTTTTCAATGAGACCTCCACTTAAATTGTGGAGTGGGGGGAGCTGATTTATCCGTACAAGCAAATACTTGGATGCTGAAGTCTGACTGAAACAGTAGTATTAGCATATTACTATTTTTTCTTTGTGTAATTCCTGTTGTGCCATCTCATTGAAATGCACAAGAATTTAAACTTTGAAGGATTTTGGAAAGGTGTACAGATTTATTTCCTTGATAAACACAACTGATGTTCATACAATAGCTCATTTGATTTTAGCACTCTTTATTTCTAGTATAAATAAATGCTCAGTGGCAGGTGTAGAAGAATAAGCAGATAATCTGAAATGGGCAAGCATTTCAGCTGTTCGGAAGCTAGTAGCAGTAGTGAGGTTGTCAGAGTATGATTGATTGAAGTATCTATATTTGTACTAATTTCCCATAATTGAGAGATGCCTCGATCCTAACATGAGAGGAATTTGTTGCAGAATCTCTCCATGGCTGGTTTAGACTTGAGGTATCCCTCCGTTGCAGGGCTGAGTATGTCTGTGTATCTAATTGCAGCAGATCCCATGGGAGCCATAGGCAGCCAAATGGAAGCTACAGATTTCTCACCTGCCTATGGCCTGTCATGACTAACACTGGAGTCAGGGGACACCGAATCCCCTCCACCCTGTTATATGCTGGCAAGATCGTGGAAGGCCTCTGTTGAAGCAGGAGTTATGGTTACTTTTATTATCATGGTTCTCATGGTCAGAAAGCAGCTACTAGCCCTTATAAGCTTTTACAGTCTTCTAAAACCCCAGTTATAAAGCTACTTTAAAATTCCACAGTGGTTTTGTTCTGAAAGGCCAAAAAAGTCTATGGGCATTGTAGCATTGCAGCATTTATGGCACAGATCCAAATGATACTGCCTTTTCCATTAAATTAATGTTCAACCTGCATTTCTAGAAATAAAGCTCAGTTCCTTTGTTTTGCAATACTGTATTTTACATTTCCTATGCTTTTGTAATGACCTTGAGGTGACATTGTTTTGCTTGCTACACCTTGTTTCTTCTGATGGTGTGGTTTACTTTGTGCATACACTGGACAAATGATTTATTGGAATGGGACGTGAAGACTTTTACAAGTAATCTACTAGACAACCAAGAATATACATAATTTGTCATAATGTGAAAATGCCTTCTGGATGGATACTGAATTGTTTCTGAATTCAGTGTGTGAACTGTTTGAAACAAGGTGAGTTGCTTGGTATACTGAGTTGTAGATGAATTCTTTTCTTTCAAAAACAATTTTTCCCTCTCCTTTGTGACTGCATGAATATCTTGTAACATCTTTTCTTCAGCAAGGTTTTAAACTGTAATAATACACTAGGGTTATACACAATGTTAACAGTACAGGCTAAAGCTACATATTCATTAAAAATAGATCTCTGCCATGTGATTATCTGACAATATGTATCATGATCTGGATGAAGTCTAAAAAATCCGTTTAATTTCTAATTAGCCAAAGTACATGATGCTTTGTGTTGGCTATATGAGGGGCAAATGATACACAGTATGTTGTAAGGTTTGCCAGGATGAAGTTACTACTACAAAATTTTAAACCTGTTAGAGTGGGTTTGCACTGTTGTACTTTGCATCATGCAGGCATGGTTCTTTTGATCTAAGTTCTCTAAAACTGTGACACCGTGAAACAGCATGATACCCTAAAGGTGCTTGTGAGACTGGCAGGTATCCTGCTTTATTTTGCTTTATTGTTTCGAAACATCCAGTTAAGAAGGTAGTTAGGATTATCTCAGCCAAAACATTACGAAAGTGTACAGAGAGTTCCACATACTATTCTCTACCTTTTGACCCCTGTGGTTTTGCTTCCTACTGTGTGCTGGTGTGGACGCACTTCTAAGTCACTGCATTTCAAAAACGCCGAATGTATTGGTTACTATGGAGTGTAAGTGAAAAATATTGAGGAATCTCTGTTTTAATGAAATTAGTTTGAACTTGTCTGAAATCTTGGGTCATGAAAATTTTGTTTTCCCTTGTAAATGGGCAATCAGCATGAAAAAATATTACTGTTGGCTGGAGTAGAGGGGTACATAGGAGTTGACCTAATAAAACCTATGGAGAATGATGGTTTTGGAGGGGCTCGGCCTCAACCTTGTAGATTTTGGAGCTTCACTTAAGAAATCGAGAGGACCAAATCTTCATATAACACAAGAGTTGACAACAATCTTTGGTTTGACAACAGTCTGATCGATCAGGCTTCCAACTGGTAGAGATGTGCACTCAGGGCTGTACACTACCATATTGTAGTAAATAGAAATGTTAAAAACTTGAGGCACCCTGCCTACAAAGACCTCACCCAACCCAATGCATTATGATCTTTGGAAGTAATGATCACTAAACTTTGACTCCAGCATCAGCCTCCCTTTTATTTCTGGAGGTTTTCAACCCTAAACATGATCTGTTAGCATAGCTTGGTCAGCATATCACCTCTTCCCAGCCTCTTTATATGGAACCCTCACCATTTTTCCTTCTCCTTTCTCCACTTCTGGGATTGCTACCTTCTCCTTCCAGCCCTGCCAAGAACAGGAGTCTCAGTGGTGAGGACCCCAGGGCAGTATTCCTGGTAAGACTCAATTAACTCCAGTTCTGGCCAGCCCCTCTCAACAATCACAACTTAAGCAAAGTTTATTCTTTCCTTGCTGCCTTTTGCATGCATATGAGCATCTGCACCTGAAGTGCTGTACAGGAACATGTATTGCAGCGATTCTCAATCAGTAAGGTGTGCCCACAGTACTGACAAAGTACCATTTTTACTGGCATTGTTTATAGTCTGATCTGAGTAAATCAGGCACAGTCAGTTGAAAGAAAAATGTTGCTGATCTGATCGTGTCTGTGCTAGAAGCTGTGCCAGCACACACATGCCAGGGAGGGATCAGACCTTTGCACTCTCTTTCAGAGCTCAGTAGGCAGAAGCCTGCAATTGTCTTTGTGCTTCATTGCTCTAAAAGCAGTACTTGCCATTCTTCACCTCAGTCCTTGCTTTACTTAGTTTTGTGTGAAACTTTACTCAGATGTCACATCAAGGTAGGTCTGGTAGTAACATGCATTCTCAGGCAGCTGCAGAGCACAGCTAGGGGTTGACCTTGCTAAAATGCACTGCACCAAAACTTCCTAAAGATTAATTTGTGGAGGAAGTTTTACAACCTTCATCCTTCTCTGGTTGCAGAAGTAGTATTTTTTTCCTTTGTAAAGCCTGGCATGTTTTCACAGCATGTATTCGCTCAGCACCCACTTCAGTGTGTTTTAACTGTAACTATGCATTGCAGAGCACCTCAGGGAATAAGTATTTAGATGCGACTCGTCAAAGTCCATGATGCAGTTAGATGAATTTTTACTTCTTGGAGTAAATGAACCCTGAGCAGTAATGAATTTGCAAGTTTTTCTTGTTTTCGAGGGGGTTTTTTTTGGCAAAAATACAATTTTTTGAGAGGATCAAAAATTTATTCTCTTTTCTTTTCATACTGTATTCTGGGTCTTAGTTCATTGTAAAAGTGGCTCCTGTTGTTACTCATTTTAGCATTTCTTAAACATTTTATTCCACTGACTCTTCTGCAAATAATAGCAGTTTTTATTGGCAATATTTGTAATATTAGTATTTGCAGGACTACAGATACACTTTTAAAATATATCTATATGTTGGTAAGTTAATTAGGAAGCTGTAGGAAATGTTGCTCATTAAACAGCTTTTTGCATGTTTGTAACTCAGATTCTTATGGAGAAAAAAAAATTATTTCAGATAGCTTTCATGAAGAGGGAAGTACTCGCATTATTATTTCCTGAAAAATGACTCATCATTTAGTTTTTTGTCCGAGTCACCTTTTGGACAGCAGTTGTCACTTAGAAAATAAGCCAGCCCCACTATGTTCCACTTAACTTTTGTCTGTTTAATGTGTTTCTCTGCATAGACTAGTTAGAATTTACAAACTCTGGACTCTCAGTTATTCAAATTGAAATAGCAACTTGTTTGTCCATAGTTGTAGTACAAATTATTTTATATGCAAGGAAAGCTTTTTTTTTTGAATAACAGCTGTAGAGACGCATTTCTGAGCTAGCAAGTTGGCTAGCTTTGTCACTCTGTACTCAATATTTCAGTTGTATTTCCAGTGGATTTTTTTTTCGTACCTCTCAAAGCAACAACAATATGAATATGACATTGGTGAATCACTAATGCTTAGGGAGAGGGGAAATCTTGGTGGTGCTGCAGCACAAAAATTGATGACTGTGTGATAAAGCCAAGAAGTGTTTCGTACAGCCAGGAATTCTAATCTACAGGCCAAAACTTGTGTTCCTGCAGAAATTATAGGACTACAGCCATCTTAAAGGCCTTGTCATACTAGGTCTTCTTTAATTGCATGGGTTATTAAGGCCAAGTCAAGTTCCAAATATATGTATGTGCCTTAAACAAAAAAATTGCTAATATCACTTCTGAAGGAAACTGCAGCTATGCTTTTAACTGCAGTGTAGTCTTTTATGCAGTGACGTGGCCCTAAGAGCTGTCCTCATTCTGAGACGGGTGTTGGTGAGACTGCAGCTCTGCTTTTTGCTCCTTTGGAAGTGCAGGGTGCCACGCAAAGCAGTAATTATTTTTCCAAGCCATAAAAGGGCTAGATGTTTTACCGTGTTAGTTAATTTTAAGGAATCAACTTTGGTCTGTATGGATACAAATGAAGTTATTGGAAATTAGCAGAGAAGAACTTTGCTGAACACTGCCTCTTTCCTGTTTGGAAATTCTGCTAGGAGGTTTTATGAGCTCTCTGCACTGATCTTGCAGCAAAGAGGAAGCAGCAAATAACGATTTCCCATCTCAGTTCACCAATTTAAGCTCTAAAGAAAGGTTTGATGATTAAGCTTGAATTTTTTTTCTCACAAGATTAATCCTTACTTTAGGGAGTAATTCCATTTATATCAGTAAGGTTACTCACGTGAGTAACCAGCTAAAGAATTTGCCTGTGGTACTGTGATTGCCTAGGGGGAAGTACAAGCAACTCTGCAATTAAAATTACAGAAAAAAAAGGAGGTCTGACCTTTTCTTTTTTTTTTTTTTTAAGTGTATATATACGCCTAGTGTTTCATTGACAAGTGACAATGGCTTTTGCATTCTGAGGTGTTACTAGCAGCAGCACAAAATGGCTTTTCCTTAAAAAGAAAGAAATACCAAATTCTAAAGCTTCATTGGAAAGGTAGAAAGAGGAGGATCTCTCATTATGGGATTTAACTTCAAGGCACCTTAAGGGTTTCTTTATGTGCATCACATTAGTGGAAAATTCCTTCATTCATCTAAGAGGATAAACAGTTGTAGCTTTCACATTTGGTTGATGTGACATCAATGACTGGCTGGGACTGCCAGCATTCCAAAAACGATATCGTCCTCATCTGCAGCCACTCAGGGCCATGGGGTGGAGCCTGCAGCACAAGCTGAAACATTTACAGGTGCATAAGTACGTAGGGAAGGGCACAGGTGATGCACCTGTCTCAGGAAAGGAGCACTAGCACAGGTGTCAGAACTTGTCAGCTGCCTGTGTTAGAGCATGAGCTCCTTTGATCCACAAACGCACTCTCCACCACGCTGCAGCCCACAATTCCCCAATATTGGTCAAGAACCTCCAGAGATGAATATCTACTATGAGAACTTTTTCCATCCACAGAATATCCCTAGTCCACAGCGACCGAGCACCTTTGAGACGACGGATTACAACGCAGCTCCCAATCCTTACCTCTGGCTAAATGGGCCTTCCATTACCCCACCACCATATCTCGCAGGATCCAATGCCAGTCCCTTCATTCCTCAGTCTTATGGGATGCAAAGGCAGCTCTTGCCTAACATGCACGGCTTGGGAGGAACCGAACTTGGCTGGCTTCCTCTCCCGTCCCAAGAAGAGCTTATGAAATTGGTTAGACCACCTTACTCCTACTCTGCACTTATTGCCATGGCTATCCATGGAGCACCTGAAAAGAGGCTGACTCTCAGTCAGATCTACCAGTATGTGGCCGACAACTTCCCGTTTTATAACAAAAGCAAAGCTGGCTGGCAGAACTCCATACGGCACAACTTGTCTCTCAACGACTGCTTCAAGAAGGTGCCCCGAGATGAAGATGATCCAGGTATAGCTCTCTTCCCCTCTTTTTTCCCCCCTTCTAATTAAACTTGATTAATTTAAAAATGTCTAATACACCGTAAAGAGACATAATAGCCTAGATACAGGACATACACATAGTAGATCTGTGTTAATAGGTCTGAACTAGAAGGCAACTATGCATAGTTGCGGTCTGAATCAGTGTTGCTATTAAATCTCTGCAGGGAAGGGGATTCTTTACTGCTCTAGGTCTTCCTGAGAACTGGTCAATGGTACTGAGCATGAGGCTCAGCACACACAGGAGCAGTCTAACTGAGCAAGTTACATTAAAAACCCATTTGGTGTAATGCATATGACATGTCAAACTTAACTGGGAATTAATTCATGGAAAGGGGATAAGGCAAACTCAGATTTGTCAAAGAAATCCAGTAGCTTTAGGCAGTCAACAATAATTCTCAAAAGGAGAGCAGGCTGCTTTTATTTTATTTGTTTCAAATAGCATTTTGCTTGGAATCACACTTCTTGTGTTTCCAACTCCTTGGCTGATATGCTGTCAGATTGTTCCTTTATTTATTGTTTTCTATCAATAGCTGTTGAGAACCATCGGGAACATTTAAAAGCTATTCAATTACACTGCCACAGAGGGCCAAAAATCTGGTTCTATCTTGTTAGAAACATATCCTACCCCACTGAATCTGGACGCGCAGTCCAGTATGGGATTTGATTACTCTCCGCTGTAAATTCAGAGGGCCAGCTGGAAACCTCATTTCCTCCCCAAGAAAACAAAATAAAAACCCTTCCAGTGGCTCCACTTGTAGTTTTACCTGTGAGGAGTGTCAGGGCTAAAGGTTACAGCCCAAAACTTTACACTTTTTAATTTAATTCAACAGACATATGCTTTTTTGTGATTAAAAAATACATGTGCTTTGCTCATGCAATTGTTCCATTTCTGTGAAATGAGAGGAAACACTGTAAAGCTCTAGACAACTGCTCTTTGCTGTCTGTGTGCATATTTTTAAACTAAAAATGTGCTTTTGTCCCTTTTGACAGGAAAAGGGAATTACTGGACTCTGGACCCGAACTGTGAAAAGATGTTTGACAACGGAAACTTTCGCAGAAAGAGGAAAAGGAAGTCTGACATTGGGGCTAGTGCTGCCACTCTAGCATCTGAGAAATCAGAGGATGGTGCCCTGACTGGCAGCCCCAAAGCTGTAGAGCATCACGATATCTTGGAAAACTCATCGCCTGGGACTGACAATTCACCTGACAAGGGATCTCCACCTCCATCTTCCAGTAGCCCGTGCCTCAGTAACTTCCTCTCTAGTATGACTGCCTATGTTAACGGCTCTAACTCAGTGAGCCGCTCAGTGCCTTTGGGACTCAACTCTGAACCCATTGACAAAATGGGACAGAATATGGTAGGCTTTAATTCCTACTCTCCACTCTCTAATATCCCCAGTCATGGTGTGGGAGAGTGGTCCAATTCTATGCCTTCTAGCCACCTTGGCTACAGCAACTCTGTGCTCAACCAGTTTAACACCCATTTTTATGGCAGTATCGGCACAAATAACACGCTGTATTCCAGGGAAGGAACGGAGGTTTAAATGAAGGATTCTAAGACACCAAAGTACAGCTGTTCATGAAAGGAAATTATCTGTGGGCAGATGATTAGCATTAGCCTCTTGTGTCTGGGACCCACACTGTATCCTACCATCTGACAGCCACAAACTTGTTATCCATTATACTTATTCAAATCACAAACACTCCACATCGGGCAGCTCCACATGAAAAATCAGGGACCGTAACAGCAAGAGTAGTGAAGGGCTTTCCTGAGACACTGTGCTTGTACTGCTGCCAACCATGGTCCTCTACAGACATCCTTGAGAATTTGCTGTTTGCCTTAGGCATGAAGATTTTTCTGGCATGGTACTAATATTGCTATGCTTTTAAAGTACTTATAGAAATGTGGTTATATCTCTAAACATCCTCTCTTGCTGATATAGGCTGCCTATACTAGACATGCTTAGCAAGTTCTTATTTGGCCAAAGCTATTCTGAGACACTGAAGGATCTGTAATAAAAGCTATTGTATAGTGAGTAACCACTGACACTTGAACGGTGAGTGCTTCTTTGGTTTTCTCTAATACTCGTGCATACATTGTCTAAATTTTGATCCCCTTTCAACTCCAAGGGGAATATGGCTGTGAAGCAAGCTGGCATCATCATGGACACAACAGGCATTTTGAAACTGAAGGGAAGCAGAACAAAATGTAATGGAATTGTCTTCTGCTGGTGCAGTCAGATCTTAATGTTTTCAATTCTAATTACAGGGTCAAATTTCATTTTTTTGCTTTATACATGCAAATTATTCACATAAGGAAAACAGGATCTGTCTGGATATATATATTTAATACATGTGTTTTCTAAGAAGAAAACACATTTGCTCTATCTTAACGTTCGATGTGAATTGTTTCTACTGAGTAAAGAATTTGAATATGGGGGGGCAGGGAGAGGGAAATAAAAGGGCAAGGTTGAAAGTTAGACTGTCTCTGAGTTTCAATTCCACAGACTTAATTGCAGATACTGTAAAAACTCCCTGTACTGTATTTTTTTTTCATTTTGTAAAAGTCCTTGATGTTTGTCCTTGTGCAAATAGAAATAATGCTTATTTTTCCTGCACTCTACAGTAGCCACAAACAAAATTTCACAATATATACAAAGTTTTTTCAAACGAAGACTTGAATCAAGTTCCACATTTATGTCGGGTAGTATCTCAAACTGGGTAGCCTGCAGCATGCATAGACAGCAAGTTTAACTGTTCCCATCTGGGCACTAACCAAACTTTTTGAATGATAGAAAACATGTCAATGCATTGTGATAGATACCATTTTGTCTTGATTTATTTTTTTTTAAATTTTACATGGATGTAGTTTTGTTACAGGCCATCACAGAAGCATTTTTAATAAAGTATTTGTATAGAAAAGTGCGTACCTCTGTGTGTGTGTACTCTCCTACTTATGTCTTTAAAAGTCTTCTTAATAGTTTGACTTGAGCAATTTGCATGAGGAAAGAGCAGTATAGTAGTCACAGAAGGTCATAGACTGACACAGCGTATGTCTAGGCAATCAAAATTTGCATGCCTGAGGAATAAAATTGGCTGCTGTTATGCAAAATACTGTCACCAAATAAAAATCATCCTTAGATTTTCCCTGCTGGAGCTAAGCGGTGCTGATCATTTCAAATTTCAGAAACCACACGTGCTAATTGGCCAATATGACTGCAATCTTTTCTGCATTTTTTTTTTAATGTTTAAACTTTTTCACTATCAAGGCTGTCCCGACTATTCATAGTTTTGTACCCACTGTGATAAGTTCTCACTTGGAAATTAAGCTTACCTACACTGCTAACATTGTTGCTTAAGAAAATAATAAAATGACCTTCTGGTGGTGCCCTTCTGTCATGACTATAATTTTTGCTTAAGTGAGGCATGTGCTGAGGCCTGAGCTCCCGCCCTCAGAATTCTACAGCCCTTCAAGAATCTCAGCCCAGCAGGTGGGCCATAACATGCCCTGCAACTCAGCAGCTGGCAGCATTTGTTATAGAGAGACTTGCTCATGTGACAACTGAGAAATGCATTCAGTCAGTGCTGTTACGTCTTGGATTCAGCAAACATATAAGGAATCGCTCAGGAATATAGTTCCTGTGGAGTATATAGTTCACAAAACTGAGAGGAAATTGATTTCTTTAGTGCCGAAATGGAACACGTTCAATTACAGACTTATGAAGTAAAAGTGTGGGGAAAAATAAGGTGCAAATTACACTAAGAATGATGTTGCTAAACAGCAGACAGTAAAAATCAACTCATTTGTTACTCAGCGTTTTGTTTGACTCTCGTAGTTCCCAGTCCCAAATAATAAAAGGAAAGCCATACAGGTTAGCAGCCATAGAGGTATGCAAAAGGTTTGTGCCTCATTTCTTCCCAGATGCTCTCAACCAAATACCCCTTTTGGCTTACACGTAATGAGGACGTGTTGCAAACATGCCAGTTCTTCACAGACAAAGGTAGGTTTTCCAGTAGGTTCCCTGACCACAGAGGTCAGTTAGCTGCTCTGTGACCACTCGGCTGGCTTGGCACATCAGCTCAGTTGATGACGCTGCTGTTCAAGGAGGAGTGGAAAGACCACTGCATGGAATGTAAGCCTATTTCTCCTCAAAACAGAAATACTTTGTAACAAAACAAATTAGGAGCACTGTTCTTCATCTTGTATTTTTGTGTTTTTCAGAGACAATTCGCTTTGATAACAGCCGTGTTGATATGTTCATGGAGCTACTGCACATCAGTCTAGCACCTGCATGGAAACTTAACTACTGTTCTTATATGAGAAGGAGCACTGCTCCGTCAAAGGTAATGCTCCTATTCGTGTATTTTACCAATATTGGTAAAAATAAATAAATATAGGTAAAAATAAAAAAACAATCGTAGGGCTTTTGGAGGGAAAAGTATCTGGTTTTTAGGGGTAGTTTTTTGGCTTTTTTTGTTGTTTTAAAGTACACTATTAAATAAGACATTAAACTAAGACCTGTGACTGCATTTAAAACACTGCTGATCTTTACAGACCTATAGTTTGATATACAAACATATTTATAGGCTAATGCTGCTTGAAAAGATAATTTGGGCTACAACAACTCTGAGTAGTTTTCTATGTAAGTTTCTTGATTGATTTTTCCTTTCTTAGATCGTGTTTTGTATTGAGACGCAGCTGTCTTAATGTATCACTGTGGACACTGTGTTCCATCACTCCGCAATTATTTGCTCCTGGTTTAAATCTCAAGTTAACTCTTGAAGGATGCTCCTGTCTTACCACAAGCACATCCGGCACTAAAGTGGTCAGAATAGGTTACTACTTGCTTTTTTTTCTGCCATAGTAACACTGCAAATATTAGAAGCCTTCACTGGCACGCAGTGTGTCTTGACTAATGATAAATGAGTACTGAGGTCCTACATGTGTCTGAGATATACTGCTGCTGAATCCCCAGGGCAGCTTCACTGTCATTGACCATGTTAGAAACACCTTCCCTGGGTTCTTATTCCCCAGTTTCCCACTTCCGTGTCCTGGGTCTGCAGCAGTGGGGTCTGTGACTCTTCAGCTCTGGCTCTAGTACTGGGGAGGGTGTTGAAACCCAAACCATGTTGGCAGTTTGGAGTTTTACAGCAGAGATCTGGGCAGTTGGGGATCCCTTCTACCATAGCCTCAGAGTTGTTCTACCTAGTGATGGCATCAGTTGCAAACCCTGGAGTACTGCAATACAAGGTGCTGCTTTAGCTGAGGACATGGAGCTTTCAGGGACCTTTAAACCCCAGCAGTCTGGGTAGAGCGCCATCTACAACTTAAGAAACTATGCTAAACCTGTTACACTGTGAACAAAGTGTTTTGTAATTAACAATATACATTTATTAAAAAAACAGCCAAAAAAAACCCCAAAACACTAGCTTTTAACAAAAATGAAGCCATAACAACGTAACATACATGTGAGACTTGCTCATCTGCCAAATCCAAACCAGTTCATTGATCAGGTAATTGCAGGCAGCTTAGAAGAGTACAGAAGAACAACATTAGATGTAAAGTTTGCACTAACGCTGAGGATACAATGGAGAGCTGTTAGCAGTAAGACCTGCTAAATCTCTTGTTACAGTTGATATGCAGGAAATGTAATTCATCTGCATGGCAATTTACTCTGTGCTTCATATTTATTTTAAGGGCCAAGCTTGTTGTGGAGCTTTTTACTGGATTAGGCAAAGTAGTCAAAGATCATTCTATGCTGGTATTTACTTTATTAATGGTTTGCATAGATTATGAATGCAGGGTTTAATATTCACTTTGAAGCTGCTGCTTCACGGTTCACGGCTGCACGTGAACTCCCTGCCACTCACCACCCCCTCCTGTAGGTGGCTAGTGCCTTTCGCATCCTGAAAACTCTCCCTGCACAAATGCTTATGTAATAATTTCTTACTTTGATTCAGAGTAGACAGGGCTCAAGAGAAATGCTACTAAGACTTGCTAACATTAACCTAAATAGTTTGTGCTGAAGCAGTTTTGAAGTGATTATGATGAGAGACTTCAGTGGGTGGATGACACCAAGAGGTGTGGTGCAGGTATCTGTGAAGGAAAATGACATTTCAGTCCTGCCACTATTTACTTCTACAGTAAATAGCAATGGGGACTTTGCCAGATACATTCTGAATTACAATGCACTAACCTTTCTCTCATGATAGGATACATTATGAAATTCTCCACTGTTTAGTAATGTCAATAGTTTCTTTGTTGCTTCATGTGAAAATATTCCCAGGTGAGGAAAATAATGAACTTCTTCCCAGTAGGTTTGCCAATTCATAACACTGCCAGTTTATGACACTTTGCAGCAATCCTTACAACAGTTTCCAATGAATCTTGGAAATAGCTGATCCAGACCTATGTGATTTTTTTGCCTAAGTACCCACACCTTAAGATCTGGAAAGTATGAATCAAGTGCCCACTGTATGCTTCTCATAACCTCTAGCTTTCCAGCTTTAAATGCTGACAACCGCAAGAATCTGTATTGCTGTAGTCCTTGAGGTATTGCTGTTTAGTACATCTCAGTTGGTGCTTGTCATGTGCTAGAAACAGAAAGACACTTCAGGTTTTCTTATTTATGTTGCGGACCTAGTTATAAGGTGGTAAGGACTTTTATCTACCCAAACAGCCCTTCCTGAGTGGACTTGCACAATATACTGCCTGCTGATATCCTGTGCAAATTAATTTTCAGAATACCTCTCTAGAACTAATTTTCGCATGTCTTATGGTGGCATAATTGCAATATAAATTATGCTTTACTTCAGCTTGGTTTTGATTCTTTTTAAATCCTTAAAGCATTCCTCTCCAAATCTCTTTGCAGCAAACTATGGTTTTAGTCCTGTGCAGCATATGGTTTCCGTTGCTTTTTAATAAGCAAGGCAGCAAGTCAAGCCAGGTCTACAAGTAGCTAATCCTAATTTCTAACCTGCATACTACTCATTTCCTATTGAAGTTAATTGGTAAAAAACTATTAATTGTTCCTTTGACAAACATTCCTGATAAAATCTTCTCTTACAGAGTGGTCCTGCAAAGAACCACAAACCCCAACTCCCCTCTGTTTAAACTGAAACTGGAGAGCTCAGCTCCTTGCCTGTTTAAGCCAGCACTGACTGACTGATGCATCTCACCCTGCAAAGCACACGACCAACATGTGGGCATCAGAACCCCTGTTAATGCTCTTTGGCTTCAGAAGGTCTCTGCAAGTACACAGGAGTTTGCTGGATTGGGGCCTAAGGCAGTGATTAACTGATAGATTGTTTTTCCTGATTTTTCTTTTACACTGGTATTTGTATATACCACTCTAAAATGCTTCCCCACTCACTGGAATTTTTCTCTGCTCGGAGAGATAAACGCTGTCTTTTGTCAGAAATGACCATCAGATGAACAAAAATTGAACCTGTTGCCTGCTAAGTCCTTACCAAAATCTAGTGTTGGAAATGGTTCATGGAAATCAGATACCTAATTTTCTGTTTGTAGCAGCAGAAACTAAATGAATGGAGAACTGAAGAATCTTTACAGGTTTCTAAAGCACTTGTAGGGTGTAGGTGTATGCAGCAGAGCATATTCATAATCCTATTTTACATTAATAAGATCTTATTTTCAACTCCTTTTTCTCTTCCTTCTTCTGTTCTTGCACCAGCAATTTTATAGCCACCAGCTTTGTAGTTTACAATTTTATATCTCCAGTTGATGTTAGACATCCAATATTCTTAGCATGCCCATGAATCAAGCAGGCCATCAAACTGCTTTGATTTAAATTAGTAGCACAAAAATCAAGCTGGAGTTGATCTGATTTTTTATCCATTTTTTAACTTAAACCATTTTTTTTAACCTGTTATCATCACTGGAGCAATCGACAGAACAGCTGGATAGCATAAGCCTGTGTCAATTTTTAAGGTCAGCGCATGAATAAAAACAAACATGCCAGGACAAAAAAAAATAATTGTTGAAGACTTGCTAAATTACACCAGCATCTTTCTGGTTCATGCCACGATCCTTACATTTTTTTCTGAAATTATTTGTATCTATCTCCCATCTGTCTCTCTGACTGTTCTCATTCTCTTACTGTTGACTTTTAGTCTCAGGTTTAGCATAGGATGGATGACAGTTGCTAACCTGCTCCTCTTAATTCAAATCAGCAAAGCAGTTGCTAGTACATAGGCTCTTAGGTGGTGCTTAGGAAATGAGTGCTTTCTATGCTGCACAGTTATAACCTTTCTGCTAGAACAGATGTACCCATGTTACTTGTAATCCATGGAATCACATCTCTCTGACAACCATGGAAATGGAGGTATTATACATATATATTATTCGCTGAGTCAAAAGGATCTGTGTGAGCAGGTAATGATGCAATCCAAAACTGCTAGAATACCGTATAACCGAGCTCCTAATCATTTTGGACCCAGTTAAAAGTTTGGGATCCATATAGTTGAATTGCCTATACTGTCCTTGCCATATCCTAATTTACCTAACAGTGTTTTAGCTCCCTGGTGGATTTCCAAATTTAAGTTTAGGAGCTATGCTCATTAACATTATGTCCTTAAAATGTAACATGGCATCACTTTCACCTGTTAAACATCCATTTCATACCAGGTTCAACTGTGGTTCAGTGGCAGATGAAGTGGGAAATGTGAAGGATTTAAATAGTACTGTGGATGTCTAGGATCGCCATAGTAGACTGAAACAGATCCGACGTCCGGTTAGTAGGGCAGCACATTCACACGACAGCCGGACTCAAAAGTCACAAGGGAAAGTACAAGAGGCGCTGCAAAATCAGGTACCTCAGTTCATACAGTCATAGAACCAGGAGGCTAGGGAATTCTGTATGCATGCATTTTGCTCATAGGAAAACAAATATCTTATGCAGTGTAAGCTGAGTGCATTTTAAATGGAAATGGTTGCCAAAACAAGTAATGAGTTCTGTCTGCTCACAATTTCTTAAGGTTGGAAGTGGTCCTTCATTGCTGCTAAACGTGTCACAGGCAATCTGAAGGGAGCACCCTAGCCCTAGATGACAGAAGCTTTCTGCACTTAATGTCTTTTAAATTTTTTAAAATGTGCTTTAGCTACATGATGAAGACTGCCAGCAATATTCTTCAAATGTTAGGCATGTTTTGGTTAGGTAGCTGACCGAGAATGTTACTACTGCTGTCATTCAATCCTTTCCAGCCAAAAATCTCTCTTGCTGCCTCCTGGTTACTAGAGATGAGTTACAGTAATTGGTTCCCCTGGCTTCTGTTCCTCTGACGTTCCAGAAGATAAGTAAAGTAAGCAGGCACTAAGTAGGTGTTAGCATCAAACTCTGCATGTGTAGTTCCAAGAAGTAAACAGAGCTAAACCTTGGCATACTGACACTTTCCATGAAGAGCTGTCAGAAGCTCTGATGTAACTACATGCCACGTCAGGAGTGCTTTTCCCCATGTTTGAAATTGTGTAGATGACCTATGATATCAGCATGTCCAGCTGGACTAGTAACATGCTTTTACTCCTGCAACACCACCAGTTGCAGAAGCAATCTGCTCAAGATTGTAATGCCAAAAGTATCACAGCAACATCACACAGGTAGTAGCTAATTGTATATTGGCAATAACAGAACCGATGCATGCTTCCAGGCAGCAAGTCGAAAGAGAGGGGTAACATTTATGTCATCAGGGAAAGCTTTTTGTGCTTGTACATTCTGCATACAGGTTCATCCAGGACTCAGAATGTCCCTCTTGTCAGGATGTCCCACAAAGCAATGGAGGTTATTTGGACTGCAGCACAATGAGAGATACGAAGCTGCTGAGCTTATTTCTTTTTGTTGCCTTTGTAGAGGTGTAGATTTGTTGTGGCAAAGTATCCGTAACACAGAGCAGTAGGGTAATACTGCTGTGCCTTACAGCTCAGGAGCTGTTTTTTATGCTGTTGTTTGAACAGTGTGTTCTGACATGAGCAGTCTATTGTTTGCTGTTTTGTGACAAGAGCTTTGTGTATGCAAACTTGCATGGAAATCAGGCTTAATTTATTATGTTTCCCTCCAGTGAGAGTGGAGGGAAAAGAAACAAACATCTTTTAGCTTCAGCAATACATTTTCCTATGAATAGGGCAGCTATTAAATGATTTATGGAAAGAATGCTAAGAATGCAAGAAGTTCAAAGAAAGTGGAGCGATATGTTTTTTTTCCTTGCCAGCTGGGAACCTGGTTATATAATGTTGATAATGCCATCATCAACTTGACTTAAACTATTGTGCCCATAAGACATACCTGCATTTCACTGTATCCCAAGAGGTCAGATCTCTAATTACAGGTCTTAGTTTTAGTTAAAAAAAAAAAAGTTTAGCACAATTCTTGCATGGAAGAAAAAAGGATGAGGAGTTTAATATTTACTCAGTCTCCCTGTCTGCTGCTTTGTAGGCTTCTGTAGGGGACAGTATGGCTTCAGCTGCAAATGAAGGGTGTTCTGAGATCCTTCCCTACCCTAGGCCTGCCACAGCTGTGACTAGCCCTGCTCAGCTCAGGTCTGAGGAATTCCCCTGGACCTGCTCTTTAATTTTGGCACTGGAAACAAGTGTTCCTTGGCCAGATTGGGGATGTCTTTGGCATGCTCCAACTTCTTTAACCCCTGATCTTGCATGATGCTTTCTCTCCTGTAGTGAAATAGGTAACCTTTCCACAAAGGTGAGGTTTTTACGGTCTTTTTTTTTGTTCAGATGATATTACGTAATTTAGTAGAAAATCATATAACTACAAAATTCTACAAGATGAGTTAAAATTAATACTAATAAGCTGGCCTTATCACAGATCTTACTTTGAGCTGAATTAGGTAGACCTACTTTAATAAGCGATAAAATGAGCATTATTTTTCATTTAACTTTATTGGGTTAATTCCTATGCAACTCTATCAGGTCGACAATACAAACTTATGTGCTGAAAAAGAAATATGTCTCTATGTGGACGGAATCATACTTGAGAAAGATGGTGAACAAACATGCATCCTGCTTGCAAATGCAAATATTCAAAACTACAAGTTCCTGGGATGCTTCATGATCCTTACTATTTTCCATCAAATATTTAATTTCTCTGCCTCTCTATAACAGGAAACCTTTAGAGCAAAATGTATCAGATACTTTTCTTGTCACCTATAGAAAACTTACGGGGTTGCTACAGGGTTAGTCTTGTGTGTTCTAAAACCCCAGGTTCTTTAGTAAGGCTAGCATGCCTATTTAATTGTTTCTCTGAAAAAGTATCTCACTTTGCACTGAAAGCCACCTCCATTCATAGTACCCTGGTAGACAGTGTACAGAATTACAGCTGTAAAAGCTATTACATACTGAGACTACTTTAACTTTTATGTCATCCCACATACAACCTCATTAGTAAACAGGTGATGTTCACTTCTTATTTGGTCTAAGCATTAAGTTTTATTGATCCTAGATTTGTTCTTAGGAAAAATGCAAAGCTTACAAAACCTGAACGTTTTTTGAGGACCACAAAATCATCTCCTATTCTGCTTGAAAGTGACAAATATGACCTAACTCTGGCTAGTGATGGAGCAAGATACTCTTCAAATCCAGATTTATCTAATCCTGTCCCCAAGCAGCTTAAGTAGATACGTGATAAACAAGCATGCAGAGCAGTCATTATTTTCTTGGTATACTGTGTGTATCCTTCAGTATTTTTAAACCACTTTGATATAAAATGGATGCAGCCAAAAGAGAAAGAGCATGACAACCTGTAATCCCCACAAGCGAGGACAGGACAATGTAAGTCACCTGCAAGTTTGCTTGCAATATGTTATCTCTCGTTTTCAAACAGAATGTTACTTACAGCAAATATTGTAAATTTGTGCAATTTTAGATGTTAGAATTTATGCAAATAAATATGCAAAGAGGCATAGCCTTTTATCCCCTGGCAAGTTAGTAAGGTAGCCCTTAAATGTTGAAAGCCCTCAGACTACTGTCAATCAGGACTTTCTTTTTTAACTCCATCAAAGTGTATTTAACATTTGTAACTCTGCGCAGAAAGGGAAAAAAAAGTTTATAGCTGTGGAAAAACCTGTTGATGATGACAACTGATAATATGAAAATGAAGCAATCAAGCAGGCTGTGGATAGCATAGGCCAGGTCTACTTAAACAAAACCAACGTTAGAAATACAGTGATGGAAACAAGAAAATCCTGGAACATGAGTGAAACAGAAGGCATCGGTTGTGGTCACATTAGTCCTTTAATATTGCTGTTATTTTCTTGTTGTCATGTGGGACAGGGGATGGCTGGAATGGCCTGTTTTCTCAAGTAACAGCTTACAGGGTAAATAACATCGACAACATGACATAGGAAGGGCTAACCTAAACCCTGGGGTGTAAACTCAGAGCACCAATGAGCAAACAAAGTCTGCAACTTGATAATTTTCTGAGTTTTTGTTTTAGAGGCATCAGTGACAGCAGAAGTACAGGTCTACCTCCTGTAATTTGTGAATATTAATGTCACAGTGGTTTCTGCATGACTTTTAGTGTTTCTTGCGTGGTTGGGGTGTCATTGTTCTTATCTATGTGATCTGTTGTTTTACTACATTTTTACAATTTGCTTATTGAGATTATTCATCTGCTAACTAGTTTGGGTTTGCAGATTATATTTGGAAAGGACATTTTTCACCTAAAATTTGTAAAAAGGTTTGATATTAGATTTCGGTGGACAATTATATGTAGAAAACACACAGGTCTGTGTACTGCGTGCAAAGAATTCTACAAATATGTACAGGCTGGATTAAAGCGGTTAAGCAAGTGCTAAGCTTTAAGTACTGCTGAAGTTCTATGAAAATTAAGTTTTAAGCCCCAGTATACTGTCTCCAAGTTGTGCTTGTTGAACTCAGTGTTGTCCTGGTAAGGAAAAGAAGAAACACAACTCAAAATAAAAAATGAAAGTGGTATATATTTTACTCTGGCTCCATTCACTGCTTTGCACATTCCTATAATAAGCTGGAGGATTTAATGGCAGGAGCAGTACTTTGTGGAGCAAGGGTGAGACTGAATAGGCAGGGGCTGGGAAATAACTCGGGAACTTCTTAAACTAGCATTGTCACCAAGGCTTCTGTCACAGTTTCATCCATGGTCTCACACTATTGCAGGCACATTCTGTATTTAGCTAAACTGTTCTATGGTATGCTTTCATCATATATTCCAAGAAAGAATATACGAAATATTTCAAGCTGTTTCAAATTCTCAGCAGTTTTAAAAATAGGTGTATGTTGTGGGAAGGGAGACGGGCTGCATTACATAATTTTCAACATGGTCTACCTTGCTCACTACTTTTTCCCAAAGCTGATGAACAAAGGAGTACGATTTACACTGAATCAGGGGTCAGACCTGATATCAGAACAGCTTGTACTCGAGATTCACTCTGTCCTCTGGGTCTTTTGCAAGTTTTAACCGTGTACTGTGGACACACACTTGGGCTGAAAAGGAGTTGCTGGCACTTTGGACTTGGCAGTTATTTTTAAGAGAATGGGATAATTACGTTGACAGAACAGAGAATATGAGCCATGTACCAATTAAAAATTAAAATTAGATACATGCATAATTTAATACAAATAATGGAACTGGCCAGTTTGACAGGTTGCTTTTGAAACTGTATCAGCGTTGGTGAAAAGGGCCAGAAGTTATTCCTGGCAGCAGGCTTTTACGAATTGCTGGTTATTAGCTCCCAGTGTAGCTAAAGCTGCATTACAAATTTAAGGTAGGCTTGTGAAATAAAGTGAATGTATCTGTACTCCACATAGTAAAATACATTGACATCTACTTCTGCTGCCTAGGGTTTCTGCAGAGTTCTGGAGCCTGGGAACCTGTAGGATTTCACTAATTTATATTTGTTGTAGAATAAATTTAGGTGGAGGATGTCTGCGCTTGCTGCGATAATTCTATGGATTCCAGTTCAAATGGCACTCAGATGTGTCTCCAGATGGAGTCCATTGTAGTGACTACAGCACCTAATTGAAGTCATCCTCTTAGTAAATAATGTGGTTTACTTCCACAGTTGAAAAGACAAAAAAAAAATGCACCTGAAACCCAAAGTTTTTCATCACAGAGTTTTTCGACTACTTTTTCTCCAAATTTACCCACGCTAAAGGTGTAGGAGTGATTTGTCTGATATTGTAGAGTGACCTACTGAAAAATCTGCCAGAAGTTCCAGTTTTTAGAGTCTATTTCGCTTTGAAACACTAAAAATGCCACGATTCAATTTTGAAATCTATTGTCAGTGTGTGCTTTCTTGTTAGGAGAGAGCAGGCAAGAGGTATCATGAAGCCATTACAACCATTCACCATGCTCGCAGAATGCCCAAACAGTAGTCCATGTAGAGATAGTTCAGTGGACAGGTAGCTAGCTGCTAGGCAGAACAACTATTCCTATGAAATCCTTCATTAGAAATTGAAAACACCAACTTGGTCATCCTGACCACAACAGAGTAAAGAGACGCTTTATGCATTCTACCTGTCTTGCCCAAGTTTAAAAGCTTATGGAGTCAATTTGAACCAATGAGTAAACAAATGCCAGTAACTGAGGGGAAGACTGAATCAATTTTCTGTATCCTGTGAAAAAACAAAGTCCATTTAATAAAGCCCAGCAGTCCAGGCTTTTGCCCAGATACATAAGCTTGTCGTCAATATCTTACAAAATTATTTGTTTTTCTTTCTTTAGAGGATCCTGCCTCGCTTGTATTGAAGGGGACTGAAGCAGGAGATGGTGTGAACTTGGCAGCACAGCTCAATTAAGGTAAAGGAATCCACAAAAGTCCCTTTGCCTAGTAAAACTGCAGTGAGAACAATTAATCTCTCACAGCAATTATGTAATTACTTGGATTGCCTTTGCAAACTTGGTGCTTTGTCTGCTTTATACTTACATTTGAACACTGCTAATATTTGACAGAGAAAATTTTTGTATGTATTGAATTAAGTCTGATATTTTCCTCTGTGTGTGCAGTGTATGTTTTGTTTCCAAAGGAAGGAAAATGCTTTATAAAATTGTCTTCATTAGGCTTCCCTGTAAAATATCCGTTTCCTGTGAATCGTGCATTTATTTGCATTTTGTTGATTTGAAAACTGAGGTTTGGAATGAATGGACATTTCTGAGATAAGTTGGCACAGCCTGCATGAATGAAGTCTGAAATTTAATGTGAGAGTTAACAGGGTTTTTTCTTATGCTATAGGAGTCTTTTTAAAGGCCCAGATTGGGCTTGTCTTGTCTGTTCAATATAGCAGCTTGGGAAAGTACAGGGAAATCCATCATTTTTCTGCTGCTTACTGTCTAGAAATATTCAAGGTCATCAACAGCAGTAGACAGGTTTTCCAGTCATCAGCCTGAGTGGTAGGAACCATTGCACTTCACAGCAGTGTTTAACTGGATATAATAAAGAACTTAGAGGAGTGAGATTTTGTTGTAAATTTCTCAGAATGAGAATAGTTCTGGGTTAGACTAACTTTCTGTTAGCTGTACATGATAGTGTGGTCTATATGAGTGGTACATCAGGGTTTCTGTGGCATCACTGGGAGTAGCAGGATCGCACGAGAATGATCTGCTAATATTAAAGTACTGTTTCTGCTTCACTCATTATTTGATTCAACATGTGTGTTGAACAGAAGTGAGACTGAAAGAAATTTACAGCTGAGATGTCTAAATTTGACATAGCAGTCATTCCGAACAGTAAGTGTTCCTTCTGGGAAAGGCAAAGACATGCTGTGATTTGACTAACACTCGTCTGAAGGATTATCTCAATTTCAAAAGATATCACAAGAAACAATTCACTAATGCTATGGATTCTGCTTAATAGTGGGCATATGTTCACTTATACCATTCTTCTGAAAAATTCAAAAGTCATTCATTCAAGCCTTTTAACTTTATTATGAACCCAGTATCTAAATACTTTGCAGACCAATAATCTAAGAGTAAGAACAATTCTTAATGACTTTTCTGATTATCAAGGCTGTGCTAGAAATCTTGAGGAGATTTCAAAATTGCTATGCCCACTTCTGATTATGGGATCCCATTATCCCAAAACATATTCCTGAAGGCCTGCTTGTTTATTTCTTATATTTAAGCAACTTTAAAATCCCTTCCCCTTTAGTTTGTACAGCAATGTTATTACCATGACAGCTGACAGAGGACAAGAAGGACATAGCATCCTTGCGTTATTATGTGCTTGGTTAAAAATTGTAACACAATGCAGTTCCCTATACTGCAATCACAGGTACTAGTAGAAACATCATCATCCTGCTTTGCCCTAGACTCCTTATTGTACCTGTGTGATTATATCTTACAGCATGTAATTATCTCCTTGGTGCAGCCCCCTAAAGAAACAATAATCCCTCCTTACCTTTACTGCAGAAAGGAGTTAACATGCATTTCCAGTGAACACACCTACTTAAACTGAATTGTGGTAGCTCTTTAAAGAATTACAACATCAGACTTCTAATTACAAAATATGTATATATATTTTAGCCTCATTATACAGATTTTTAGACTGAGCAGGAGATGTCTTCTCTTTAATCTTCTGCATCTGCTGTTATTTAGTTAGAAAGTACTCTTATCATGGGCCAGAATTTAACCAGCACTGATCATTCTGCAGTTTCTTCTGATTAGTGCTGGTATCAGGTGCACCCACAATTGCCATGGTATAACAGGTGCACTTCACAGGACATATAGTCCTTAATTCAACATGTTTCACATAATAGTTGTAAGATAAAAGCAGAAGAACTATGGAATAGCTGAACTCTGCTTCACATGTTGATGATGCACATTTATAGAGGCTTTCCACTGGCTGAGTTGGTGATTGATACAAACATAACTGCATTTGCAATTTCCCCGTGTCTGTGATGTGTAGTTCATGACTGCACTGATTGTTACTATGCAATTTGTAGCACTACTGTAATAGAAGATCACTTAAGTAATAACAAATGAAGACACTACACATTCAAATAAAAAAACCCCTTTTATACCACTGCAAACATAAACAGCACATGAAACCTAAGAATCCAAGCACAAAAGATAACGATCATGCATATTAATGATCTTAGAATGTAGAAAAGTAGTGAAGCATGCAAAAATAAACACTTTTATTTATGTATTATTTTCATTGAAAGTCTCTTTACAAATCTGTAAAGTTTTGTTCTGAAATAATTTACTTCTGTTGAGAGTATTTTTATCAGTTTGATATTGCTTGAACAACCTAAAACCATTATGAAGTTAATACATGTTGTGTTCAGTTTTACTTTTTTGTTTCCCTCCTCAAAATGGATTCTTCTGAAGACATATTTGAATTGAAATTATTGTAGGTCTTAAAACCTCTGACCTTCTACTCATAACAGTACGCAAAGAAGCACATGATATCCCATCCCCATATGTACTGTTAATTAAAAGGAAATACATATGAAAAGGGGTTTCATAGTGTCCAGAGATACAAACAGAAGAGCAAACCCTTGCACACTACTGTAACTGCAACCCTGCTGTTAGCTTTTGCAGCTAAACTGAAAACAAAATTTGAAAGTCACTCAGGGAAGATAGAAGACTCAGCAGTGCAGTAATGATTCTGATTCTTGTGCAATTTAAGGTTGCAATTAAATGCAAATATGTCTCATAAACTCGCCTTTCCCATTTGTCTGCATATGCTTTTTTTCCTGTAGGAAGCCCACGAAGACATTCAAATTCAGGTTTTTTTACTGGTGTTTTTTGAGCAACTAAATCAACAAATTTTATGCTAAACCAGACATGGTTTTTTCTAAGACTAAGTAGTTCAAATTTTTCCCCCAAGACTTTTGAGTATCACTCCAAAAAGAGCTTATTGTTTATGATTTATTTCATTTCACAAGAACTTAAGATGGTACAAAATGTTAATGCTATGAATAAGAAAACACAATCACATATTTTAGATACTCTGTTTCAAGTGTGATGTGACAGTACTGAAATTACCTTGTAAAATCCTGGGTGGTTTGAGACAATGTGGAGAAGGATGCATGCAGCAATAGCAGCTCGCTCTGTGGTGATGAATTCTGAACCCGAAGAAGGAAAAACAATGGGGAAAAATATCTGTGTTAATAGTCATGTAGATAGAGACATTTTCAGGAAAAAGACACAATGCAATGATGTACAGAATAGAGAAAAACAGAAATAGTTGTTCTTGTAACACTGTTAGAAAAATGTGATGCTCATTATACAGTATGGATATATAACAACACATTGAATGGAAAATTATGGAAATAAATACATTATTTTAATAATTTGCATTTGAATTTTGCTGGAAAATGACCTATTTTAAAAAAAAATTGTTTATGTCCTGTTAAACAAAATCAACAAGTAATATCAGTGCTATCGAAAAGCAAACCAGAGTTTTACCTTAATTTCATGCATGTCTAAGTCACAGGTTCCTGCTGTATCCATCTAAAATTGGTAAAAGTGAGATCAGAATCAGGCCGAAAATGCAATTCTTGGGGGAAAAAAATCATAGATCTATGTTTATAATATTTAGCAATAAAATTTACAGCCCTGTTATCTGCTATCTATGCAAAAACAAACATTTGTACAGGTGGAGTGTGCCACATGTTTATATGTAAACAAATGGCCTAATCCTGCCTTAGGGCATTGTAATGTTATAGCACACAAAGCTCCAGTGAGATAGCATTGGTTTTAGAAAAACCAGCCTGCGCAGGAGAAAGTTAATTTGTGTAAACCACCTAGAGGCAACGCAAGGTGAAGTTCCAGTCAAAGCTAAAGTTCACGTATATAAACAGACCATTGACTAGGCATAGATCTGAGCTGAGTGAACGAGTAAAGCAGAAGCCTGAGCTTGCCCAAATTATCTACATGGGAACGCTGTTTCAGGAGAGCTGCATGATACTTGCATGGCCTGCTGCAAGTGTGTTGGTGCAGAATGGCATTTGCTCCATATGCCTTCCTCTGGGGTCTCGCTACCATCCGTGACTTTGTGCCACTTTCCAGTAGTGAGGACAGAGTAAGCCTTTTCAGGCATGCTACTCTAATCTAGGAGATCCTCTTTCTGGGATCTCCCAAACAATGTAAGGAGGTGAAGGTCATAGAAGGTTCTGATACTCATACTTTTCTGAACAGTTGTTTCGGGTCGTTCACTAAATGTGGAACATAATTCATACTACACATAACATCCTCAAACTACTTCCAGTTGCCTTTTCCAGTCACAGCTAGTGAGTTTGATAATGAAATTTAAATTAAAGATTTCCAGGCAGGCGGGCAGTTTTTCGTGATATGCTTCATCTGGGACAGAGGAAGCTGAGTCAAATGAATGTTACCATTCCTGGAAAGCCAGTTTGTGATAGTTGACAGGCTCTCAGCAGTCTGAGTTTTGCTTCACTAGAGAGAAGGCTGTCTTTCTGCTATGAATTTTAAGGTTGGTGTTGGTCAGATGCTGTCAATTTTGCTGCACAGCAAGCTGTAAGGAAATGACTGTCACTAGGGGACAGGACAACAAGAGAGGACTATGAAGTTGCATCATTTCTGCAGCGTGGATTTGATTCCTGTGGAGGTCAAAGTGGCTTATGGCCTTACCCTGCACACAGGAGGAGACCGCTAGTATGCCTTGTAAAGCTTATATCAGAAGTTTTTGTGGGGGCTGTAGACGATTTCTGATTAAAAGCCCCTATTTATCGTGAAAATTAGCCCCTTGGTAGAAGTTAACAGACAGGCTAAGGTACTCTAGGCCTTAATCAAAATAATAATGAGTTGTGTGGGGTATTGCAAGCCTGTCTTCACTGCTATAAAAAAGGAGTCATTTGAGTCACGTATCTAAGATATGTGGTGCCCAGAAACCAGGGTACATTAGTTTGCTATAAAGCAAGAGAAAATCTTATTCTGTGGTAAAACTTAAAGGGTTTTTTGGTTAGGTTTGAGGTGGGGGTTTTTTTTGATGGTTTTGTTGCTGTTGGTTGGTTGTGGGCGTTTTTTTCACCTGGGACGGTTGACATCCTAGATGTAGCAACAGAAAGGACACACCATCTGTAGCTCTGAAAGCTTTTTTTCCAATAATACCAGAAGGGATTTTTACCCAAAACCAGGACTAAGGAGGAGAAACAGATCATGAATTGTATTTACAAACAAGTTTGCAAGGCTCATCGTCTAAGGCAATGGCTTTACTTAAAATGAGGTCATGATGTCAGTTCCGCAGCATAAAATTAGGTCTTAGGTGAAAAGATGAGTGCTTTTTTTACGGCGGTTTTGTTTGTAGGATTGATTTTTCTGCTCTTGTTCAGCATACATGTTTTGTAGTGGATTTACTGTGTATCTGTAGTGCTGACTTCTTCAAGGCAAATCAAAACTGGCCCAATATATGTCCAAGTTTCCAAAGTATTGATGACTCCCCTCCAATTTGTTTTAGCCCACTAGTCTTTGGAACTCCCTTTCCTCCACCACCAGTTACAGCAAGGCATAGAGGGACAAACCCAGTCAATACAAATTTTACTGCAACATAGCAATGACATACATGTCAACAACTGCTAAACTGGAAGGAGTTTGTTTTTTCTAATACGTTATTCAGTTTAGGTAAGGCAGAAACAGCTCTGTCTGTGTCTCGACAAACATTTGAGTTTTGTGTGGACAGAAGAAAGGCATTCATTCATTTAAAAGATAAATAGATCAGTATTTCAGAAAAAGTACAGTTTGACTTTGAACTATTTAGACGTGAACAACAGATGGCAAGGCTGCTGCAGGTCAGGCATGACAAGAAAAATTACTAGTTGGTGACTTCCTCCTGGTCCTTCACACTGTTATGCTTTAAACTCAAGTGTCTTGCTGTTTTTATTTTAACTCTCATTTTCCCCATTTCTCTAGCCTTCAAAAAATAGGTTATATTCCATGTTTATAATTCTAGTACTTATATTATCGCTCCATAAACTAAACACAATTGTCCCCTCAACAAAGGAGATTCCTCACTTCCCATTCTGAAGATTTAAAAGTAGATTGGTAGACTTCCACATGGAGGTCAACCAGATACTCAGAAGACAATTCTGTATCATGAAAGGGGAACTGTAAGATAGAACCAAGGCATCACAGAGTCTCTCCTTTCTGTCTTTTCTACGTATGACTTTGAAGGAAACATATCCAGGGAGTCATTACAAAGAGAAGCCACTTTTTTTCTTTTTTTTGGCCAAATTACTACAAAATAAGTTTTTCTTCTTTTTGCCATGCATGGGGAACAACACATGAGAGCTCAAAAACTGACTTTGCCTCTGTAATGAGTTTGGATCATTTACAGAGAGCAGTAGAGTAGGGACAATAATGTATTAGAAATAGTAATATTTCAATAATAGTTTCTTATGTGAGACACCTGAAAGTTTGCAATAGATTGTCATCAAGTCTTCAATAGATATAGATATGTTAAGCTCCATAGTTAAAAAAAAAATCAGGAAATTAAATAAACTGGGAATGACAGAGGAGCAAGATAATGACCAAAAACCAAGAGACGAGGTGGACTGGGATGGCAAGCAAAGGAAGCAGGGTGATGTGGACAGGAGAGACCTTGTAAACAACAATACAGGGCAGAAGGGGAACCACGTCAAGCATATGCACTTAAGATAGTGATGTTACAAGAAGATCATAAATTCTGTTACTGATATAGCTGGGAAGTGAAACACTTGTTATTTTTGAGGAAAATCAGACCCTGAAAATTCCAGTCAATCATAACCGATTAATATATGCATAGATACTGGAATTCCAAGAGTGCAGATGTTTTTTCTAATCTAACCTGTATTTCCTGTGCAGATAGCTGTAACAGTTATTTTCATCAGTCCTGCTAGCCTCCTATGCACCGGAGTCACTTCAAAATCAAAAGATGTGCAAATCAGTGGAAGATCTAAGCTGTGCTGCTTTTACAAATACACAAATTGTATTTCTTATATTTTTAGATATCACTTCAAGTGCTGCTCACTTAGTAACTGAAACAGGTATTTAAACCAGTAAAACCTATTTAAGGATGTGTTCATTTGTGCTGAGCCTGTGATGTAACGAAAAGCAATCCTTTCATTAATGCTTCTACATTATTATTATTTTTAATCTCTCATTCATTGATAGATACTGTACACTTAGTCATTGTCTGCTAACTATCATAAACAGCAAAAATGTTTATAACTGGCTTTAAATTAAAATTGCTTCCTAGTTAGTTTATTGTACATGAGCAAAACGTTACATATTATGATAGTCTCAAAAGGATCTGTAAAGCTCAGTTGGAGACAGGCAGTAAATACTGAAACGTTCTCACAAATCATGTTTTTGCATATAATCAGTATATGCATATAAAAGTAAAATTTCTGTGTTTCCCGTTACCAACCAGCTCTGGTCTGGGAATTGATTTAGCCTACCCAGCCTCCACTTTAAGAGTCACCACAACACCATTTGTTCCAGCAACTCAGATTTCCTTCATTTCAATACTGTGAACAGTTCACCCCATTTTGACATTATGTGATGAAGAAAGTCCTGTCCCTCTCTTCTAGCCTAGATCACACCATGCCAGTATCCTCCCTTGCAAACCTCACTTTTCCATTTGGATCCCTGGGTTCATTTTTAATCAGTTTGTTCTGCAGTCAGTATTTTGACTACAACCCTCTTCCAGCAAGCTGGATTACAGCTGCTGAGTTAGTTACTTTTGTTGCATGAAGCCAAAATGCTGAGGTTGTCATAAAGAGCACTGGTCTAACAAAACTAGTGGACATTTATTTACGAAATGGGCAGTATGACAATGGCAGTGACTAAGACTTGAAGGCTATGGGAATTGCTATGGTTTACCACAGCTTGCATCTGTGAGAAACTCTTCCCCACACTCAGAAAAAATTATCTCCTTGGAAGAAGTTCTCTTGTTCAAAGCCGAGCAATCTGGTCTTTGGTTGTGTTATGTTTTGTGATCAAAAGCTCAGCATTTTTTTTCTCAGAAAATATGAAGATCAGATATGAGAAACTATGTCTAAACTGAAGAAAGAGCAACTTAGGTTGTACTAAGATGAATCATTAAATTAACAAAACCTGATACAGTTCTTTCTAGGTTACTATAGAAAATGACTGAAGCATTGCAAAGGCTAGAAAGTACACACTTTTTTTCCTCTTTTTAAGAGAGAGGAAAAGGAGGAATCTTTCATAAGTTGTCCAGCTAAACTAAATTCCAAGAAAAATCCTTTGATCATGCTAGCAAATACATATCTTTCAAATGCCAAGAAACTTTAAAGTAACAGTTAACCTGAATTGTCCGGGAAAAAAGTCATGCTGCACGGGTCTCACTGCTCCCTTCTTGACAGGGCGTCCTTACCATCATAACAAACACCAGTAACTGTCTCATAACTGGACCGCAGCAAGGCTTTGGGGACTACACGTACTGCGGAAGACGGGCTTCTAACTTGGCCAGGTGGAAACGAGGGCAGAGAGGTAAGATCTCACCCGAAACACTACGTCAGTCTTTAGGCACTGGTTTGCAAAGAGCAGCGTTCAAGAGGTGCTGAGCTTCAAAGTACGTATAACCAGTGCCTCCCCTCATACATACATATATAAACCAACAAGAGTAGCAAACACGTAGAATAGATTTCCAGGAAGGTTCTGGTATCTCTATCACTGTAGTTTCAACGAAAGGTTAGACCAAGAGCTGTTAGCCGTGGCACGGGCACAGTCCATCCTGCCCTGAGCTGTGGAGGTTTACTGGTGTCCCCGAGGAGGGATCCGGGTCCTGCTCCAGGCACCAGTGGCCCCTGCAGGCACCGGAGGCCTAAAGCTTCCAGGGAAAATGAACAGGCAACCCCTCACGCCCTGCGGCCCGGCAGTGCCAGCCGTGCGCCCGGCCGGGTCCTCACCGAAGGCGCCATCGGCCTCTCCCCTCGCTCGCTCCAATCAGCCTGGGGGCGCCTTCTGCCCTCAGCACGCGTTCCCGCCAATGCCCGGCGCGCGCCCCGTTGCCCGCTCCCGGCCTGGGACAGTTCCTGTCAGCAAGCCCAGGGGCTGCCCCGGGTGCTCCCTGCCACCTCACCCCGGACGCCGCTTTTGGAGCTGAAACGAAGGCGGCTCTAACTCTGCGAGCCTAGCTGCATACACTGAGGTACAGAGCCAGCCCTGCCTTTCACCAGGGGCCTACGTGAGCCTCTAATGCCCCTGAAACCTGCACCTCCAAACCCACCCCTGTGGCGTGGAGTGTCTCAAACAATAGCGTGGTTATTTAATATGGCAGTTCCTGGCTGGAGGGGGAAAAGAGCAGCTTGGAGAGGGGAAAAGAAAAATGTATTTGTGCTGCTGGGTGGGTGATAAGTGGCACAACGCTGGGCAGATTGTTCTGAATATTCCCAAGCTGCGTCCCCCTTCTGCAGCTGCACCTTCTGTGCAGTTATTTCCTCACAGGTGTGGGGGGGAAGCTTTCTCCAGGCGCTATCACAACCCCCTCCGTCAGGAACAGAAAGCTTCCATGCTCCCAAGAGCTAAATTCCAGCCTCAGCCAAGCTGTCAGTACTGCGCCTGCGTCATGCACTTTAGGCAATAAACTCGCACTGTTTCAGCATTACACTGTTCCTACAAAATTAATGAAACATTTGTATTATTCACAGTTCACTTTTATAGAGCAAACATGAACAAAACCTGAGCTTTACTCTAATGGGGTTTAAGTGGGGTTGAGTAGTGCTTTCCAGGTGCAGCTACTGCTGCTCAATTCTTAAATGAAAGCACAACAACAGGGTATCTCTGCTTTTTAGAGCTCCTGATTTGAATTTAGATTGAAAATCTTGTGACAGTGTCAACCAGCTTCATACGCTCCAGAGACATCTCTCAAAGCTAAGAAACCAGAAATAATTGAATTCTTGTTATATAGAAATCTCAACGCTTTCAGTTTGTACAAGCCACATATTTTCAAAACTTGGTGCTAGTAATCTAACTGCACCTAAGGACTTTGAAACACTATAGATATTAGTAAGGGATCCTTGCTGCCCTGAAAACAAAACAAAACAAAAAACTCAAATAAAAGCCCCCATAATTCCTCATATTTTACAGGAATGTCACCTACAGCACTGTGGTAAGGGTAACATTGGAAGAGAGAGTCCTGTATTTCATAATAAGGGAAAAGAATGTTAAACTGTATTTCCCTCTCTTGTATAGTTTGCCTGTTTCAACATTAATTGTTAGCATGCAAATAAGAGTCATTATATCAGCTATGTGATTAGATCTTAATATACCTACTAGAAAGGCATAAACTTTAGAACAGACATTTCTCATTTTGATGCAAGAAACTGAACTGACATATTTTGAAATGCCACGTTACCACAATGTAAAGCGAAAAAAGGCCTTTAAATTCCATTAGGCTCTTGTAAAACTTTGCATTGCAAATTAGGACAAGATGTTGCAGACCTGGAAGTCTGCTATATTTCATTTCTGAAACTTTTAAATGAGAACATTTCAAACATTTTTGAAATGGGAGGCAGTCTCTGAGCTCCAGGCTTAGTTATTTCACAAACTCTTTTCTTTCTTTAAAGTCTTAAAGCTAAACAATCTTGGAGAAGCCTTGAGAACTGGAACTTCTGTGGCAATCCACAAACTGAAGAATTCAAATATGGCTGTATTTATCAATTCATTTTTTTTTCCACAGTCACTCTTTATTTTCAGATAAGCATAAAACTTGTGTATTGTGCCAAAAAGAATCACAAAATGGCAGGGGCTGGCAGGGCCCTCTGGAGATCCCCCAGCCCAACCCCCCCGCCAAAGCAGGTGCCCCCAGAGCAGGGGGCACAGGAACGCGCCCAGGCGGGCTTGAATCTCTCCAGGGAAGGAGACTCCACAGCCTCCCTGGGCAGCCTGTGCCAGGGCTCTGGCAGCCTCACAGCAAAGAAGTTTTTCCTCATGTAAAGCAGTGATAGATGTATCAAAACAATACTGTAGGATACATTCATTTCATGTAAATAGAGATCAATGACTGTAAGAGTGATTTAATCTCATTTGGATGGGGATATGAGGGAAAGTGGAATGTACATGCATATCAGAAGTGACATGAAAATATTTTATGTATGTCAAGTCATGCCTACCTCTTCTGCCAGGTAGTCTGCGCCTTGCGTTCAGACACTGGGGATGTTAATGTAGCTGTCGTAACACTGACTACAGGCAGAGCAGGCTCTGCATGTTCGCAGCTGCTGTGAAGTAGGTTTGTTCAATTACAAACTAAGTTCAGCTGCTCAGGGTGGTGTAAAAGCAAAAGTCATTACATAATATTTTGAAGAACTATTATGGAGATGACACTGCTGTCCAAAAGCACAGAGGTACGTGGCAAAAGTCAATGCAAGAAATTTGCTTAATCTTGAGGGATTGCCTTGAATTTTACTGCTTACAGCTACATCTGTTTGTAATGGAAGAGACAGCAGACTGTGAGAAAATCAGCTGCTTCTAAGCAGGTTGTGCTCGAATTCTGAGCTGTTTAGTTCTCCTGTATTCAAGAAAATGTGGTTTTACAACACATATAGTAAGTTTTTTCTCCTAAAGTTAACAATGAGTCATGGCTTAGATTTCTGAAGCAAGAAGACAGGATTCCTGAAATATTTACATGTAGATATTGTGCCTATGTTTGTTTCTCAGGGCAAATGCAACATTTTTATTGTTGGTAGCCAAAAGACTTTTCAGACTTCCTGCCAGTCCTGGGGCACTAAGCAGACTTCTAGTTCAGAGTCTTTATGTATGACAACTCACAGAAAAGAAAACTGAGCTGCAGTTTTAATCTATCTGTCCAGAAAAAATAGAAAATTATAGAAAATATGTAAATTTCAAGGAAGTGAAATGTATGGGGGCTACTCTTGATGTTTATCCTCTTTTTCAGCCATTAACACATCTTTCCTTGCCCCACGTGAACATAAGTTCCAGCAATTTATTTCCTTCCCCGTGCCCTTTAATCCTTTCTTCCCTTCTCCTTTCCTCTCCCCTGTGATAGAGACAGGTATAGCCACACTCTAAAAGCAACCCAGCAAGCAGAGAACAAACTCTTGAGACCAAAACTTGAAAAGTAGGGTTTATAAGCTTTGAAAGAATAATAATACAGGAGCTTCCAGTCTCATTATTGTGATGGAGTAGTTATTGGACAAAGAATGCAAACACAAAAGAAAGGCTGAGACATCACCTGGAAAACAGAAAGCTTTAATATCGTGGCTTTAAAAGGAGTTTCTGTGTGTAAGACTTGAGATTTGCTATGGAATTCTTTCAGAACAAGTATTTAGTTTTAATTAGCAGGGTGGTATCTTGTTCAATGGCATTCTTTGGATTCTTCAGTGGCCCTGAAATGCTGAAGTCATATTAAGAAAGAACATAGAGTAAAAGAAGCCACAGGAGATGAACACACTTCCCCAATTTCAGAAATTGAATGTTCCAAGCATACATGTTCATGGTTTTCAACTTTAAAATATATTGTTAATTGAAAGAACACAATGAATGTTTATGGAAATGCAGTGGCGCATTCAGGGGTGTAGCCAATCTTCTCAGGTTGTGGATATGCTGCAACTAGCATTACTCCAAGCTTTGTTACAGCTGTGCATCTCCTTATACACACTCTCCAGCTGATCTGAGAGTACTTTTTATGGAATTATCTCATCTTGAACTACTTCATGCTTTTGTGATTTTATCAAACAAATAAGTAGAAGCCAGCATAAAAGTGCTGTGCTTGGAGAGGCAACAGTGAATCACTTCACCTCATTGTCAACTAAGTTAGCTGCTTAGCAATACTTGTATGACTCCAGTTTTCTTTTGGAGAATGGGAGATACTTGGTGTGAAGCAGAGACCTGCTACTACAGAGCGCAAATGCCTTGTATGGTCTTTATACATGTATAATGTATAATAAGCTACACTGATTCAGTCTGGTGGTCCATCTAGTTCAGTAACCTGCCTCTAATAGTGGCCATAATTGGCCAAGTAAAGAGTAGAAAGTCAGCAGTCTCCTTAGAGATCCTAAAGGAGTCCACATTCAATATGCAAAATATTAAAACCCCTCTAATAGCCCTGTGTAAAGCTGAAGAAGCTACATACTTAGCTGACTCCCAGTTCCTGGTAATGCAAATATCGATATAATTCAAAACTACTGTCTTCTGGAATTAACAGATTAATCTGGTTAAATGAACAAGAAAGCATCTCATGTTGCCCCTAACAGTAACACATTTAATATTTGCATATGGATTGAATGAAGGTAGTCAAAGACATGCAAACTAGACGTTGAGAAACTAAGTTTCTAAATAGATAGAGATCTTGACATATAAAAGGTGATACAGACTTGGTCTTTGCTGACACCCAAACTGCACTTACGTATTTCTCTATTTAGCTTCCCCTCACAAGTTTTTGTAATCCCTTCAGAAAACCTTTTCAGACAGTTCATCGAGAACTTCCAGTATCACATTCCCTTAGTCTTCAGAAACAAACTTGTATCACTCGTGAGATCTAGTTCTTGTGTTATGTATACACTCAAAATACACACTGTAAACTGAATAAATAGCTTTGTAAGTGGTCACTGTAAGTGGTCACAGACGGCACTGTGGTCTTAAAAGGGGGCATGTCTACTCTTTTTTATTTTAACAGATAAATACTATATTCTGCAGTTTATAATCTAAAGGTGGTTTGAAATAATTTAGTCACAGTGAATTCCAGTGAGAGGTAACAGCCTAGATGCTTAAAAATACCCATTCCACACAGTTACATTTTTTCCCTCCAGTGATATTTGTAACAATTTTGTTAGAAGTCTCTGTGATGTGTTCATGTTGGAATCCAGTCCTAGAAACAGAATTTTGAAATTAATTTTAATACTTGAAAAATGCTGTGACTTTCTATTAGGGAAAGTAGCATAAACAGAAAATAAAAGCAGGGAAAATGTAGCAACAAGCTGAACCTGTGTGTCTAACGACTTGTTTAGCTCGTTTATGTCTCCCCACCTACACATTTCAATCTAACAAGCAATCTGCACTCCTGCTGCCAACCTCATCTCCCCTATTTCCTTAAATATTCAGTTACAAAAGCACTGAAATAGCAAAATAATTAAAACTCAACAATGGGTTAATTAGCATTCGTATAGGAATATTACAGGTACAAACCAAATTATTTCAATAAAAAGACTATTTCTTTATCCTTATAGCCAAATAAATCCTGCTCTTTTATATGCCTAAAACAAGCCTGTCCTGTGCTACAGCTGCATTCTTGATTTTCTCAACTAAGGCTGTAACTGAAAAATAAAACAGTATATAAACTATCACAATAGTGTAAATTTTTATGCACAAAATTTGAAACATGTTTTTAGATTAAAGATGCTCAGAGTTCTGAACAGAATAAATACATACATTCACTCACTGCTAGTTTAAAGAACATGCCAATTCTTTGATACTAGACTCCATTCTCATAAGCAGATATTCTAGAGTACTCCTCAAGAGAAGGGACACTTATCACTCCTTGGCAGAACCACTACATAGGAAAAAAGCCAAACCCAAGAAACAAAAAACCAAAATGCTCTCTTCTTTTATTCTTAATAACTGTTAGACTAGACTTACAAGTGTTTGAGAGTAACTGTGTGTAAAGCATTAGCTCAGCAAGACAAAGGAGCAATTATTTCGTTGCCATAGCCCCCTTTCAACACAGTATAAAGTACTCTATTACATGAATATCTCCTGATTTAGAGCGCAAAACGAACCCAATACATTTAGACTTTCAGCAAGTTATTCCCACGAGCCTGCTGGGGAAATCTTCCCATTGCTGACACACTGATTTTTCACTAACCTCTTCACAACCCCTATTTCTCTGAGGGATTTTGTTTTATTTCATTTTGTTTTGGGCAAAGCTCCTGGTCTAGCAGATCTACTTCCTGAAAGACTCGAATTAACCCAGTAATTCTACTTCCTTGTCCTGTCCATCTCTCAGGGAATGAGTGTATTTCAAAGGCTGTTAACTCCGTTTGCAGTGTCTTATGTGTGATTGCTGGTTTCATATACAATAGTTGTGCTAATCTGTTTTCAGGAGCCTATGCATTAGGAATCCTGTGCTTTCATCAGAAGCCTTCTGCAAAAGCAGTTAATTTTTGTACAAGTTGAGACAGTAATGATACTATCCATAGTGTGCTGAACAATGTGCTGAATTCATCAGCTCAAGGATTATGATTATTATGATGGGAAAATCCAGCGAAAGTGTATCTAATTAGACTAAGTAAACAAAACTGAAAGGAACTCCTGTGGCATTTGGCTCACTAAATACAGTTGTAGGATGCAGAATGGGTACAACTTTTTTTCTTCTGAAAGTGTCAGTGAGGTTTGCTAAGAACTTTCCAGTATCATATCTGTAAACACAATACAAATATCTGTGAGAATGACACTTGGCTTAGTAAGGCTGATGCTTTCCTTTATACTTTTGACATTTATCTTGAAATATGATTCAACCTTAGAGATTTTACAGAAGTTGTCTTTTTATGAGAAAGGCATTGAAAAATCTCAGAGATTCCATGACATCAGCACTTAGACAATCAAGATGGGTGCGGTGCAGCAGCCAGAGAGAAAGCATACAAGTAAATCCTGATATAAAAGACATAGTCTTGAGCTCCTTTTGATTTTAGAGTTTTTGTTAGTTTATAGATTCTATTTAGAGCTGTGGAAGCCATATTGAACCCAAGTTTACATAACAGCTAGGCTGGGTTCCTGGACTTCCTCATCTTCCCTGAGTCAAGTCTGTTCTGGACGCTTTTCTTGCCATCCACTTTTCTTGTAGATTCTGAGAGCAAGAGTTACCCATCAGCAAGATTCAAGAGTTATTAAATCTTGAGAAAGTAGCTTTCATATTAATATGGTTTTCTATCATCCACTTGTCCAGTAGCACTTAAACTGTTTTTTCTTTCACTGGAATTCAAAATAATGATTAAGCTTCTGAAAACTCTCCTGTCACATGTAACGTTCATTTTTGGGCTGATGCATTACTAGTGCATTAACAGATTCGGATTAACAGATTCAACAGAATCTGTTACTTAAAGATCTTAAACCTTTTTTCCCTAAACTGTTAATATTAGTATCTGAATTTAGCACTGAAACAGAGAGCTTGATGATTGCATCCTAAACCCACTGGAATCAGTAGAATTTTTCATAGAGCCTCACTAGTTGCAGGATTGGTCATTATGCATCATTTAACATTTCCCTGAGATTTAGCAGCAAAGGTCGAAACGTAATCCTAGATCTTCATTCTGACCAAAGGGAATATTCCTCCAATCGATTTGCAGCGCTTGCCTGGTGCCTAAGTAGCACACGACCTAGAAGATCATAATGCAGCTATTTGTTCATACTGCTTGGAGTGAGGGTTCAGCCTTTCAACCTGAAGTTAGCTCTCTGTGTCTTTTTGCAAGTGATTCCTGCCTAGTCTTGCAGTGCAGTGAGGCCTGGTTTTCCAGCTGTATGTTCCGTGTGGGGTTTTTGAAGGGGGACAGGTTGTAGAATCTCTTTTATTATGGCCTGATCTTGTTGGCGAGCAACGTTTATTAATAAATATGCGATATTTCTATTGTCCAAGTTAGTGTTTAAAACACTTAAGGGTATGTTATGTATTAATTTTCATACATTTTAATGATACCTCAAGGAGCTTCTTTCTCCAGCCCTTGCTCTATGGAGCAGTCTCACTTAAAAGAGGGTTCTCCTTGTTTTCAGTGGGATGTCCAAAAAAAGTAAGACAGGTCCCACAATTTGGAGCACTATATTGGAAAAACAGTTGTCTTGAAAGAGGTATGCTTTTTTTGCAAATGCTTTATAAAAAAGAAAACATTAACAATTTTATTGATACTTTTGGTTTCTATATCTTTTTAATGTCACGTGAGAACATGTAGAACACAATGAACACATTTTCGTATCTGCACCAATACTAACATGACATGTTTTATGTCACTATATGTCATATTAAAATAAAACAACTAGCTGCAGATTCCATGCCAGTTAAAGATTTTTTAAGAGTAGGGGGTTAGGTGAATTATGAGAATTTGGTTTCTTGTTTTAGAGGTGATGCTTATTTTATTACTGCATAAGTGACAGTGCTGTTTGATGGTTGTAAGCCATAGTAGCCGAAAGAGTGCCACTGACAAAACAAATACATGTGATGTAAGTAGTAAATGCAGCCATGTATAGGGTATTTATTACAGTGTTAAAATTTATGAATACAGTGCATTGTGCTTTTCTCACAGAGGAAAAGAGAAAGGTGGAAAAATTGCAGATTTTTGTCATTTGATAGTAAGGGTATAAGGAGAAGACAGAATTCTCCAAAGGGGGAAACAAGTAGGGATGGATTCTGCAAAAACACTGAGAGGGCAGGCAAAACGGTTGTGAGAAAGGAGCTGTAGTCCCAAGCTGCTAGTTGAAGGTATCTGTACTTTTTCCTTGTATCAGTAGCAATCTGCATTAGGTTTTTATCAATGAGACTGAACACAGGTTTCCAAGAAAGCAGACTGTGTGAATTCTTCAGCTTTCACCTGTGTGTAAAATTTTGACATGATTCCTGACATTTTGCCAAGGAGCAGCCCATCTTAAAACTGCGTCTAGAAGGAGCAATGTGTGTTTGCAGTCTCAGCTTTGAGTGGGGTTGGCTGCTGATTACATCACTGTTGACAAATTCCAGGAGGTATAGTATAGCTCTGGAGTCCTGGACCAGGACCATAAAAAAGGCATCAGCAACTTAAGATGATGTTCTGTTTTCTCGTTTACTTTATAAAGTTCTTGCTAAGCTCTCTGTAGGAAAGGGAGAGGTGCAGAGAGAGAAAGATTTCCTTGCTCAGACCTCCGTAATTAAAACAAAATTTTCAAATTTGCTTGTCTAAACTTCAAGAGTGCAGTACTAAGAAATTCGAGGAGATCAGGACACATCTGGGAAACCAGAAGGGTCTAGGGGCTTAGGCATTAACAGAAAAGTCAGAAAATTTGAATTTTGCTCCCTGACTTCATATATGATTTTCTTTCAGCAAGTCACTTCATGTCTCTGTTTTCTCACATTAGTGTGTTAATGTGGGACCTAACAGAGGGGGGCTTGAAAAGGAAGGAAACACTTCTTGATTGAACATCTGCTCTTTAGATCTGGATGGGTTTTTAGAAATTCTTTTCACTGTCTGTTGAGTGTCTATCACAACAGGATCATGGTATTTTTAATGGCTATTGGGTTCTGCTACAATATATATAAAATAAATTAATAAATACAGAATCAAGCCCAGCCTCTGGGCACCAAAGTCAGATTGTTTGGACTCCTGTGTACACATTCTTAAGAATTAGGTTTCAAGATGAATGAATCTATTCATCTCTCACGACCTTTCAGATGCTACTTACCTATGGAACTTTCCAGTATCCTCTGAGACTTGCAGGATGTTTTTGATTAAGATGAAATATTATTTTGTGAATACTTGTGCATGCAGCATGTTTTTTAGTGCATGTTAAATATTGCTATGGTTAAGGTGAAATGAGGAACAGGCACACTGCACCATGTTGTTATTTGCTGTTAAGTGATTTAACAAATGTTTGAACAGCTGTTGCTGAGTAGACCCTCTTGATATAAAAGTGGTGGAATCATGAGAGCTGGTGTTTTGGTTGTTTACAGTGGAAAAGGATCAATCAGTCTTCTGCTTGGGTAAAGGACTCTATATAAATGTAACAGAGAGTTAATATAATTTATGTTAAAGTCTATCAGATCCATCTTTGCATGTATAGTGAGTTTATTAAAAATGCACATTACTGATCTTCCAAAAAAGGTGATAGGGTTTTGGCTAATCCAGCAGTCAAGACAGGAAAGTTGCCTTGGAGAACAGTCAGGACAGTTGTTGATCTTTATATTACTTAAGAAAATTCTTTCCATTCCAGAAATGAGCAGTCTCTGAACCATAATTCTAGGTGACCCAGTAAAGTGGCTGCCACAAAGATTGATCATTTGCAGCAGAAAAACAATGCTTCTGTAGATAGCACCATTTGCCATGGAAAGGTTCTGCTCTGCAGTAATAGTAGCTTGCCAATGAGTTTTAGTAGTAATATGGTAGGGGAAAGAAATATAGTCTATATACAGTAATGAATAGTATTAAATGAACAGCTAGCATTCCTGGCATACCGCAAGCTCACCAAGAAGGAAAATAAAATAAAGGTCTAATATTTCAATTGTTTTTACTCCTAAAAATGGAAACCAGATCCCAAAGGCCTCACTTGAACTTTCTGCTGTGGTCTGACTTCTGATAAGAACTAATTGGTAAGGACAGATTTGACAGAGGGCAGTCTCTGTGACAGTGGGCAGCCAGTTATAGTGGAGTCTGGGTTTTCAGCTTGCAGCAAAATGCACCAAATAAAGGCCCTGAATTTTAGCACGGTGATGAAATTTTTTGGAAGTCTGAATGATAACTTTGCTGCCTGAGTTGATCCTTTCTGAGTATCTGATTGCCAGGGTCAGGTTTGCCAGAGAAGGCTCGAAAGGTTTAGTGGTGACAAGCGTGGTGAGTTGTTTGCAGGATGCGAACGCTTGGGGTCAGCAAACCTGAAAGTCTTAGAGGTGCATAGGGATGGTGGTAACGCAGTGAATCCATTCTCATTCCTTTAGTGTGTTCCTTTGTACTGCTGCTGTCACCAGGAAAGGCAAGTGTAGAAGAGTCTTCAGATAAGAATTGCTTTCTTATGTGCTTCATGGAAGGGAGAGCTGAGATGTGATGACAGGGAGCTGCTAGTGATAAAGGAATTTAACATCTGCAATGAAGCACTTTTTTATATTTTGGGGTTCCCCCTCCTTTTTACACTACAATGTATTGCATTGCCCTGGCCTCTGAGCAGTTCCTCAGGCTTTTTGTAAAGAAGAAAACACGTAGTGCAACATAAAAAGGGCTTTCTTATATTAAGTAAAATGGCATACTGAGGTATGCTCATTGCTGACTGATCTGACAAGAAAGGAATCTTTTTCAGGAAAGTAAAGAGTGACTGAGATGCTTTTATTGCAAGAAATGCTATGTAACAATAAAACATTCAGTAAAGTTTATATTGCTGCTACCATTAACTGAGACACGATATTTAAATAAAATAGCACTGCTTTTATGAGTGCACACTGTGATATAAGCTATCAACCAAAAAGAAGGGTTTAACTGGTTTTCATTTCTTGTGAAGGATAAAAGCTGTTAGATTATGTACTGATAGCTGCAAGGGTATTCCAGGTAGGTGATTACTTGAGAGTAAGATGAAGCAATGGCTGTGGGTGTAGAGGCATTGTGCTGCAGCTCCACTAGTGATATGCACTGTGTCTTCATAGTTATTCTGCTTTAGAGGGCAAGCCATCAGAAATTCATGCTTTGAATTAATGGTCTTTGTGTCAGAAGCCTAGAAAGATATAGTCGAGGCAAGGCCATGGGGGTTGTCAAGGTGCGCTTCAATACTGTCAGTGAGGAAGCTTGTGCTGCAAAGCTCTTAATGGTGTCTCACTTGGCTAGCTTAAAAATGTTGGTGTGCACTTTTGTTCCTCTTTTTTGTAGTATAAGTAAAGTGTAAACTGGAAACTTATTGAGATTTGATCTTTGACTTCATGACTTTGACGACTGGCATTTTCAATCTGTGTTAAAGATTTTTGTAATTTTCTTTTAATGTTCAGTAGAGCTTTTTCTATTTCAACTTTTCTTTGATAACTATGTTTAAGAAAAGTTGTTTTAATGAATGCTTTATCTTTCTAATGAGCCGCAAAACTGATCACCTTGACAATCAGTGGAGAAATCAGTAATACTGAGGTAAGTGGTGCTGTGCATGTCTTGATGAACTTTAATGGTAGCAATTTCAATAATTCTTTCACTGGTAGATAAAAGCTGGCCTGCAGATAATCAATCTACCATCAGGAAAAGATGAGAAGTAAGAGACTGAAAAAAGCAGTTGTCTTAATTATGGTAATTATGTTAATTTAGACTTTAAATAATAGGAGACTTGTACTTTATATATTTAGTATTTCAGTTAACTATGGGCATTAAGCAAAATGAGACATCTCAGAGATGCAGATTCAATCCGGCATTTCATGTAAGAAATGATAAAAAGCTTTCTGGGAAAAACAGCAGTATGAAGAAGGACTGGGGAAAATGGTCTCTTACATCTACCTCTCTCACAAACATAAAGTGTCTTAAGCAGGGGAAGAAGGATCATATTTGCAGGTAAACACTGAAGCCCATCTATTTAGAGTAGCTGATGACCTAACCCGCAAGTCCACTGGAGACTGTATCTTCTACTGATTCCACCTTCTGAACCAGTTGTCTTACCTGCTATTCTGTCAAGTGTTGTAAATATGAGACTTACTGTACTGAATCTCCCTGGCAGGATTAGGGTAAGCTCAAAGCTATTTCCTTTAAAATCAAACTATGAACATAACTTTCTTTGCAGTAAAATCTCAAGACTTTATGAATTCGGAAATCAGAAAGCTGTAATCCTGTGTGACTCTGTATACCCAGATGTGCTTAAGTATCCTGGAAAATATTGTTTGTTCATCTCCATAGACAGTAATGATATTTGCTCAGCTAGTTTTGTATGCTTTCCAAAGCTTCATTCTCAAATCAAGCAAAAGAATGTTCATATTCACATTTTTTCCTGCACAAAACATAATGAATGTTTAACTATAATGTATAAACTTACTGGATACCTGACCAATTAAACACAGAAGAGTCTATCCAGAAATCTTATATCCTGAAATAAGTTTACTGTGTGAAAACACAGCCTTGTTCTGTAGTTATAAAATAGATTTAAAAGACATGCAGACATGGCGCTTGGGGACATCATTTAGTGGTGAACTTGGTAGTGTTAGGTTAAGGATTGGGCTCAATCTTATGGGTCTTTTCCAACCTAAATGATTCTATGATAGGTAATAATGCCCTAGAGAAGTGTAAGACATTAAAAGATGGTAATTGGTAGTATATTATTGCTTGAAATCGCGTAGATAGGTAGCATCTTGGCTCCTAGGAGTATAGAAGTCAGGGGCTATAAAGAACACTGTAGCTATTGCAAGGTGAAATCCAACCACCAGTGTCCCAACTAAGAGATTCCTGACCTAAGTTTAATTTTTGGATGCCTTGACTGACTAGTATGTTGTATCTGACCATGCATATGAAATGAGTTTCTTGTTATGGGAATGCCAAAAACAAACACTCCTGTGCTAAGAGCCACGCTATGTTTGGGGTTCATGCTGTACAAGAATTTAAACTCTCACTGATTCCATTGCTTTCAAAAACACTACTCCTGGAGGTAGCAAGTGTAAGTGAGGGGACAATACACACTGACCCTAGAGAAAAGGGTGCATCATGTCTGCGGTGCAATATGAAATAAAAGGAAAGTAAGTTTAAAAACAGTTTCCTTTTCCAGCCTTGCCAGATGCACCAAGCAATTCACTCAGAATTTTTAAATGAATTTAAACGAAAATGTCAGTGCTGGGCTATTTAAATAACAATGGTGTGGAAGTTACAAAAAAAAAAAAAGAAGGGAAAAAAAGGAGACAAAACTGTATGTCAGTATTCTCTGAAATGCTTTCAATAACCATTGAGAAGAACAATGAGAACACTGAATCTGTGGCTGAATTAAGCATGTACTTCTTTCTAGGTATCTTGATATTTGATGGTACATTACCCAGAAACATCAGGTAAGCAAAGAAAAGAGGAAATGCGTGAATCACAGCATTTGTTACTTTCAGATTTAAAAGACTAACTCTTATAAGGTTTAAAGTAAGTAAAGTAAGTAAAAAGTACGCATTGGAAATTGCTGGAAAAGACCTCAACTCATACACCTTTTGATCACTGTCTAACTAGATGGCCCAGTGCACCACCACTCCAGTTGAATATCTCAGAATCATTGATTGGTTTTATCCTCTCAACACTCCTATACAATACAATCTAATTTTGCAAATGATGAACTAAGAAAGTATGTGACTTAAATGACCGAAGTCACAAAAGAAATCTAGGTTTGAGCCAGCAATTGATCAGGTACTCTGAGATCATGCTGCACCGGGAGGACGTGCCATGTAGGACATGTCCTGTACTTGTAGTGTCATTGGCACCCACACTTCCAATTAGGCTGGGTCATGTCTTCAGTAGAAATGCAGCTTGAGACCTGCACTCCCTTTTCAGTGTCTTGCCTGGAAGTGCATTTCATATTGCTCTTCTTTGAAGACAGATTGGTTTGAGTCAGGCTGTTTTCATAGTGGAGACAGGAGATATTATGTGCTGCAATTTGTACAGGCTATTCCAGCTATCTTTGAACTAGCTAGTTCCAACATTCTCAGCAATGTAGCCACAGCACCGTGGAATACCAAACAGCTGGGAACTGCTTTCAAATACAACACTAACACAGTGCCATTTTAACTTGGCCTCACCTAGACAAGCTGCAGTTACTATAGCATGTATGCCCTCACAAATCATTTTTAGGGAGGGAGAAAAAACTACAATAAATGAGGCTCAGATGTATGATCAGCTGTGCAGGAAAGCAGTAAGGAAGGTTTGTGCAGTGACCGAGCAGCTGCACAGCTGTAATGGTAGCAGACAATGCCATTAATCTAATTCTCTACCCGTACTACAACCTTCAGCTACAACACCAAGAACAATGTTGCTTTACATCTCTCTGCACCAACTGCTGCCTGATTTCCTGGCAGATTCCTCCCTAGGCAAACCCTGCAGTTCCCCTCAGAGGGCTTCTCCATCACAGCCAGCTGCTATCTATCTTAGTCTCTAATCTGTGCTATAAAGCAGGCCCATTTTCCAGGCAGTGTTTACTGAAAACACAGGAGCGTGCCTGGCTCCCTTAGCTGTACCTCCTCCTTCCCGCCCACTCCCTGGCAGGCAGTATGGCTATGGAGGTCAGGCTGCAGGACTCTCCTGCTGCCTTTGAGGGAGCTTGGAATGAAATCACCAGCCCGGAACACCATTAACCCTGACAGGTTTACAGTTGCTTCCTCTGAGGTTCAGAGAGTTCATTATGCTTACAGCTAGTCAAAGTGTTTGACAGTAAAGCGAACAGTAACGTGATTGAAATCTTCATTAGAGAGAAAACTGGGGCACTGAAGGATAGATTTTGGATAGGAGAACACAGTGCAAGATCAAGGCTTTCAGTGAGGTCAGTAATTTAAAAATGAAATTTCTAAAAAAAGAGACGAGATCATGAAAAGGGTAACAAATAATAAGGGATAATTATGAGGTTGATTTTACTAACATACGGCACTGGAGATCTGAAAAGAAGAAACTGGACCTTGCTGTAGTGCTTAATACTAGGAAATGTTCAAGTCTTTACTGAAAAAGCACATTTGAAATGGTAACTTTTTTTGTTTGCTGCTGGAGATTAATTATGGCTAAGAAAGGCCTCTATATTCTGTAGTTAGACTCGTATTTCTGTAGGGATGCACTAAGTTTTGGGAAGGAGAAACCATCTAGTGCTGCCTTCAGCAGCATTTTTGTCCTGTTTCCTGACGGCTGGGATCATGGCAAGACAATTAGGGACTTCGCTTGAATAAAATATTTCTAGATTCCTTTGCAGCTTGTTCTGAACTAATATACCCATTCCTATCCATCTTGACAGGTAACTTGTCTCATTCGAAGGGTGAGAAGGCTATATTCTTTGTATTTTTCCCTTACTGCATGATGAGACTATCAACTGGTCTGACATGTCCAACATGGCACCCATCATCAACATACATCACACTGGCTGTACTTGGCCACCTTTTTTTTTCCTGGATCTTGAAGAGAGTAGAAGGAAGTGGGCAGTACAGTTTTTTTCTTGATAACAGGTCCTTTTCTTGCCTGATGTTATTGCCAAAGCTCCACAAACTATTGAAGCAGTGCTGTAATGGGGCTATATTCAGCCTGTGAAATGTAGGGTGAGCATTCGTGTTTTAAAAGAGAGACTTGCAGGAGCCTACCCTACTCTTGTTAAAGCCAGTGGGCGCCCCTACACGTCAGTGGAAGCGAGATAAGATTTCAAGTCATGTCTTGTATTCTAAGTGTTTTTTTGTATGTTCAGAAGTTTCAGTTATCTCCCCTCATGATTAGACATCCTGATAGCTGTTTGAATTTTCAGTCAGATAAGACAAATACACCTCCATTCTCTATAGTTATATATTTATTCAGTAATCAACACAACTTTAAAGTTCACAGACTCATTCTTTCTTTCTTTAAATGCTTGATATACAGGTTAGGACCAGTGATCTCAAATGGAGATGAAGAGCCACAAGAAGGGTCAGTCTCAGCCAGGAGCCACTCCATAGTTCCACATGAATGTCAAGGCTGTTTTGCTGTACAGACCTGTCTGATGTCTAGTGTTTTAGTTTAAAGTAACATTTCACTTAAAGAACAAAATGTCTAGAATATATTTCACTCCTATTACTAAAATGATTGGATCTTGAATAGGATGTTGGGAGAAAACTCATTTAACATTCCTGTCAACTTTGATAATGTTTGCTTCTCCTGCTGGTCTGTTCTATTTCTTCTTCCTCTGGTTTACAGCATAATGAACTGATAGAATCAGAACTACATCTTATTTAGACAGAATAAGCTTACAGTTGGGCAGAGCAAGCTACAAACTGCCCCACACCTCTGAAAATCAATTAACTGATTAAATGGTCCAGTATTTGGTATTTTGATTTGGCTCAGTTGGACATTTGCCTGTAATATCTGTGAAAGTCTTGGAAATGAAAATGCGTACATTATAAATGATATTGTTTGTATCCAATTTAATATTTCTGAAATATGAAAAAAGCCATTTTGTGGTTTGGCTTTCTGTTGCATTCAAATTCAGGGGTATGTATCGACTTACTGTGCTTTTTTCATTTAATCATTAGAAAACTCTTTATTCAAACCAAAATCACAAGTACCTTGCCAGGAAAGGAGGTTATCTTCCACTTAACACTGAAGATTTCTCTTTCAAGTGGAGCATGGGGTTTGCCCTTGCTATAGGATAATGAAAATACAGCAAAATGCTGACAGAAATTGAAAGCAATTTGTGAAATGGTTTGAAGATTTATGAGGCAGTGGAAACATTAAATATTTTGTCAGTGTTTCCTCGTTAGAGATCACCGTGTGTTCTGAAACTTTTCTGACACACTAAAGTCTGTGGAACACTGTAAAGTCCACTGAGGTGGTGCTCACACACAGCTGGCTGCTTGGTGCTCAGTGCAGACTGGTCGTGGTGCAACAGCAAGCTGTATGTGCAGCTGGGCTTCGGGAGTCATCACGCCCCGCTGTGCTATGTGTCTGTGTGGAGTCCTGTCAGGCTGTGCTTCTGTGCTCTCTTCACTTAGTAACAACTTCCTCTAGCTTACAAGGGGCAAGAGCTGGATTCCTTTTCTTCCCTGAAATGAGTTCTTCACTTCAGAAGAGCCACATTTACTCATCTGATGGTGCACCCAAAGCAAAGTTGCATGATATGTGGATATCGATGCATGTGTAGCATTTATTAGTGCAGGTAGATGAGCAACTGTTAAAAGATTTTTTTGTTTCAGTTTCTTCGAATAGTGCATTGCGGTGAGGATGCTTAGATCTTTTTGTACATGTATTTTATTGTATAGTTTATGTTTTCTCCTGAGATATGGATTATTTCAATTTCAAGCTTTCGGATAAGCTCCGAGGAGAGAGTGCAGTTATTTTAGAGGAATTAAAAAGACAGATGAATGTGAAGACCCTTGTGGTCCAAAATGGTACGTAAAAAAATCAGACTCTGAAAAATGCTGATAATAAACTGTCTGCTCTGTTATTTGGAGGTAGAAGATAAAAGGTAAGCCTCTTGGCAACCAGAAACCTATTTCAGCAGCTTCTGAAGTGTGTCACAGACAAGTCTGCAAAGACATTTCGTAATATCACTGATAAAGATCATGTGTTATTGAACTGATCTGGAAACATGCAAACACAGGCTGAGCTTGTGTGTGTCATTGTGCATATGTATTCATCTGGATATATGAGCAAGTGGAAGGACAACTTTTCAGGAATTTTGTATTTAAGAAGAGTTTATTGTTCCTTAACTGTTTTCCAATTGTTCTTTTATTTTAGCTCTGCTTTGCATTTTCAGTGCATGAAAATGAAGGAGATATTAGCAAAAATGTTTCTGACTCACCAATACAACATTACATGACAGAGTAACAAATAACTAAGATTTCCAGCTTTAAAGGCTAAGACTTTATAAAGTTAAGGGTACAAAAGGTGGTGCAGCAATTTTCTACTTCCTTTTTCACTGTCAGTGCATTATTCTAGAATCTGTATGTTGTTACTTGCTGCTGATTATCTTTTTCAGTGGTTATTTGAAAGTCAGCAAACAAGGATTTTCTCTGAATCTAAAAAGAATTCTCAGTAATATAGGAGTGGATAGGATGGTGGTGGGAGATGCTTTCTCCATTCAAACAGTAGCTGCAGTGTCCCAGAGATCTCATTTAATCCTCCTTAATGTTTTGAAGTTACCAGCCATTCTGCCTCTTAGAAACGTGGTGACTTTTCACATTTGTGTTAATAGTACCTTAGACGTAAATCTACTTCCTATCTAATGGATGTAGACATTCTTGACAATGCTTCCTCTTCTGTAGGACAGAGTGGACTTTCACAGGAGAGAAAAGTAGGATCATAAGGAAGCAGGATGAAGCAGAGCAAGAAATGAGTGGTTTGCTAAGAAAATCTACATAAAGTTTTAAATTCTGAAAATAAAATCTGCTTTTTCCCTCCCTGGCACCCTGGCGAAGGGTCCTATTAACTGTGCCATTTAGTCTGTGATTGGCAGCGAAGCCTGTGCCATCATCACCAAAATAGCCAAGACTCTGGGTTAGTTTTAATTGAATATTTGTGGTGTGTAATAAGATACAGGATAACTAAGATGTGGATTGTTGGACAGGATCGGGTAAATCTGACAACACCCAATTAACCTTTGTACAGGAGAGCAAGTGCTGTTGGCTGTGTGTGATGGTGCTGTGATTTATGGAAAGAGGAACCCTGGTGTGGAAAGAGCATCTTGGGCGCTGCCTCTGTTGTGAGCTCAGAGGCAGGGATGGCTTATAGGGATCTGCAGCTTAAGGGAAGGAAATCTTTTCCCTGCTTTTCCAGCATCTTGCATAGGACCTGTCTGTGTCTTTGGCTCTGGCATCAAATTCAACTGCTAGGTCTTCTTTCAAAAAGGTTAGTGGAACCAAACATGGCTAAGTGCCCCTACTGAAGGCAGATCTGAGATGCTAGATATGTCTTTTGAAATTTTCCTGGAAGAACGCAAATTTACAACAAATGCAGGACTGAAAGCAGAAGTATTATTCTCTAATACATTTCTGTACATTTCAGCAGATAATTAAGGAAGCCTGGCAGCAGAGATTGTCTCAGAGGAATTTTATTAATTTTCCAGGAATATAAATCAAGGTGATTTCATATTGAATGAAGAATATAATATTTTTGCTCTGATTTCCAGACTCTTAGTAATCATTAAGTCCAGGAAAAGGACTGTAAGGGAATTAGCTTTTTGACCCAGTATTCACCAACCATAGATCCTGCAAACAGTGCAGATAGCCTTAGTGAGCAGTTTGCAAGAGAAAGATTTATATATTTTCATTATAGGTAGCTTTTGTAAGATTTTTAACATTGTGGCCTGAACTGTAGTTTCCCGGGTCCTCCTTCTTGCCCTTTTTGAAGATTGGAGTGACATTGGCTTTCCTCCAATCCTCAGGCACCTCTCCTGTTCTCCACGACTTTTCAAAGATGATAGAGAGTGGCCTAGCAATTACCTCCGCCAGCTCCCTCAGCACATGTGGATGCATCCCATCGGGACCCATCGATTTGTGCGTGTTCAGTTTGCCTAGCTGCTCTCTAACCCAATCCTCATCTACCAAGGGCAAGTCTTCATTTTTCCTTGCTTCCTCTCTTATCTCCAGAGTCTGTGAGTCCTGAGGGCCAGTCCTAGCAGTGAACACTGAAGCAAAGAAGGTATTCAGTAACTCTGCCTTCTCTGTGTCCAGCGTCACCAGGTCACCCGCCTCGTTCAGCAGCGGGCCCACATTTTCCCTAGTCTTCCTTTTGCTCCCAATGTACCTATAGAAGCCTTTCCTGTTGTCCTTCACCTCCCTTGCCAGGTTTAATTCCAGGCAGGCCTTAGCCTTCCGTGTTGCATCCCTGCATGTTCTGACAACAGTCCTGTATTCCTCCCAAGTAGCCAATCCTTTTTTCCACATCCTGTAAACTTCCTTCTTCCCTTTGAGTTTTTTTGCGACCTCCTTGTTCATCCACGGAGGTCTCCTGCCTCCTTTGTTCGACTTCTTCTTCAT